>CM031239.1:232297441-232875962 GCA_018340775.1 Taxus wallichiana var. yunnanensis | reverse complement strand
CTACACATGAACACAAGTGATCTATGTTCACGAAGATCCCATATCTTTTCATTGCATGATTCTGCATAAGAAATATTATTTATTCCTTAATGACATACAATGACATAACAAGGGATTAAGGGACAAGACCACAATTTCTAAGGTTCTCTAGAATCAATATCTTTCAACTCAATTTTGTATGCAAGGAGTTAAATTATAGTTTTTACCCAAAAGTTAACATCCTGATCCACCAGGGTTTAGTTTAATTCCAATTTGTCACTTAGGGCTTTACGCTCTATTATAGATTAGAATAAGATTCCAAAACATATCCGCCCTATAAACCCTCCGTAAAAGATCAAAGCGCTATATTATCACTAGCCAAAGATAGCACCTATAGCTAAGTGGATCTATTCATTAGCAAAATTTAAAGTGATAGAACTACTATTTCACTAGCTCCATGATGTCATCTAGACCCCACAAGGAATTCATTTGATGCAGAAGATTTATTTGACTGTGTGGCTCCTATATGTCTGGTTTATGTCGATGTCACCTAAACGTACCTACTAGGACGATAAACCCCTTTCTTGGAATTGTATTTACCTAAAACTAGGATGTTCCATCGAGTGTAAAGGTTCATTTGAAGGTCACGGTTTTCTACACTAAGGGATTAACATCGGCAGGTTAGTTTTATACAAATTTTGAACTAAGGTTGACTATTGTGGTTAGGTTCCTTTATTACATTTTCAAGGTAAGAAGCGGAACACAAATTATTAAACCAATAATTGCACAATGAAATTTCACTACAAGGTAATAATTTTAATTCCTTTTGACATTTGTATTCCACTTTTACCATAACAAATTTTGGGATCAAAAATAACATCCATGAAAGAAATACCAATTTCTCGAGCACTTAATAATCTAACGACTTTTACATACTACCATTTTCAACAATAAGTCTTTCAATATAATACCAAAAGTATACAATGAATTACTCAACGCCTTTACGTCATCATTCTTTCATCCTGCAAAACCACATGAGAAAGATATCCACGATAAATCGCTGGCATGGCATCCACCCTAATCAATCATATTTATCATTTTTCAGTTTCCCATTTGTATAAGATAAAAATAACAATTTCCAATCAAAATAAAAAGGTTTAGAGACATGTATTCATTAAATTTCATTTTGCTTAAAATTTTCATTTTGGAATACGTGTATTCATGAAAAATCATTAATATTTGTCTTGTCTTGGTATATATGTTTTATTGCCTTTTCTTGGAATATCAAAGTAATGTATTAAACATCCATCTTAGTGACTAAGAATCTTGGAATATCATTTTGGAAAATCTAAAAAATAATAATGGGGCTTAGTTAAATTTTCAAGTAATTCTTTACTAATTGTCTTTTGTGAAAGATAACAAATATCCTAGTGGTCGTTAATCTCAATTCTTTGTTATGTTGCACCAATGCAATGTAATAATATTCAATCTTAGAATCTCCTAGACTTTAATATCATGTTTGGATTCAAATATAATGTGATAGGCTTCAAACATCATGTTGAACATGGTGGCCAATAGGCTTAAAATTTCTTGTTGGATTACGTGCATTTAGGAAAATTATCAATAGTTGTCTTGTCTTGGAATATTTGTTGTCTTGTCTTGTCTTGGAATATCAAATCAATGTATGAAACATCCATCTTAATAGCCTCTAATATTGGAATACAATTTTTGAAAATCTAAAAATAATAATGGATCTTAGCTCAGTTTTCAAGTAAGTCATTACTAATTGTCTTCTATGAAAGACAACAAATATATTAGTGGCCACTAATCTTAAATCTTTATTATGTTGCACCAAGGAAATGTAATAATATTAGACCTTAGTGTCTACTAGGCAATGAATATCATGTTAGACTTCGAATACCATGTGATATGATTTCAATATCATGTTGAACTTAATGACCGCTAGGCTTAAAATTTTGTGTTGGATTACGTGTATTTAGAAAAATCATTAATATTTGTCTTTTCTTGGAATATTTTTTGTCTTGTCTTGTCTTAGAATATCAAACTAATTTATATAAAATCCATCTTAACAACTGCTAATCTTAGAATATAATTTTAAAAAATCTAAAAATAATAATGGATCTTAGCTCAATTTTTAGGTAAGTCATTACTAATTGCATTGTATAAAAGACGAAAAATATCCTAGTGGCCACTAATTGCAATTGTTTGTTATGTTTCACGAATGCAATGTAATAATATTTGACCTTAGGGGACGCTAAGCTACAGAAAGGTTTTTGAAAAATAATAATTTTATCCTCAAGGGTCGCTAGGCTAGAAACCATTTTTCATGATTGAGTTTACAAAAATACATACATATACATGTACAATCATGTATTAATATATTTAACAAAACTCTATATCTCGCCAATGATATGTAGCATATTAAAAATTAAATTTTATATGAAATCTATTATTCTTTGGGTTCACATTTAATTATAAATAAACTTCTAGTTTTGTAAAATGGTCTTTGAAATAAAGAGGGGGACAAAAACACTAAGTTCTTCCACATCATGACCTTGAAAAGAAGAGGCACTAAAAAAATCTTAGTGTTGTTGGGGATGATGGGGAGATTTTAACTAAATCTAGTGATATACAGAAGGCTACAACCTCTTTTCACAATAGACTTCTTTCAAAAAAAATGTTTCTAACAACATCAAGGAAGGTTATTTCTGACTCGTATCCCCGCTTGGTTATAGATATAGACAATCGCATACTTACCAAGGTACCATCTAATGGGAAAATTAAATTCATGCTAAAAATATGAGCCCTGATAAAGCTCCGGGTCCATATGGCTTCCCGACACTCTTTTTTCAATTTTTTTGGGATATTGTTAAGGATGATATTTTCCTTGCCATAAAAGAGTTATTCAAAAAATATGCTTCAAGAACTAAATTGCACCTTTCTTGCTTTGATCCCCAAGAATCAAAATCCGACTGATTTTAGAAACTTCAGTCTATCAATCTTTGTAATTGCATATACAAAATGTGTTCTAACATTTTGGCTTTAAGGATCCAATTGTTCTTCCATCCATCATCTCGATCGCTGGGGGTTTGTGATAGGAAGAAAGATTAAAGATAGCATAGTTACCATCTAGAAGACTCTACATTTTGTTAAGAAAATAAGAAAGAAGAAATGATCATTAAGCTTGACATGGAAAAAGCCTATGACCGTGTCTCGTGGACCTTTCTCCAAAAAGTCTTAACCAAGTTTGGTTTCAGTGATGACTTTAAATTTTGATACAAACATGCATTTACACAACTAATTTTTTTTTTCAATGACACCCCATGTGGTTTCTTTAACAATAATAGAGGGTTAAGACAAGGAGATCATATTTCTCCTTTCTTGTTCATTATAATGGCATAAAATTTAAGCAGGGCCCTAAACAAGGCACATGATCATGGAAAAATCAAAGGTATCTCTCCTATTGTTAATAGTGACAATTTAGTTCACCATTTTTTTTTATAACACCATTTTGGTGGGAGAGACTACGGTCCCATAAGAAAAAGAAGTTAAGAAATTAGTGGTTGATTATGAAGAAGTTACTGACCAACTCATTAATTTTGGTAAAAACTATTTTCTTCATCAACACTCCTGAAAAAAGAAGTGCTAAGATAGCAGGTATACTTGGTTGTGAAATTAAAACATTACCCACAAGGTATCTTGGAATTCTCATAGGAATGGAGAGACCTAAGAAAGTTGAATGGAACTTTTTTATTGATAGATTCCTCAAAAATATGGAAGGATGGAGAGGATCACTGCTATCTCAAGATGGTAAATCCATTCTTCTCAAATGTTCCATTAAAATTTATCAAGTATACCATGTCAATCTATAGAATTCCCACTTTTATTGCTAACAAACTGGAAAACATTAAAAAAATATTCCTATGGAGTGGCACTGAACGAAAAATGGAATTCCCCTCTTAGCATGGGAAAGAATATGCAAAGCTAATTTATTTGGAGGCCTTGGCCTAAGGGATTGTGAAAAGATGAATAAATATTTTCTATCTAAAATGATATGTAGGTTAGTTAAAGAAGAGAGTGTGTGGACCTCCATCATTAGGCACAAATATTAGAAAACTCTTTTCGGCTAATGAACAAGTTGTTTCAACGATGCTGACTATGATGGATCCACTTTTTGGAAGTCTATAAACCGGCTAAGCAAGTTGTTTCTAAAGGTAGTAAATCAAAGGTCAGATGGGTGATGGGACGTGTACGTGAATTTTTTAGAGGAAAAATGGTTAGATGATAAGCCTATAAAGGAAAATTACCTAAACCTTCATAGATATGTTGTTGTTAAGTATGGTTCTAAGGTGAGTAATTATTTCAACTTGGAGGACCCCCGAGATTGTGGAAAACTATTGAATTGGTAGGTCATAACAACAGTGAAATCACCTCTATCAACAACAAACTAAGTGGAGTTATTATTAGCAGAATATTAGAGTCTGAAAACTTATATTGGTCCAAGGAAGAAAGTGGGATTTTCTTGGTTAAAAGTGCTTATAATGTTTTTTTATGGGGAAGAAGTACCTGATAGATTTAAATGGGATAATGTCTGGATTAAAGAGGTAATCCCTAAGGTCAACATGTTTTAGTGGTTGGTTCTTCATGATAAAATTTTAACGGTTGCCAACCTCAATAAAAGAAATTTTCATATGGTAAATAGGTGTGTTCTTTGTGAAAAGGAAACTAAATATTCTCTACACTTATTTATCTAATGTTATTTTTTGAAAACTATTAGAAACATGTTATTAAACCTTTTGAAATAAAATGGACATTCCCTTCATCCGTAAATCAGTTTTTGACTCAATGGTATAGTCCTTTTAAGATTCAAGGACTCAAATATCTTTGGATTCTAACTCTTATGCATCTATGTTGGGAAATATGGAAGGAAAGGAATAGAAAAAATTTCAAAGGTAAAAAGGAGAAGGAAAAAATGTGGTATAATAAACTCTAATAAGAAAATTATCCTCTAGAGTGAGAGTATGATATCTAAAAACTAGAGCTTAGCGCCCAATCAAAAGGTTTCTTTTGTCCCTGGATCCCAAGTTGCAAGGATGGAAGAAACCTAGCATGGATTGGTTATAAATTAATTTTGATGGAGCATCTAAAGGGAACCTAGGTAGAGATGGCTATGGAGGGGTCTTTCGTGACCATCAAGGAAACTTTATATTGGTTACCATTGCAATTTGGGAATCCAATCAAACCTCATAGCTGAAGCATCGGCTGTATTTTGGGGTGTTTCAATAGCTCATCAAAGAAATTTTAGTAGATTGGAAGTGGAGGGTGACTCCCTCAATATTATTAAAATCATACTTGATAAAGGTACAACATCTATCTCTATTCAAAATTCTATAGCTAGCATAAAGGAGATGGTTGGTAACTTTGAAGAAATCAGTTTCAAACATATATATAGGGAGGCTAATGGAATTGTTGATTACTTTAATAATAAAGGTGTATCTAGTCAGGGTATGATTTTGATTACCAATGTGGAAGAAATCGATCCCAAGGTGTGAGAACACCTATAAAAGGAACAAGATGGACACATCATCGAATGATAATCATTACAAATTATGGAATTACCATGTGTATAATATAGATTTTATTAAAAATATTTGTAAGGCATGTGTGATTAAGAATAGGGATTACACCAAGCTGATTAATTGAAGTCACTCACACCAGCACATTTATCACACTTCAAATGCTTATTTTGAAAGTGACATAGTTTTGGAAGAGTGAAGTAGTTATAAAATTTCAAATAGTGTGATATTGCTAGTAAGTGCTTGGAAGCTAAAATGGGGGGTGATCTTGTGAGAACTAAGCCATGGGATCTTGAGAGTGTCAATCCTGAAGCGATGAAGGTTTTTGAATGGATGGAGATATCACCCTTTTTTAAAATATTTGAGGGTCATTTTGAACACTGTGGAAAGGATTTTGCTTCATCTTGGAAATCATCAAAAAAGGGTGGAATCATTAAGAAAGGTAGTGTAGATCGAGGTCTTCATCAATCGATTTTGCATTTCATGGGTCTCTCGGCAGCTGGAGGTGAGGTTTACAAGCCAAATTAGGAAGATATGAAGAGATGAAGCTCTTCCTCCAAGGTAATGAGAAATTAACCCCCACTTTGTTGGTTTTTTACATACTTCCTTACCTCATCCTTTCGATGAAGTTTCCCTTACTCTCATTCAATTTCTGACCCTTGAGGGATGCCATAAGTGCATTTATGCCTACCACCTTCCTATGTTGAATTTTCTTAGACACAACCACAATTTTATCTTCCCTTATGTCCTTTTGGTCATTGTGTGCCTCTATTACTCAATTTAAAAATGGCATAATCAATGTCCCTCTCCATCAGGGTTTCATTCTACCCCCAGTGAAAATATCTTCTCTTGACATGAATAAGAAGGTTGGAAAGGCTAGTGATTTAACCAAATCCCTGGAGAAATATAACAAGGAAGATGAAACCAAACCGAGGAAGATGATTCCATCAATATTTGGAATCGCAAGAGGAGGAAAATTATGGGGATGATCTGTGGATATGGTGGAAGTTGATGCAGTTCAAAGTAAGGAGAAGAAGACACTTTCTTTCAGGTAAATGGACAAAGGGGAACCGAGTCAATTACCTTTGGACACCCATAGGGAGAAACATGTCAATTTTTTAGGTCAAATGGGCACCAAAAAGGTCAATAATTATGTTGAAATGGATATCGACATTTATGAATTGAAGGGTGAGTTGAGGCATACCAAAAGTATTGTTCAGTTTCTGTGAAATGAATGACATTCTAGAGCATGTTGCCAAAGTTACAAATGGAGGTAGTATTGAAATTATGAAAATACTTGTAAAAACCTCAACAATGATGTGGATCAAATTAAGGCCATATTGCATAGCTACATGGAATGGAGCATTGTTACGGTGAAGTATAACTTGTAGCACCTTCAAACCCTAGGGAAACTAACTAATGCATATATGCAAGTTGATGAACAAGGTAATATAAAGAAATGGAAAATGGACACTACTGAATGTGACCTCACCTCCCTTGGAACCAATATTGAATCTATGTCGAAAGAATGGGCTAAATTGTTAGCAAATTTGGAGAAAGTGAAGAAATGAATGCTTTGATGTTGGTTGTTAGATCCTATTTTTTATTGTTAGTTTACTGTGGTTATTTAGGTTATGTTTATGGTTTTATATATGTTGTTTTGTTATGTTATGAACTTTTATACGCTCTCTCAGGAGCTTATCCTTTATATGAATTTCTATATGTAATTTTGGGTGGCTTTGTATTTGCCTATCTGCTCTTCTACGAGATTTGCATATGTAAGGGGTAGTTTGCCCTCACCCATGGTTTACCTTTAATCAAAAATATATATATCATGGAGGACACAAAGCTATGTGGTTTTGTGGCATATCATAAGGTCCACAAAAATAAATATACATTATTTATATTTAATAATAATTACATGTATATATAATATGTTTACCTTCTATTTTAATTTTAAAAACTCACTAAAGACATTACATTTGACTATTTCTACATGGGAAAATGTATGTAATATATATATATATATATATATATATCAACATGGTAACCATATAAAAATAAACATTGAAATAATTAGCCTTGATTATTTCTTTCATATTAAAAATCATTAAAGGAATTCATATTGAATATGACTATACTAAATCAAACCATTACGATTTCTTAAAAAGTGAATATGTGACTCATGTTTTACAAGTGGGGAAACATGTTATCATTATCGAAAAACATATATATATGTATATATATATATATATATATATATATATATATATATATATATATATATATATATATATATATATATATATATATATATATATATATATATATATATATATGTATATATATCAACGTGGTAACCATATAAAAAATGAACATTGAAATTATTTCTTTCATATTAAAAATCATTAAAGGAATTCATATCAATATGACTATACTAAATCAAACCATTACGATTTCTTAAAAGTGAATATGTGACTCGTGTTTTACAAGTGGGGAAACATGTTATCATTATCAGGAAAAAACAATCACGAGTAAGAGAAAAAAACATCCCCAAAGCATTATCTAGAGAGAGACATAGAAGGGTTGAAAATTAAATCTGTTTAATAGAGATGAATACAAGAGCTAGGGTAGAAAAAAAAATTATGTTTTCAGAAAGAATAAAAATTGTAAAGTGGATTACATTTTCTTTGGTTAGGACAAAACAAAAAATCTACTTTCAGAATGAGAAATGAATTTTGACAAGGGGATGAAAAGGAACTGTAAAGGAAGCAGAGGGAAAGGCGTGGATGGATTTTTTGAAAAAAACAAGAACTAGGTGAAGAGAAAGTGACTCAAAGTGTCCACAATCAACAAAGGTACACATAAACTAAAATAGATTCTTTTCATAAATACATGTTCTACTAGTATCTAAAATTATTACATGGTTGTTGATATCTGTGAAACCTCCATCTCCTCTCTCAAACAAATTATTTTTAAGATTCTATACAAAAATCTTTTTCTTGCCTCCTTTGAGTTCGTCCTTTGTGTGCCCGCTGATCTGGAATCAATATTTATAAAAATAGGTGTGATTCATGCACTTGGACCTATGATATATCCACAATCACTTATTCTTTCATTATTTTATGTGTTATTTCTACTAACGATATTATAATCATTTCCTCAATGTTCCCTTGCAAAAAATGGCTAGGATTTGTGCACTTGACCTCGTAATTTAGTGTCCATATGTATTGTATACTACTTTCAAGAGCTTCTTTTCTACAATGCCAAAATAAAAATTTACTCTAATCAATATTTATCTAAGGTATTTAATACTTTTTATTGATACATTCCATGAAATAAATTGTGAAAATGGAAAAAGTGTGAGATATGAAAATTTGAATTTTCCTCATTAAGAGAAAGTGCAGGATATTGAAATTTCAAATATTCGCATTTAATGTGAGGGATTTCGTAATTCAAAATTCAATTTTATCCCTCATTAATAAATGGTGTGGCATAGGGGAAACCAAATTGATAAATTTTTCTTTTGAAACAAGCAAGACAATGGAAAATATTTCTTTTTAAACTCACAGGACATTGAAAAATATTAATATAAACATAATATAAAAACATATTATAAGAAAATAGAAGTAAAAAATTATAAACGTAGTTTCAAAGTGTAATAGAGTAATATACACACAATTATTATTAATTTTTATTAAAATCAAATTCAATATTGTTAGATATAGTGCACGCTAATTTAAAATAATTATTCAAATAAAATGTGTCACATAGAAAGTTTGATCCAGATATTTTAGTAAACAATATAATTAACACATTTATTAAGAATTTTTATTTAAAGAAATGCCTATAAAATAATTTTAACCTATAAAAATCCACCATATTATTATATAAATGACACCCACTAAAATGTTGACACGTGGCATGAAATTTCTAATATCTCTTGTGTTTTTCAATATTTTGGTGTTAGTTACATTTTACACTCTTTGAAAACTAAAACATAATTTTATGTTTCACATTCGCTTATATATATGAATGAACTTAGTGACCAATAACCTCTATTACTAAGATTTTTTATTCCAACACCAAATTTAATTCAATAAATCCTTAGGTTTTAGCGACCACTAAGCTATTCCTTTCAATAGGTGTTAATGAACAACTCTACATGTCTTATGTTGTCCATTTATTTGTCGAGGATAATCCTACCGTCCACTAGCCTCTATAATTCCTACGATTTCTTTCCATGAATGTATAAAACTGTTTTTACAACTTTGGATTGCTAGTATTTTTCATTAATTATAATCGTATCATATTGGCTATACAATCCCTAAGCAGAGCCAAGTGTTGCACTACATACCCTCGAGAGGGATGACGAATTATATATTTCACATAAGATATATTGTTTCTAACACATAATCCATATTGGTTCATATCTAGGAAAATTATTAGTGATAGCTAAGCTCCATTACCTACTTTAGATCATAAATCAATTTTTATCAAAGAGACTTCTTAACGACCTCTAAGATCGAATACTTACTAAAAGGAATGGTTCTGGCGTCGCTAAGATAAAAAAATATTATTTTGAAAATAGCAGCTTCAATAAAAATCATAGTAATAGATATTATCACTTGTTAGGCATTTTCCTTTACATATTTTGATGAGAAATATGTGTTTAGTGAACATTTTTTACTCTCGAAGGCTATGGAGGGATTTTCCTAGTCGGAAGAAAGATGTCTATTAAAAATTTTGTAGGGTGTTCATACAACATCATGGTATATATACATGTTTTTGGGGAAATATGCATTGGGTATAATATCATTATGTCCTAAAGGATGGATTTAAAGTTCAATTATGTTTTTTTCATTGTAAAAATTTCTTTGCTTAGATTAGTGACTGATAGGATCACACCTTTGCATATTTTCTTCGTTATACACATTATTGTGCATAAAAAAATGCTTAGCGACCACTAAGATCCATTACTTATTCAAAGGAATGAATTAACGGTCGCTAGGCATTTTCCTTTACTTATTTATATGAGAAATATTTGTGTAAAAACATTTCATACTCTTAAAGGCTATAGATGGTTTTCCTTAGTTGAGGAAAAAGCTGATAGTTATTAAAATTTGTACGTACTCGTACAACATCATGATGTGGAGATATACCATATTAAATGTTGCTAAGGCAAACAAGACTGGATATAATATAATTCTATCATATCGTCTGAAATTAAAGATAAGTTAGGATTTTTTGTTGTTAATCAGGGTTCATTTTAAGAAGAACCCTCTGAAAAAGTACTTTTGAAATATTGGTAAATCTTAAAAATCAACTTTTGAATCATTGGTGAATATCTGAAAAAATGTTTCATGGAAAAGGTGATTTCACAGAGAGCATTTTTCCCTCATTTCACAAAGTTGTTCTGGTAGGTTGGTCAGGAGTTTTAGTTGGGTGGGAAGTTGGTCAGATAGGTTAGTAAGGGGTTGGGTGGTTGAGGGGTCGGGTGAAGGTCGACGACCAAGGGTCAGGTAGGTGGGTCGGAGGGGTGAGGGGTCATGACTATCAAGGTGGGGGCACTAGGGCTGAACGTGTGAGGGGGTGAGTGGTTAAGTGTTAGGTGGGAGGAGGGATGGACAAAGTTAGGGGTTATATGGCTAATGGTTGGACAACTAAGGGTTGGACGGCCAAGGGTTGGATGGGGGTTAGATGTGAAAAATGTCAAATGGCTAAGGGTCGATGGCCAAGGGTTTGACGGTGGGTTAGACGGGTTAGGGATCGGAAAGCTAAGGGTTGGATGGGTGAGGGTTGGGTAGCTAAGGGTTGATGTGTGAATGTTGGATAGGTTAGGGTTGGATGGCTAAGGGTTGGATGGTTGAGGGTTAGATGGTCGAGGGTTAGACAAGGGGTCGACGGCTAAGGTTTGGACGAGTGAGGAGTTAGATGGTTAATCATCGATGTAGGTTTGATGAAAGACGGGTTCGTGATGGATGGCTTATTGTTTGATGGGTTGGTTGGTCAGGTGAGGGTTTAGATGGTTAAGCCTCGTGGGGTTGGACAACTAAGGGTTGGGTAGGTGGAATGGACAGAAAAACATTGGCTAGCTAATGGCCGGACGGTATAGAGTCGGGACGTGCAAGGGTCAGTGTGGGTGGGTTGACAGCTTAATGTTTGGTCTCGTGGGTCAAGGGCGAGTAAGGTTTGGTCCACCATGGTCAGCTAATAGTTTACCACCATGTGTCCTTTAAACTATACATACCCCTATAAATACCCCTTTAAGGTTCAATTATTCACTTTTCTACAAAAATTTCCAATGCTCGAGCTCTCCAATCTTCAAAATTCTCCCAAATTTAAGTAATGTCCAAAGACCACATCTATTCATACACCCAAATTTCAATACAAAAACCTCATGTGCCCATAGATTATATCTCTACTAAGAGAAAAGGATACATAAAAGGATTGGATCAAAAACTCAGAATTTATCGGGCTTGTGGACATGCCCCAATTCAATACTGATACTTCACCGTTTATTACCTTCTCGCATCTTACAATGAGAGTGGTGCTAAATTTTCCATTCTCCTCATACATTTCGAGACGTCATCAAATTTATTTCTCAATTGAACCTGAGGACATACATCGGTTAATAGGTTTACCATTCAAAATAAGTCGATTGTTACTACAAAGGTTGTTCTTACATATGAAGACAAAATGTTTTTGGAGTCTCATTACAATGTACAGGTTGATGGTAAGTTTATTGTTTTCAAATGATTTTGTTCTAAACATTACTGGACCACCCACGGCTCTAATGTTTCTTCTCTGTTATTTCAGCTCCTCTTAATTGTTCATCAAGAGGCCTTCTTCTACAAGGTATTACAAGCAAATTCTTTATCATGCGCTTACGCCACTTTTTCAAGCCGTGATCAGACATAAGGCATATCTCCGCATTACATTATGTATTGGGTAGTTCAATATTTATTATGGACACTAGCAAGGAAATAATTTGATTGGTGTAGTTATTTGTCCAATAGAATAAAAATAGATATCTCCCATGCCCGCAAAGCCAATCAATCTGATAAATCCAGGACTGTATTCTCTTGTTGTAATTATATTCTTACTTTTTATTATGAAGCGTACTATGAAATTCTACAAGATAAAATTCCAATAGCAATCAATGATCAAATGATTGGTCTTACTCTCGAAGAACAATAGGTAAGTTGGTAACAATTACTTTTATTGTTTACTTGTTATAAGGATTTTAAATTCAATATTTTTCATAAAATAATAATTGTGTGATTTTTATTTTCCAGAGAAAAATTATAGCTGCAACATCTCATAAGGAAGCAATTGTTAGGGGTAAAGCCCCTCCAGAGGTCTCTATTTATTTTGACATGGATTCAACAGAAACAATACCAATAAGACCTCCTCACAAAAGTGACCTCGAGGGTCAATATGCGCATCACATTTAACTTCAAGTATGAAGTTGTTTTTTTATAAATAACTAATTCAAACAATTAATAGAGATTATGTATGTACTATTATATTTTAATATTTCTACTGTTCTTTTATACATTTATTATATTCAGAAACTAATGAGTTTGATGATTAAGATCAAACTCATTCCAGGTTTGAAGATCGAAATGTCACGATTGTGTCTCCATCTATGTAAGGTATATTGTAATGTATAATATTTAGCATGTTTTGTTTCCTTACAATTTTTTATCATTTACAAAGTACAACCGTAATCTTCTGACAATTTTTTGTTTGCTTTATGTAGGTAATGTGGCTTCTGGGAACGTTTCACTTGCAAGGAGGCCACCAATACCTCCAACACATCCAATCCAAACAAAAATAAGAACTGTAGGAAAGAATATAAGGTTTCCTGCAGATTCAACATGAACAGCTTCATCTTGTTAACACACGTAATTTCGGACTGTCACTAGGTGGTGTTTTAAGTGTAACAACACACAACTTTTCAACAACATCACCCTTGACGAGGATTATTTGGGCTTCAAAAGTGGTGATGCAGAAAAGGGTAACTATTTTGACACCCATGATATGATTCAATCTACCATGCCTCAACCACAACAAAATGTGCATGTAATACAGGAAGTGACTCTCCTCCTCTTCCAAGAAATGCTCCACAAAAAGATGATGAAAATACACATTTTATTTTATAAAATCTTATATCGTATAGTATGGGGGCAACAATTCAAGATGTTGTAATGTCTTATGTGGATTTAGTGCGGTCTTGGGAGAGGAGAGAAAAAAATTGATAAAAGAAATAAATACACGATACCATAATCACGCTCAAATCCATTCATTGTTCACTATCGTAGAGAGCCAACTATCATGGCAGGATGTTTTGCTAAACAAAGCTCAGTCAAGGACTATTTCATATAGTAATGACTATAATGATGAAATTATAGACATAATGCTAAACAAGTTAGAGAATCTCAATGTCGAAGCACATGCTTACTACAATAAATGGGCCAAAGAAAAGACAAATGTCTTAATAGAAAATGCTGAAACAGAAAAAGTGGTTGTGAGCAGGATTTTAATTTTACATGCAAAATCCTTATATTATAATCACTGCAATATATTTTTTCATTTTGTCTAATAGACTAAAAATTTAATATTTCTGTTGTGCATGCAAAATATGAAAATTTAAAGAAAGAAGCAGATGTATTTGAAGCACGTTTGAAGAATGCCTACAAAATCCTGAATTCATTTACATAGTTGAAGGAAAAACTCATTGTTATAAATAAACAAAATAATACATTGAGAAGGATAATAAAGGAGCATAAGATGGATCCATAAGTCTTACTGAAGGAAAATACAGATGTAGATGCAACACTTTTGTCTCAGGAGATGTAGCGAGGAGGACCTGAATATTCTAGAGAATATCAATACCCCAACACGAGATCTCGTAGACATCGTGATTTATAAGTAGATAGATCCTTATATATGCATCGAATCCTCCACCTCTAATGCAAGAAAAATAACAAGCTTCACCTGCAACATAAAATAAGATATGTTAGTAAAGTTTAATATGTGATAGACATGTTGTCACAATTCCAACATTGGCGTAGGAATTAAAAGATAGTAGCTAGCCCCTTTTTAGTTTTTATTCCATGTATGTCAGAAATAAGAAAAACTATGATTTTTGATCATAGGAAAAAAAGAGGATGATCTTGTAATGTGACCTTATATGACGTGAACTTGTCCTGGAAGCTTTGATATGTTATGACAACCCCCTTTTTGGAATTGTATTGGCTAACAATGCTTTATGAATTTGTACTTTTCTTCATAAAGTAATCTGCCGCATGAGAGATCAATTTCAAAAGAACTTTGGAAATTATAATTGTACAATATTACTATATGTTGTTAATACAAACTATGTTTCCTTTTTATTGTTTACGTAAATGTTTCTTAAATTTACTTGATTTTGTTTCTTTAAAATATTTACGTTTCTGATTTGTTGCAGATATAAAATAAATCAATTAACAGATATAAAAAACAAATGTGTACTTATTTCAATTTGAATTTGAAAACCAAATATAAAACACAAATGGGATAATTGAAACATATAATGACATTGTTCCAATGGAAAATTTATAATCTCTATACGAAAAAAATTAATACTTATTACATAACATTATTGTAAAGAAATCTATGTGAATCGAATGCAGTCCCAGAGCAATGCTTTCATTTGTGTCTTGAAATAAATTGTAGAATGATATGTGGATATGTCTTGATCCCCAGGTTAAGAAGAATATTACTAACTCTTCTTTCTACTAGTGAATTGCACAATGCCAGTGCTCTAACATAAGGAAAAGACTTTACTAAGTAACGTGAAACATACAATCTAAGACAACTTTCTAGATTCCTATCCAATCTGTTTCAAACTTTGGAGTTTAAAAAGGATAGTGCACTGAAAACCCTCTCATTTTCCACTAAACCCAAAATCATTGTTTGGAAGATCTCATACAACTTAATATACTCGCTCAAAAATTCACTTAGAATACTATTAGAACAGATATCCTTCCAAATCCTTTTTATGACACCGTAATCCTGTGGGTTTTGTAGAATTTGAACTTGTCGTATCATAGTATTAGCAAAATCCATTGAATGTGAACTAAGTAGTTTTCTTTTCAAAATACCTTCTAAAGAAACTCCATTTATCTCTTCAGTCTTAGAGAAATGATCAGTTAGATCACCCATGTTTTTTATAAATAAAGGACTAATAGAAGTGTATGGTTTTCCACCTGACAAATTCAAAAACTGTGGATTTACAACTCCCATTGCTTCAACTATTTTATACTTTTTTAATCTTTTTTAGATCTCTTTAGCTAATGATTCAGAGATATTTCTCAACTTATTCCTAGTTTCCATTAATATTGCATCATATAAATTTTGTGTCACTCATACTTCTTCTATTTTTGTGTTTCCCATATCAACTCTTTTTAGAACATATGAAGTGGAATCTCTCTTCCATGTGCTGTTATACATAGATGATCATGTATATTGTACTTTAAGAAGCAACTAGAATTTTTCAAATCTCTCAATGCATTCCAGTTTTCAAAAGAAGCACCTTGAAAAACTCCCATCATAAATATATAAACTTTCTAGACTCCAGCAAACACATCTTTTGAGTCTTATGAAGTTTGTAATGTATAAATAATGATCTTGTCCATGCTTCATTAAATTATTAATCTCCCTCAACATGGGAAAAATACCACAGAGTGTGAGTAAAGTTTCTATGTCAGTTAGATGGCACAATAGATCTTTAGCTTTATCTACATCCATGCGGTATTTAAAGATAAATCCTGATAGTGAAGGATATTCATCAAATATTCTACAGGTAGCTTCATACATAGATATCCATCTGGTATCTACATCTTTGAGAAATTTTTTTCCTTCTATCAGTCCAATAGAAAAAATTGAAATTCTAAAAATCTCTTCGGACTACTAGAATAATAGGCATGTAGATCACGTATCAATTCCTTCACTTTAGCTACATTTTCAAATGTGCTCACAATTTTGTAGGCGAGATTCATTCTATGAGCCATGCAGTGGACAACAACCATATACGGAGCAATAGTTGTCTAAAGTCTAACACATAGACCATTTCAGGCTCCCTGTATTACAACTACACCATCAGTTCTAACATAAACTAATTTTTTTACAATGGCAAAGTCATCCCTTCTGGTGATATCCTTCAGATTTGACACCACCAATTTATATATAGTTTCAAAATTGTAATTCTCAAACATTTTACGAATTGCTAAGAGGTGTGGATTCCTTATTTCATTAGTAAATGTGTAAACATGAATACATATTCATGAAGTATTATCGACTACAGTAACATCATCTAATGAAAGGGAAATATACTTTTACTTTTGAACAAACAGTTTTAAATCCTCATTTTCTACCATAGATAGACATTTTAGAATCTCCAAGCCATTGGTATCTAACCAATGAGATTGAGGAACATTTTGTAGACCAATAACTTGATACAACATTTTATTTTCTCTGAAATCTAACATCGGTCTTCCCCTTTTCATTATATGAAATATTGTAGCAAACTGAATGCCCTTTGCTTGCATTTCTGCCTCCATAGCTTTTCTCAATCTAGCTATTATGGTCCCACCTCTTTCATTTATATATTTGATACATTTTTGTTCATTTTCATACTCTTCAGCATATTTGACATGTAGAAAATCTTTTGCATCTTTGCATTTATGTGTTCTAACTATGTTTCCATCCTTTAGTTTTTGGGAAATGTATATTTTCCCAAAATGCTTTTCAATTGTGTCCAATTTGAGCTGCATCGTGTGATCCTTTCCCTATTCCAAACCACATATTTTGCACCAACATTGTGTCGGAACATCATTACAATTTTCATTGTACACAGGTTCAATAAAAGGATATTTTACAGCCCATTAAAACTAGAATTTCCTTCCAATTGTCCAGTTTTCCCTCTTTCTTCTGACATTTTTTTTTTTTTTCTTGGGATTTAACTTCTGCATCTGAGTTTTCAGCAAAAATATTTTGATTCTCATGTCTCCTTTTTCTAGAAATAGACCTTGGAGTAGAAGCTTCCTCTACTGGTGTACTTTGAGAATTCGATGAATTTTCTTGTACTTCTATGTCATCAAGGGACGAAATGTTTTCCTCAACATATAATGGATCATCAATATCTTTAAATTGATTATTCTGTGAAGGAATTTCTGAAATGTCTGCATATAATTCTATAAAATTATTACTTATATAGTATTAATTTTATCTATAGTTAAATATTTACAGAGTATAAAGAGTTCCAAGAACAGTATGATAAACATAATTATTAAATTTTGTAAGATTAAATAACCAGTAAATAGCACATGCCACATATTGATATTTTCAGATGATGCAGAAACCGACTTCATTTTTTTCTAAAATAGCCAAGAAAAGTATTTGCACCCTTTTTTGAACTAGCTGAATTTGTAATCTTCTTACCCTAATTTCTAGTATCCATGATTGCTTACTGCTTAGGCCCTTAGGGGTGGCTCTTATGTTCGAAGGCTCTAAGAATGGATGGTTTAAGGTTAGACGGTATTGGTTGGATGGTAAAGGGTTAGATGACTGAGTCACTGAGTGGTTTGACAGCTCACGACTGAGGGGTTGGATGCCTAAGTTATTAGATGGATTAATCCTTAGGGGTCAAGGCCATGTGTTGATGGCTAAAGGTCAGACAACTCAAGGTTAGATGGAATAGAATTTGACAGATCAAAGTTGGATGGATCAGAGTTAGACAGATCAGAGTTGGATGAATCAGAGTTGTACATATTAGTGTTGGATGGATCAGACTTAAGCTTTGGGTGGATTAGATTTATACGGCTAAGAGGTTGGACAGCTTAGATTTAAGAGTTAGACAAGTTAGGGTTGGATGGCTCAGGTTTGGACGGCTTAGAGTAGGACGACTTGTGGTTGGATGGCTCAAATTTTAGTGTTGGCAGCTAAGGATTTTCTTATGTTAACTTCAGAAAATATGCACACAATATGATTCGAAATGGTGGTGAATTACATTCATAAGATCTTATATATGTGTAAAATATAGGAAAAAGGAATAGTATAAGGGACATGTTGGTCAAATATTTCGGTGAATAAGTCAGCAGCGAACCACATAATATTCACCTAGGGTCATAACTATGTATATTTTCTTCATAATACACATCGGTTTGTATCAAATAAAATACTTAGTGGCTACTAAGCTAGATTATTGTTGACCATTTTTGTCATCATCGAAGAGGGGTACAAAAAAAAATTGTTGATCAGTTTTGACAGATAAAGGGATAGAATACATGAAATATATAGTTTGAAATTTGGTTTCGGATGTAATTCCACACA
Source organism: Taxus wallichiana var. yunnanensis (assembly GCA_018340775.1). Classification (NCBI taxonomy): domain Eukaryota; kingdom Viridiplantae; phylum Streptophyta; class Pinopsida; order Cupressales; family Taxaceae; genus Taxus; species Taxus wallichiana. The sequence goes on along the minus strand of CM031239.1, from coordinate 232,857,006 downwards.
TATGATTCTATTCCAAGATGTCATCTTCACTAATACCAGCATCAACCATGAAATAATGTTGCAGGTCTTTAGTGGAGACAAGAATGTCATCACACATTAGAAGCTGCATGTTGAAACAACAAGCTAAGTTACAAATTTAAAGTGGCAAAGGAAAATACACTTGTATCAAGTGTTATTACTTGCATTCTTGATGATTAAATAAAGGTAAAATTAGTTCATTGTAGTCCCTTCAGATTATATGAAGTTGTCTTATTGCATTGAGTTACAAAGGTTCATTTTAGTTTATGTAACTAAAAAGAAATGTAAAAGAAACAATATACAACTCATTACATAAGGAAAATACATATATTCATAAGGAAAAAAAAATTAAAGATCCCACACAAACCGTGGGATATGAATTAAAAGAAAAAATGTATATAAATATGATACTAGAAATGTAAAGAGTTATAGGAAACCCATCATTACATGTATTGATGAGGACCCTTATTTACAAGTTATCTTGCTCCAGTTGTCTTCATCAAGATGCTTCACCATACCCGAGAAATGAGAAAGGATAAAGGTTAGAGCTCAAGGTTTTATTTTCCTCTTTATATTTTCAACTTCAAAAATACATGCATTCTAAATTGCAGAAATGAAAGGGTGTCAAGATTCATGGAACTAAAAGAAACATTTCAAGTATAAAATAGAATAGTCATGTTTGCATGAAAAGGTTGCATAAGTTACAATGTTCATCAAGGAATAAAGCAAAAGTATGTTTCAATTTTTAGTATATGATTCAAGAATTGTGATGTACATGTGTTTATCATGCTACAAATATAAATAATTATGAATTTTCAACATTCACCAAACTTTCAAGATATACCTACAACCATGAAACACGAATCAGATTTTCCATCAGGTTTCAAAATCTCACATCAAAGATGCATTTCACAACGTGCAAATAAATTAAGCACAACAGCCTTTTCTTTGTATAGTTCACTTTTCAAATGTTTTAGATTCAAAGAAGACATATTTTTCCAAGATATCACTAAGTTTCCAAGTAGAAGATGTACTTCAAAATGCATTTTCAGAATTATTTATTTGCAAAAGAAGCTTGCAGATTCCAAAATGAGCTTAAAACAAGCATTTTCAAATTGAATTCATGAAGATGAACACAGATAGCTATGCACTTATAAGTGTACACTCTAAATGTCTAAACAAACAATAAAGTTGCATGCATAGATAAAAATCTATAGGTGTTTTTTCAAAATTTCTTACAAGAACATAAATAGAGAAAATATTGATTTCGGATCTATGAGGGGTTGTTATGTGTTTTCTAAAAGGAATAAATTGCTATTTTCATACAAATCTTTCAAGTATCTATTTCAAGTCAAACATCAAGATGAAAATTTTTGACATTAAGTACAACTAGGTTTCCATCAAATTTTCAATCAAAATAAGCTCCGAGACTTTAGTCTTCTTCATGTAATAGCCAAGCCATACTTCTAAGAATTAATATGTAATGTAGTTTTCAAGGGAACAAGCTACGAGCTTTAGAACAACAAAATGATAGCCTTTTAGTTTTCTAATTATATATTTTTAGAAACAAGATTGATATTTCATACACTTTTCATGATAATTTAGGATTTCAAACTATAAAACAGAGTTCCAAAAATCTATTTTTCAAGCATGGAAATAAGTTTGTGTGAGAATGTAAATATACACCTAATTATTTCAAATATGGTGTGTTTGTATTAAAAGCCCCATTTTCTCTCACATTAACAAGCTCAGACAGAGCATCACAATTCAAAGCTATGTATAAGGAAGCAAATTCCAAAGCAAGTTCTAAAATGTAATACATGATTTTCCTTTTCACATAATAATGGATAGAATAAGCATTATATTGTACCCACAAAACAAAGAAAACTTCCTCAATTTTGCGAAGGAAAAAAGGGTGCTCCTAAAGTGCATTATTTAAAAAGTTAGGAATTTCTTCTTTTGATACAAAAAGACATGCTACAATTATTAAATGGATCTAGGCCATGATTTTTAAAGCTTAAAAGCATGAAAATACCCTTATGCCGAATTAAAACCAATTATTACTTACCAAATGTAAAATATCCACAGAATGACACAACATTGAGCTGGTTGTTTGGACTTCATAGCGAGCTCGAGTTTGGACACACCACCAAGATGGTTACAAAGTAAGGTTGAGTTGGATCAAAAAAATTGAGTCAATATATAAAAATAGTGAGCTGACAATGAGCGAGGCATATAGTGTACCCAACCAAGTTGTGTATGTAAAAACAAGCTCACATGGTGATCTGAGCTGATCTAAGAAGTTGGATCAATGAGTTGGAAGACAACAAACCAAAGCACATTACAGTCAAGATACGAAACCAAAGATCTCATATAAAGAATGATCTTAGCAGATAATGAAACAACGAGCTATAAGTGTGGAACGTTGAGCTAACTATCTCTAGTGGCCAAATCTTTCATCATACTTGGGCTTCCACAAATATAGAACATAGATCTCAAATAAAGGATAAATTTAGAGTGGGACATACCCACTCAAACTTGTAGAATTTATCGATCCGTACCAAAGAATGACTTATAGGATCAACCTTCCTCGATTTGAGTATGTAAAAATCTAGCAAGCTGAGGTTTCACCATGACTTCGTTGAGGTAGTGGCTCACGAGCCGAGCCCAAGCAACATATCCAACACAAGCTAAAAATCAAGCCAACCCACGCACAAATTAAGGGAAGTTGGACCAAGCTGAAAGATATCCCTCATCCGACCAAATTGACATCACCCTAGACAATTAAAATCCCACATGGAGAGTTGAAACCCATCACACTGATCTAGGTGATACCTATAACATCCCCCTAATTAATCCATTTTATTCGACAATTTAATTAAACAAATAAATATGAATAAGGGAAAATGGATGTTTATTCGATTAATTAAGTAACATTTTGGATGACTTGGTCATCCAAGTACTTAATTAAATATTAAGTACTCGAATAACTAAATACTTCCTATTGGTATTATTAAATGCAATGTGTTTTAATGTGGAACTTCGTTGTCTAGTTCAGGTAGTTTCATTGTTATAATCATATCATGACTATGGAAATTGTTTTTTTGATGTTATATTTTGGAAAAAAATATATCAGGCTTATAAGCCTGGTTGAATGGTAATGTAATATTAATTTTTTGGCTCTATTCTAATATTATTGTTATTATAAAATTGGGGACATATTGCCACACCCATGGAGTTGAAAATTAAGGTTTGATTTAATGGTATTGATTTCAAAAATCAAAGCATGATGATTGAACATCATCAAGACATGGATGTTCAAAAGATATTACTTGTTTGGGTATTCAATTGTGAAATGGCATTGAGTATCATAATGTTTTCAAAATTTTAGTAATTCCTTTATCCACTTTGGTGGACATTCACGTATAACGGAAAGGTTAGTATTATAGTTTGAATATTCAATTGATAATTACATAGGATCCCTCCCCATGTTGGCATTGGACTCCCAAACCGTCCACTTGGCATTCTATGACTTGAAGAACTATATTTGAGTTAGGGTTTTTTGGGATTTCAAGGAGAAAAGTGGGGAAAATAACTGGAGTTATTTTGCATGGCATTTTGTCTTGCAGTTGGAGTTTCCATCACAAAGACAATCTACCAAAAATTTTCTACATAATATGGTGGAATTGATTTTTAGTTAGAACCCTTCATTATACATGAGGAGGGCATTGTTGAGGTTTTGAGTGTTTTGTAGAGATGGATTTTTAACACCCAGAGAAAATATATTGGAGTTTCAGAGTGAATCTAAAATAAAATCAACCAAAGCCAAATCGTTTTATAGGAAAGGGTTTCTCTGCTGCTCTTCTAGGTTTTGATTGATAAAATGATTGTTATCTTTTATGGATTTTTAATTGTAATTTTTAGCATGAAATTGTTGGTTGTGATGAGTATTGAGAAATATGCATTTGAGATGCTCATTTTTAATCAAAATTACGTGGCTTCTCATTGAGTTAATTTCCAGTTGTGTTTGTATGGGTGAATATAAAGAAAATTAAAAATATCAAGGTATTCTGGATACTCCTTGTTCTTCCATGTCTATCTCCTTCAAATAACGATTTACTCTCTGATTTTTATGGGTTTGTGAAAACATACGGTCGTAGAGTTTGTATAATTTTTTATTTGTGAAGTTTTGTGGGTTTTCAAACTTGCATTCTTGCTTGAAATTTGAATGGTTGCTATGGCTTTGGAAAATGATCTGGAAACACTTGTGGGTTTTCATTTTTGAGTTCATTCTATAAAAAGTCTGGTTATGTTTAATCTTTAGTGAATGGTTTGATGAAATGTGGGATTGAATGTGCGTTGAGGAAATTGGTTTATGGGATTTTGAACTTGTCTTCCTTTAATAAAATGTATGCCCGTGTTTTCATCTGTGTAAATAGTTGATGTTGACTAGAGTTACAACGAATAATTAGTTTTTGGTATTCATTCTTTGAAGGAAAATTAAATACATACATATAGATATACATACATACATACATACATACATACATACATACATATATAAATATATATATATATATATATATATGTATGTATGTATGTATGTATGTATGTATGTATTTCAAGTTATGAAATATGAAGGAATGTTATCCATGGACATGAAATGAAAAAAATGTAGAATCTATGTTTCTTTCATATGACAGAGATGCTTAATGCTTTTTGAAGGGGCATTTTGGAAAATGTTAATGGAATAAAATAAAATGTTGATGATTCAAATAGATAAGGCTATTTATTGTCATTATTTCATTTCATTTTATTTTATCCCGAGATCCTTTGACTTGGAGGGTTGGATCACTTGATCCATACCTTTTCATTTGAATCTTATACTTCGTTATTTAGTTTGAATTAGTTTATATTGATTTCTTGAAAATTATGAAAGTGGAAAACACAAGGGGAAACTCTTTCAAAAAAAATCTTGAATTCTATACTTATTGATTTTTATGGATTTAAAATATATGGATGACTTTCATGGCATGATAATTAAACTCAAATATGTTGGATGCAAAACATATTTCATTTCCTTGAATGTAATAGCTTTTTATCGATGTTTGGATTGGTTTTGTGTGTGCAAAGATAGTGGATCCTACACAGTTGTGGGATCTCAAATCCTCTTACCATCACATAGCTTGCAATTGAGGAAGCGATAATAATGTATGTGAATTGGTCCTTTAGGAATTCTTTACATATATTCCACACGCCTCCTCCATCACCATTTATGGGATTGTTAGAAGATTCTAGTTCCCTAACTCTTGTGGAAGCAATACCTTGTCCATGTTAAAATAGCTAAGTTAAGATAACTAATATTCTTATTTGTCAAAAAATTATTTGAACATGTGGATTTAATTCTTGAAATTTCTTTGAACTGGCACCCCAATATAAAACAGTGTCACATGTTTAGTAAGGTTGATTGGACCATCTCAGTTTGGATTGTGGAGATCGGCGTTAGAATGAATGTTATTAATACATATGTTGGATCCATTTGTAATTATAATTATGATTAAATATATTTTCCCTGGGAAAATTGTACCTTGTAATAGTCCTTTAGTGGATGATATTTTATATATATTAATGAATGGGCTGATTTGATTATGTGTAAATAATTGTTGTATTTGGGTATTGGAAAACAAATGATTTAATGAATAAAGTTAAGGAATCATATAGTTAAGTATCTTATGCCTTAAATGATTACAGTTATGAAACTAAAGACATATCTCTTATCTAGTTAGCTTTCCAAGGTTGTAAAAATTAAATTAGGTAAATGGGAGGTATGTAATTTAAGATACGGAACTTTGAATATGAAGGAAATAGTATAAGATGTAGTTTTATCTCATTAAAGGACTTAAGGTTCCTCATACTCTATTTCCTAATGATTAAATCAGTTGTGGGCTAAGTTACTAAGTTATACTCAATGTTATGTGTCTTTCAACTTCCTTATTGAGTTGAGGTTGGGCAGAAATAAGGTTTAGCAAGTATGTATAAAAATTGAATTAAAATGGAGTAACTTGTGAGACATTAGTCTTATCTTGATAAGATGTAAATCTGAACTTGAGAAATAATTTAGACAATCCTTAACTACATTATGAGAGTAATACTTGATAATAAACTAGTCAATGAATAAAAAGAATCAGCATTAACAAGCATTAATTCTAAAAGGGACTACAATCTAAATTTAAGGGTATAATGGTTTAACCAAGTAAAGGGTGTATGAGTCATATGTAAGAAATTATTTTAATCTATTCAAAGACTTAGGTTAACTAATATTGTTATTATTATCAACTTAACTAGTTTAAAAATCTACTTTGGTGAATTATCTAATCATTCAGAAAGTGATAAGTAACTAGCCCTTAAAGGATACTAGTCTAGTCAATCTTAGTTTAAGAGATCTTAAAGAGTAATAAGATAAACTTATCCTGAAAAGATAGTTATTACTTGTAAGACATAATATCTTATACAATAAGTCATCATACTCTGCATTACAAAATATATATACCATAAGCGGTGCTACCTAGATTTAAGCAAGTTAGAGACATAAGTGCAATCCTAATAATGTAAATATCCCCTTAATTAGTGGATAAAAAATAAAGATTAGCTATGTTGAAACTAATTAAGAATTGTAGGACCTAATGGGAATCTTGATTAAGGTTAAAATATCATTTTCTATCAAAATGTATAGAATGTATGAAGGTGGTATCGAGATGATGAACACTTCGTGACCTTATCCTACTACCCTAGGTAATTAAACACATGAACGATAATTCATTAAGTTAATGGACTAAGCTTAATGAATCTAGATAACTTTGATGAGATGTTTATGAGGTGATGGGAGTAAAAGTTTAGATTTTTTTACACTCATCTATACTAAGCGTACATAGTACAGCTAGAAAACTTTTGCCACAGTAATGTGCTTGCTGGGTACATTGTTTAATCATCGTGATTTCTCAATCCCAAGTATAGGATACAAAATGTAAATTAATAAGTGAAATCTAAGTAGACAGGTAGAGGATCACCACATGTTCTCACTACCACATAGTGGTAAAACCAAACGAGGCTAAGTAAGAACATTCTAACGAATGTTAAGGGTGATCGTGGAGATCGGGATATATTAACCCTTACAATTGCACAAGGTTTATCACATTGTTATAGGATGGATTAATTAATTATGACATGTTGCATAAGCTATCCTTAGCTATTTATCTTATTTATTTATGCATAGGAATTTCTATTTTCTATTAATATAATAAGACTTGCTGCATTAACTAGCTTAACTAGCTACCTGAATTATATATGTAGAGGAAGGTCACTTGGAAAAAAATCCTCCTAATTTGGGTTACAAATTCTAGGTTGTTACATTTGGTATCAAAGTTGTAGGTTTTCAGCTCTTGGACCTTATAGGTATGCTTCACTAATATAAATTTATTTTACCTCTATTCAGACAGATGGCCCAAAGAGGAAAAGGAACTATCATGGGGAAAGAATCAAGTAATGTTGAATGCCCTCCACGTACTGAACAATTGCAATAAATTCTTTAACTCCTCCAAGACACATAGGACCGTACAGTTGTCTCAGAACAATACGTTTTCAATGAACATGAGCCTCCTGAAGAGGAGATAATTATGGAGGATGAACCTTATGAGGAACATCACGATGAAGAGTAACAATGTGTAACCAAAAAGGCATAGATGGCAGCAGAACTATCTCATGATATTAAGAGGATAACTCCACCAAAGTTTGACAGAACAACCTTGGGAGATGGGGTTGAATCATGGCTGAGTGAAATGGAGAAGTACTTTAAAATAATGGACTTCTCAGAGGAGACTAAAATAGTCTGGGGATCTTCTCAGCTATCCCAAGAAGCATCATCATGGTGGGATAACAAGAAAGTTTAACTGACTGGATACTACTTCTATATCATGGGAGCAATTTAAAATTTATTTTCGTCAAGACTAGTTTTCCCAGTTGTACTTCAAACAAAAAATGACCGAGTTCCAAAACTTGATGCAAGAGAAGCTTAGTGTAATTGAATATTGGAAATTTTTACAAGACTATTGAAGTACATTCCCAAATATCAAAAATATGAGAAGTTCATAATTAGGAAGTTCATTATGGGACTCAACCCAATCATAGGGGGTGAGGTGGATGTGCATGGTCCATCTACCATGGAGGAAGTCTTTGAGAAGGCTATTAGGCAAGAGAAAAAACTGAAATCTATCTCTATTAATAGAGAGGAAAATAAAAATAAATTTAACAACACTCCTTCAATTGGTTTTGTTAAAAATCCATAGGAAAAAAAGAAGGTGGCAAGCCCAGATTTTTCCAAAGGAATGCAACAAATAAATATGCTGAAAACAGAAATTTAGGGTAGTTTAAGGCTGCAAATAACACTCAGAAATCTAAAAATAAAGGGCCCGTAGGTGGTTATTTCAATTGTGGGGGTCCACACTATGCAAACTGGTGCCCAAAAACAAAACAAAGAGCCAATTTCTAGTAGCAAAATAATGTTGATCATACAATTCACATAGTTGTAGGTAATCGTGAGGCTGAAAACACGTAAGTTACAACTGAGAAATAGAGAAATTTTTAAATGCAAGGTCCAATATTCTAAGGACAATGCAATTTGGGGAAACTAGATGAATTTACAACTGCTTTTCCACATTTATTCATTTAAAAATTTGTGATGAAACTATTTTATTTGTAAAAATACTTGCTTTTACTTTTTGACAGTTTGAAAAATTATGGCTTTCCAACGATGGAGACTAGTAAAAATTTGATATTTACATATTTAAAAGGTTATTTCAGCCATGTTGTTACTTTTTAAAAGATTTATTCTTAAATTTGGGATACTAAATGAACGATTTATTTGGTAAAAATTTGAGCAGCATTATTATTTCTAATTATATGAAAGTACTAATTAATTCATCAGGGACGATGAATCATTTTAGTAGGGAGGAATGTTACATCCCACTAAGTAATCCCTTCTATTTGGAAATTCAATTAATCAAATAAATATGAATAAGGGAAAATGGATATTTACGTGATTAATGAAGTAACATTTTGGATGACATTACTTGGTCATCCAAGTACTTAATTAAAGATTAAGTACTCAGATAACTAAATACCACCTATTGGTATTATTAAATGTTATATGTTTTAAAATGAAACTTCATTTTCTAGTTCGTAGTGTCCTTTTTATAATCTTATCTTGACTAAGGAAATTGTTTTTGATATGTTATATTTTGGTAAAAATCTCTCAGGCTTCTAAGCCTAGTTTAATGGTATTATAACATTAATGTTGTTGCTCTATTTTGATATTATTTGTTATTAGAACATTGGGGGCATATTGTTGCACCCATGGAGTTGAAAAGTAAGGTTTGATTTAATGGTATCGACTTCAAAAATTAAAGTGTTGTGATTTAACACCATAAAGGCATGGTTTTTCAAAAGATATTATTTGTTTGGGGATTCAATTGTGAAATGGTGTTGAATACCATAATGTGTTCAAAATTTTAATAATTCATTTATCCAATTTGGTGGACATTCATGTATAAGGGAAAGGTTATTGTTATAATTTGAATATTCAGTTGATAATTACATGGGATCCCTCGCAGTGTTGGCATTGGACTCCCAAACCGTCCACATGGCATTCTATGAGTTGAAGAAGTAAATGCAAGTTAGGGTTTTTTGGGATTTCGAGGAGAGAAGGGGGGGAAGAACTGGAATTATTTTTCATGGCATTTCGAATTATAGTTGGAGCTTCCATCACGAAGAAAATCTTCCAACATTTTACTACATGTGATGGTGTAATCTATTTTTAGTTAGAACCCTTTATTATAAATGAGGACGACCTTATGGAGGTTTTGGTTGTTTTGGAGAGATGGAGTTTTAGCACCCAGAGAAAATCGATTGGGGTTTCAGTGTGAATCTCAAAGCAAATCAACCAAAGACAAATCATTTTACAGGAAAGGGTTTCCCTTCTACTCGTTTGGTTTTTTATTAATAAAATGATTGTTATCCTTTTTGCGTTTTTAACTAGAATTTTTGGCATGAAATTTTTGGATTTGATAGGTATTGGGAAATATTCTTGAATCTGCATTTGAGATAGTAATTTTTAAGAAAAATTGTGTGGCTTCTCATAGATTTAATTTTCAGATGTGTTTATATGGGTGAATATAAAGAAAATAAAAATATCAAGGTATTCTAGATACTCCTTGTTCTTCCATGTCTATCTCCTTCAAATAATTCGATTTACTCTGTAATTTTTATGGGTTTGTGAAAACAAACGAACGTAGGGTTTCGTAATTTTTATTTGTGAAGATTTTTGTGTTTTCAAACTTGCATTCTTGTTTGAAATTTGAATGGTTATTCGGCTTTGGAAAATTATTTGAAAATACTTGTGGGTTTTTGTTTTTCATTTCTCTCTGTCAAAAGTATGGTCGTGTTGAATCTACGCTTAACATTTTTTTAAAATGAGTGATTGAATGTGGGTTGAGGAAATTCATTTATGGGAATTTGAACTTTCCTTTGCCATGTTTTCATCTGTTTAAATATTTGAAGTTGACTAGAGTTACATCGAATAATTAGTTTGTTGGTATTCATTCTTTGAAAGAAAATTAGTTACAGATATATTTTCAATTCAAGTTATGAAATATGAATGAATGTTATCCATGGACATGAAATGAAAATAAGGTAGAATATGTGTTTCTTTCATATGGCAGAGATGTTTAATCCTTTTTGTAGGGACATTTTGGAAAATGTTAATGGAATAAAATAGAATATTGATTATTCAACTAGGTAAGGCTATTTATTGTCATTAGTTCATTTCCTTTTTATTTATCCCACGATCCTTTGACTCGGAGGGTTGGATCACTTGATCCATTCCTTTTCATTTGAATCTTATACTTTTTTATTTGGTTTAGATTAGTTTATACTTGATTTCTGGAAAATTTTAAAAGTGGAAAATACACAGGGAAACTCTAGCAAAAAATTTCCTGAATTATATACTTAGTGATTTTTCCTAAATTTAAAATATATGGATTACTTTCATGGCATGAAAATTAAACTCTAAATATGTTGGATGCAAAACAAATTTAATTTCCTTGAATATGATATATTTTTTGTGGTGTTTGGATTGGTTTTGTGTGTGCAAACATAGTGGATCTGACATAGTTCGTGATCCCGAATCCTCTGTCCATGACATAGCTTGTGATTCAAGAAGCGATAGGAATGCATGTGAATTGGTCCTTCGTGAATGCTTCACATATATTCCCCACGCCTCTTCCATCGCTAGTTATGGGATTGTCGAAAGATTCTAGCTACCTAATTGTTTTGGAAGAAATACCTTTGCAATGTTATAATAGCTAAGCTTAGATGACTAATATTCTTATTTGTCAAAAACTTAGTTGAACATATAGATTGAATTCTTTTCAGTTCTATGAATTGATACCCCAAAACAAAACAAAGTGTCACATGTTTAGTAATGTTGATTGGACCATCTCACTCGCTTGTGGAGATCAACGTTAGAATGAATGTTTTTATTATGGATCTTGGATCCATTTGTAATTGTACTTATGATTAAATATATTTTCCTTGGGAAAATTATACCTTGTAATAGTCCTTTAGTGGATGATATTTGTTATATATTAATGAATGGGATGATTTGATTATGTATAAATAATTGTCATATTTGGGTCTTGGGAAACGAACAATTTAATGGATAAAGTTAAGGAATCATATAGTTAAGTATATTATTCCTTAAATGATTACAGTTATGAAACTAAATACATACGTCTTTTCTTGTTACCTTTCCAAGGTTGTAAAGAATTAATTTGGGTAAATGGAAGGTATGTAATTTAAGATACAAAACTGTGAATATGAAGGGAAAAATATAAGATGTAGTCTTATCTCATTAAAGGACTTAAGGTTCCTCATACTCTATTTCCTAATGATTAAATTGGTTATGGGCTAAGTTACTAAGTTGTACTCAATGTTATGTGTCTTTCTACTTCCTTATTGAGTTAAGGTTGGGAATAAATAAGGTTTAGCAAGTATGTATAAAAACTGAATTAAAATGGAGTAAATTGCAAGACATTATTCTTATCTTGATAAGATGTAAATATCAACTTGAGAAATAATTTAGACAATCCTTAACTAATTGTGAGATTAATACTTAATAGTAAACTAGTGGGTGAATAAAAATAATAGGCTTTAATAAGCATCAATTCTAAAAGGGACTACAATCTAAATTTAAGGGTATAATGGTTTAACCAAGTAAAGGGTGTATGAGCCATATGTAAGAAATGATTTTAATCTATTCAAAGACTTAGGGAAACTAAGATCATTATTATTATCAACTTAAATGGTTTAAAAATATGCCTTGGTGAATTATCAGATCAATCAGAAAGTGATAAGTAACTAGTCCTTAAAGGATACTAGCCTAGTCAATCTTAGTTGAAGAAACTTTAAAGAGTAATAAGATAAACTTATCCTAAAAATATAGTTATTACTTATAAGACATAAGATCTTATACAAGAATTCATCATACTTCGCATTACAAAAGAAATATACCATAAGTGGGTGTTACCTAGCTTTAAACAAGTTAAAGACATAAGTGCAGTCCTAATAATGTAAATATCCCCTTGATTAGTGGGTATAAAATCAGGATAAGATATGTTGCGACTAATTAAGACTTGTAGGACCTAATGGGAATCTTGATTAAGGTTAAAATTGTTAGGAATATCTATGTTGTAGTGTGAACATAGAATATTATGTAAGTGATTATATTATCTAGGATAATATAATATGTGTTGTAATAATTAATTACATTATTGTAAATGTAATTATGAGTGGGTGAGTAAATATTGTTATGAGTTGTTGAGTAAACAAATCATTAACAATATTAGTTTTGTGAGAAAACAAAATCTCACGTAAAATAGCATGGAGTTGTTTTAGGAGTTATGTGTGGAGATATTTATGGAGATTATATCTCCTTAAATATAGGAACAACATCTCCTATTTAAATGGATGTAATAATTCCTATGAAAAAGAAAGAATAAAGAGTAATATTTTGAATTTTCTTTATGCAATTATGATATTAATTTTTCATTGCGTAATGTGAGCGGTTTTGATGCAAGAAATTTCAAAGTGCTTTCATGATCAAATCTATCTCAAATAATATATCATAGTTTTCATTTCCGGATATGGGTTTTCTATAATTTTGTGTGAAAAATCACATCTAGTCAAAAAACTACATAAGAAATTTCAGCAGAACCCAGTACGTAGTTTGGAAGAAATACGGATTTTACTATGCAGCTATCAAATTAAGCACATCAATTCTTCTACTGAAAGTTTTCTCCAATTTTCAATAATGTTGAATTGTTAATACAAGTTCTTGACTTGCTTGGAGGTTAAAAGGTATTCAATATAAAATTTTAAAGTACTTGATTCAATTTTGTATTTTTTTATCAATATTGTACAAAATAATGGAGAAACTAAATCTGATTGAAAAGTTTGAAGGACAAGATTTCCATACATGGCAACTACAGATGCAATTACATTTAATAGAAAAGGATCTATGGGATGTGGTGAAGTCTAATTCAACTCCACCCACTGGAGGAAATGAATTGGAAAAGTGGAATGCAAAAGATCAGAGAGCATTGGGTACCATTGGTCTGGGCTTATCAAAAGCCTATCTACATCATGTGGATTTCACAAAATCTGCAAAAGAAATTTGGGAGTCTCTTAACAAATTGTTTGGTTCTGAAGCTGAAATGGCAAAGACTACACTGAAGCAATGCTTGTATGGGTTTAAAATGGAAGAGAACTCAAAAATGGCAAATCATATAAGTAAGTTTCATTCTTTGCTAAATCAACTAGCTGGAATTAAAGAACATGTAAAGATTATGATGCTAAAGCTATTCTTCTTAATAACATGCCTAAGAGTTACTCAAATATTGTGTTTACTTTGAGTAAAATTACTATTAGTCTAGAAGGAGTGATTTCTACATTGTTAGAACAAAGCAATTCATGAATAACATGAAGAAGTACTATATGTAAGAAACAAACCTAGCTCCTCATCTAAGAAGGAAAAACATAAACCAAAGCAGGTTCCTTCACATGGAAAAATAAAATGCTTTTATTGTAATGAGATTGGGCATGTAATACTGAACTGTAAAAGAGAGCTCAGGATCTTCTTGATGACAAGATAGATTAGAAAGCCCTTCTAGCTGAAGTAGAAACTGATTGGGAAGTCTACTCAACTGATGAAGAACTTTCATGTCCTAGTGATGAGGATTTCCTATGGTAGACTCTTTTCTTGTTGGAGGAAGGAGGCAATGGAGGAAGGAGGAAAATCAGCATCCTCTCATCATTCACCAACGATGGGGTCGCAGACAGATGTGGTGATATTTTATTTCAGTTATGTGGTGTGTTTATACACAAGGGGGTGAAACTAGTTTCATGTTTTGATTTTAATGTGTTCACATAGACTAACAACAGTTCCTGAGTGTCTATTTGGTGTGGAAGAAGAAAACTACTTGACTCAACTTACAGGGGCAAATCATCTACGTATGGTCCTCTGACTATCGTACGGTCCTCTGACTGCCATACTTCGGTGGAAGGTACTTCGTTGGAAGGTGATCAGTCGATGAAGATGTTCATACGACAAGGATGATCATTAGCAGCAAGATCCAGATAGCAAGATCCAGTAGCAATGGCTACTCCGACAAGTTTGATGTTTCCAGGAGCTCTTACCCCATGTTCACACTAAGGGGGCGAATGTTAGGAATATCTATGTTGTAGTGTGAACATAGAATATTATGTAAGTGATTATATTATCTAGGATAATATAATATGTGTTGTAATAATTAATTACATTATTGTAAATGTAATTATGAGTGGGTGAGTAAATATTGTTATGAGTTGTTGAGTAAACAAATCATTAACAATATTAGTTTTGTGAGAAAACAAAATCTCACGTAAAATAGCATGGAGTTGTTTTAGGAGTTATGTGTGGAGATATTTATGGAGATTATATCTCCTTAAATATAGGAACAACATCTCCTATTTAAATGGATGTAATACTTCCTATGAAAAAGTAAGAATAAAGAGTAAGATTTCGAATTTTCTTTATGCAATTATGATATTAATTTTTCAAAAATATCATTTTCTATCAAAAGGTATAGAATGAATTAAGGGGGTAGCAATATGATGAACACTTCATGACCTTCTCCTACTACCCTAGGTAATTAAACACGTGAACTATAATTCATTAAGTTAATGGACTAAGATTAATGAATCTAGATAAGTGTGATGAGATGTTTTTGAGGTGATGGGAAGACAAGTTTAGACGTGTTGTGCACTCGTCTATACTAAGCATACATAGTACAACTAGAAAACTTTGGCCAAAGTAATGTGCTTGTTGGGTACATTGTCTAATCACCGTGATTCCTCAATCCTGAAGTGTAGGATACATGATGGAGTTTACTAAGTGAACTCTAGGTAGACACTAGAGGATCAGTCACATGTTCTCACTACCGCAGAGTGGTAAAACCAAATGAGGCTAAGTAAGAACATTCTAATGAATGTTAAGGGTGATCATGGAGATTAGGGATATATTAACCCTTATAACTACACAAGGTTTATCACATTGTTATAGGATGGATTAATTAATTATGACATGTTGCATAAGCTAGCCTTAGCTAGTTATCTTATTTTTTATGTAGAGGAATGTCTATTTTTTGTTAAGATAATAAGACTTGTTGCATTAACTAGCTTAACTAGCTACCTGAATTATATATGCAGAGGAAGGTCTGTTGGGAAAAAAATCCTCCTAATTTGGGTTACAAATTATTAGTTGTTACAATACCTATAAGAGATGCTCATCTTCATGAAATCTTGACCAAACCATTACAAATCTCTAAATTCTAAACAGACCCATGATAGAGAATGTGGGCATATGAAACCCCGTATCGAGTTGAGTAAAAATAAATAAAAATCCCTAGTGAAAATACAACCCAACTCAAGAATTAAACAGGTTAAAACTTGCAATGTAATGAAACCCTCCATGGAAAGTTAGACAATGTAACACACAATAATAAATGGTAGATTTAGGGAAATAGCATGAGGGCGAGCTAAGTACCTAAACTAGGTCCATAACAAGGCATTCCAAACCTTTCAACAAAAAGGTTGAGTTACTAACAGATAAAATAGCAAGTTGGGTTCATAAAAATCATGTGAGTTGGTCATTATAAGAAATCAAACCGAGCCACGGATTAAATGTTACAATAGACTAGCAACACTAAGATAAACAAGCACCGAGATTTTAGAAATCATGCATAGGCCATTCCATGAGTTAACTGAGAAAAACCCAATACAAACAAAGCCATGGTGTTTCATAAGGCTAAGCTCGAACCAAAATCCCAATGCATAAATACCTCGAACCAAATAAAACTAGCTAAGACATTAGGATGAGAGTTGAGCATGGCTCAAACTAGAGTAAAATTGCACAACCCAACTCAACCAAAGAACGCAGGGATTCATAGTTGACAATGGAGGCTAGGGTAAAATTAAGACACATAACATCTTAAATCTCCATGCAAAAAAAAAAAGAGATCATCAATGGAAAGTATAAATAGGAAACAGAGTTCCCAAAAGATAGACTTGCAAAGAAAACCGTAGGTCTCCATTCACAAAATCGAAAAAGTTCTCCATGGGTTCTAGAAGCCTCCACCAAAATAAAATGCAAAATGAAAGGGATATAGGGTTTCTAACCCTAGTGGTTTAGTTGACCCAATGATTTTAATCTTGGTCAGCTTATGACCACAGTTAAACCCATTAGGTCAAAAATTAATTTAGCTCTTTTTTCAATTACCACAAATGGGTTTCTATTTCCATGTATTAATTATTCCAAACTTTTTACATGTAAAGTGGGTGTGGATAATTATTAAATATTCCCAAGTCAAGAAAATCATTAACCATGCATGCAAAGACCAAAGAAATAGCCATTAATTTACCTTAATTTTTTCAAAAGTACCATACATTAACCTTAGCTATTGCTAAAATTGGAGCTTTTCTAAAATTTTCAAAGTTAGATTAAGGTTGACCCAAGTCAAAAATGACTTTGACCAAGGTGGAGAAATTGATCATGTAAGCTTTTTTTTAGCTTTTGAAAACCCAACTTTAGCTTGTAAACCCATGCACATAATAATAGAATTTTTGTAATTTAAAAAAACATATTTATTGGTGGAGAGGTCAATTATACATGGGAATGAAAAAATTCTAATATTGGATTTGTTTCCAATTAGAAAACTGAGTGTTGAATTGATGTAGTGAGGTCTATTTTTGGAGAGAGTCAAGTTAACTCCTCAAGGGTTTTTCCTATATGTAATTTGCTTGTACAAGCTAAGGGAGGGCTTATTCATTTTGTATACTCGTGTTATGCATAATTTTGTATTTTTGCACTTATTGAAGCAATATAAAGATTGATTTTCTTTCAATTTTTGGTTTTTGAAAGTGTGTCATAACATGTTCTTTGTATGTTTTAGTGAAAGTTTAATTCCTTTGCATGCTTATAACTCAAAATACCTCTGTCAAGTTAGTTTTGCAAGCTTTAGCAGGCTATTTAAGTACATTTTAGTGTTTGTGAGTGTAAAAACCCATCAAACAATAATTGAAGTCAATGTTGTCATTTTTTTAGATCAACTAAGTTTGTTTTATTCATTCGTAGGTCCTATAGCGTTGGTGTATCACCTAATTTACTTTCTTTCATTATGTTTTTATTTATTTATCTCCCTTAACCCCGCTAGATAATTATTTCACGTGATCTATCCTAGGGAACCATCCCACTCTAGAGGTTCTCCTTAATCCAAGTCTCCCACAACTCAGAGGATTTCCAATTATATCAGACAAAGTGAAGAGTTTGCTTGCACTTCCTTATCTAGTGTAAACTTGAACAGATAAAAATTACTTATTGAAAGAAATGTCTTAGTAGCTGCTAGGCTTAACAATTTTTATTTTCAAAATAGCGATCAAATGACTAATAAAATGCACATAATCCATATTAATCTCACTCCATGTTTCTTAATTTTAACTTTGAAGAAAGAATCTTATCTTGGGTGTCAACTCGTTGCATGTTTCTTAATATCTAGACAGTTATGCACAATGTTTGATAGTTCAAGTGTAAGAAACTAAAGTTACTTGACCTCATCAAATCATATACAAATCTCCATGTTGCATGAAATCAAATTATGTAAAGATGACTTAATTGGAAAGGAAGACTAAAATTAAAGATAACTTTAAAGAAATAATGAAAACTAATCAAACACACATATGTAATGGCTCAAGAGTGATTATGACCTTTATATCAACTAATTTTTTTATAAGTAAACGTTATAAGCTTACAAAAAAATTGCATTATGCACCTAATGGTATATGATCAATTACATCCTTATACTATTTACATCTATGTATATAGGAAATAAAATCAATAAATCCTCCACCCAATACAGCTTAGGAATCGGAAGATATTTATATGATTTCGATCAAATCCACCACCGCAAACCCAACCTCAAACATCTTAGGTGACTTTACTGGGGATCTATGCCCCTCCTCAAAAAAGAGTAGATAATATGCCTCTGACACTAAGCCACATAGAATCTCCCACCACCACTGAGGTGTGGAGAAGTTAATAGACATGGATGTTAAATCTAGAAAAGGTAGTTGAACGATGGTGAGTTCCTTTTTCTTATATAAATTAATCACCGATTCAATAAAGGACTTGAGAATTTCAACTCTCTTTCCTAATTCTACTAAATAATATCTGTCAATCTGGTCCACTTGATGAGCTAAGTTAGCCGAGAAAAAGCTCCATAAAGAAAGACATGCTTGTTATACAACCATATCCATATGCGCTCTCTGTTTTGGGAAAATCCATTTTCGACCCATAGCCACCGCTTGCTTACATTTATTGGAGCTAATGATTATAGAAACAAATCATGCACATATTACTAGTTTACTATACCACCAAGTATGTTGTTATATATATAGATCTTGAGTAAGAAAAGTATTCACTGGTGACACATTCTCTAGTCCATCCACTTTCTTTGGTTGTTTCTATTTTCTATATCTCTAACATATGTCACTTTTGCACCCAGTTCTGTTCATGCCACATGGATCTTTGTCTATCAGTATTCTCACATTTTTTGTCATCTATCTTAGGACACCACCGCCCAGTTTAGAAACTAGCACTCGATTCCGTCCACCCACAACACTCATATCCTCTTTGTTCATGTTCACATTTTTGACATTTTTGGTCATCCTTTTTGAAGTTCTTACTCCTATCTTATGGTCCTAGTCGTCATGTCCTTTCACTAGTGTCTAAATTCAAACAAGAGATCCCTATATATACACAACATACATAGCATTATATAGGGTGGGATATTATTAAGGGAAAGAAAATCTACATACTATCTAAGGGATTGCATTGTTTGGTTGATTACTCTATAGATAACGCATAGGAAGGGGAAGTTTTGAATTTCATCCCACACATTTGCATTTTATCTAGCTTTAGCCCACTATCTTGGTGTCATTGGTGTGAGGAAACCTAAGGACACTATTTCACACACAAGTACATAGAACTATATGGATTATAGAATGTAGTGTAGCGCTCGGTCATAAGTACATCCTTCATATGACTACCGAGGTCAATCTAACTTCACATATTACATTTTTATTCAAATTTGATGTGTTTGTGAGCTTGTACAAGTAGTTAGGGTTTTTGTTGTAGGTTATAGGTAACTCGGTAATCGAGGTGTGACATACAGGTGACCAACAAAGAATAAGTGTGAAACCCTAGTGACATTGGAAACGTTAGATTCTAAAAATTTACACAAACACCAATGCCCAAGAGTGGTCTCTGCACCTAGGTGCACATGTCAAGCTCAATTCGCAGCTTCCAGAATTTATATCAGGAATTTCTGACACTCTGTCCAACCTTTTCATTGGTCCTTCCAGTTCATATCTACTCCAGGATAAGTGAAAATCAAATAAGTTTCATATCTCTCCTATTTGATTACACGCTTACATCTTTAGAGTGCTTATAATTTATATTTTTTATGTTTTCTTAGTAGTAACTATGAAATTATATTTAATATTCATATTTTATAAAATCATTTGGTGAACCCCTCTCTTATAACTCTTTACCCTAGGATCCAAAAACCCTCATGGCTAAAAATATATCCTACTCTCCTAAGAAAACTATCCATCATGTTAGTGTGAATCCTATCCTTGATGATGTTGTTGAGGATGAAATTAATTTCCTTTATCATAACACTCAATTTGATGATGAAGTTCAACAACTTCATATTGATCACGAAACAATTTATTCCTACTATTTTTTGTAACTCTATTGTGAGCATTATTTCACCTTACCATAACTTCACATCATGCTCTCATTATTCTTATATAGTTACTAAGGTTGATCCACCTTCTTCTATTCTTGTTACAACCAATGATGATTCTCTTATCAATTATATGTGTGGTATTGATTGTGTCACTATAGATGTAAACATTGTTATTTCCAATGTTGAAAATGAACATGTGCCTGATGATTTTTCTCATACTAATCAAGATGAATGTAAAGTAAAATATCATGTTTCTTCTACTTCTGAAAATATTTCCAATGATTGCAAAGATATATATTATGATATTTCTCCTCATACTTCTCTATATGTTGATGACTCTCTTGATGAAATACTTTCATGTGAAACTTTTTCTGATAGTGATGTCTGGTTATATTTCTAATCATGAACATGTTAGTGAGGATGTTACTTCTCTTAAGACTACCGTATTGGTACCCAAATTGATTCTCCCTCAGAAGATGAGAAGCATCACAGGTTTTGCAGGAAGCTTAGAGACAAGTAGAGCATGTGGTGTGTCGTTTTGTAGCTAGGGATGAAATGTGGCTTTCTCTTTATCACTCAGATGTGGAGAAATGGGTAAAGCACCCTCTAGAGGATTCGACCTATCCTCACTACTTTATGGTTGTGCCTTTCAAAAAGGGTGAGAGTACCCTTTTTGTAGCCCATTGTTTATGGAGGAGATGGAGATATCCTTCCTTGTGAAGTTATTTAGAAGACCTTGAATAAAATATGATTAATACAATAAAACCTAACTCTCACGAGTTGTCACTCTAGATAATGGAGATATTTTCTAAGCAAGGTTCAGGCCACTAAAGACAATGAAAACCTGATTGTTTCTGCATGTTTTGGTAGTAGAAATTATGCATTTATATACACACATGACAAGCAAGGGTATTATGGGTATGATTAGTTGTTTTTAAATGAATTTTTGGTGGGAGGTGAGGTAGAGATGAACTTGATTCACCAGATCCTTGAGAACTTTTACAAAAATGGAGAGCTTGAACAATAGAATGCTTTGGGATAGCTAGGATGTTCCTTTAACTAGAATATGTGCTTCAATGGAGGCCCAGATCAACACTTTTCACACAAACTTCAAGGATCCAAAATGAAGGCTCAAATTGGAAAACTTAACTAAACATTATCAACCTCTGTTTCATCACGCCTAAGATACCCTCAAAGGCTAACAAACAATCTTATAGTCATGCTAGGAGTCACAATGATTTTAAATTTGTTTATTTCACTATCAAATGAAATATCTTCTAATAAATGAAATTGAAAATTCCACCAAACTATCACAAGGATAAGATCCTGTGTGATTCATGGAGACTTCAATGTAAGATTGCAACAAGAACAAGAAAACTACTTGCAGACATTCAGAAATAAAGAAAACACAAATTTTTCCCAAAAATAACACATTTTAACTCAAGTTTGATTAAATTTATCAGCAGGGGAAAGTTTCTAGAACAATCTCAGAGCTTTTAAATCGCTGTACACTCGCAACCACCTTGACATGATCAAATTTAACACAAAGGATATAAACATGTTTCTTCGTATGGTTTTCTCAGAAGGATGGGTTCTATCAAGATTTTCTCTTAGAAAAATCAGTCCCGACCTCTAACACTCCAACCATTTCCATGAAAAATTCATGCAATTTATAATACTTCATTTACAACAGAGTTTTCCCCCAAAACTAGAGACATTCAAAGCACCATTGAGTGTTAAGACTCCCAGAATCAGATTTCCAAAAAAGTTGTTAGGTGTGTAGGGGGAAAATCTCTCCAAATATTTCAAGCATTTAATTCTTCATTTGGTAATTCGTTCTTCATCTCACGTGCCAACTACTCCCTCCTCCAATCACAAAATCTGGTTCTTTGTGTGTCGAGGAAGAAAAAACTAGAAAATCAAATTGAGGCCAATAGTCAGATCATATCTTAATGGTAAAAGACGTATTCAGATTTCTCCCACCCAACTAGGATACCAAATTAATGTTCCTCTTCATTTGACGTACAAGAGACTCCAAGAAATAATAAAAACTATAAAAATTTACATCCTCAGGAGCTTTGGAGTAGAAATGGCAGAAAATAAGATACAGACACACATTTATCGTTGATCTCTTTTGAATTTGGACTGTCCACATGGGAGATCCAAGTTAAGATGGGCCCAGGGGTTCCTTTTTACTTTTTACACCTTTTGGAAAAAATGCAAAATTTCTCAATTTTCTCTCGCCCCTCTGCCTTTGAAAAATGGGCTTGACACGTGTCCCAATGTGGGTCCCAAAGGAACCATGGTCAAATTCTATTATTTCACCTCTTTTTTGGAAAAGGGAAATTTTTCCAAGTTTTCCCCGCAGCTCCACCCTTCCGCTTCTAGTTTCTGATGTGGGTCCCAACGGAACCACGCTTCTAGTTTCCAAATTTCCCCCAAAAGTCCGCACCTCCACCGTTGACTGGAGAAAATCTTTACTAGTTCTCTATTTGGGCCCGCAGGTCATTTTGATGACTTTAATATTTTAAATATCAAGGGGAAAAAACTCCAAGTTGCTCCCGATGGCCCGCCTCCCGACTCTTGAATTTTCTAACCGCCACGCATCTCAATGGTGCATCTTCAAGGACCTTATAAGGATTCAATATGATTTGGCAAGGGCACGCTTCCATTTTAGAATATTTACTTCATTTTTCCAAGAAGGGAAAAATATCCAACTTGCTTCCGAAGGCCCGCATCTCCACTTTTAACTTTGCCACGTGTCCTTCTGTGGGGTCAAAGAAAGACCATTTCCCTGCCGCTTAAATTTTGCTTTAATCAAAGCTTGGTGGGGCCGCGGGCATGTTCAAACATGATTCCAAAGTATCCAAAAAGAACAAGTTCATAAAACAAACCCACCGTGCCTCATCCAATTAGAAGAAGCCACGTAAGTACCAAAAGAACCAATCAGAATTGAGTAGAGCTACGGGACCAAAATTACCCTTTTGCCGAAAAAAGTAAAAAGTGTCAAGTTAAAACATTTACCCGTTGTCCCCTAACTAACCAAAAGAAGCCATGTGACCGCCAAATGTAGAGGAATAATTTTGACAAGAAAAAGACGCCCTCCAGACCGTCAAAAACACAAAAATTCACCATTCATGCCCAAAATCTGATTTTTTCGCTAAGGATGAGAAATTTTAAAACAAAACCAAGTGAATCATGGTTCCAAGCATATTTTGACCATGGATTTGTATTTTCAAAGGCATACAAATATGAATTGATCATTCTCGAGATTCCATGGTTGGGGAAAAATAGGAAAAAATGGCAGAGCCCTGGATTGTGAAGAAATTAGGGCAAAAATAGGGTAAACTCATATATTTATTCAAAAAGGTGCATGACAATGGATTTTGAAAACAATGCAAGGCATTCAAAGGGAGTAAAAGCTTCAGGACATCCACATTGAGAGATAAAACATTTCATAACACACGATGAAAGGAAAATCAGGGCAAATGGTGTGAGATCAAAACGAGCACCAACATACTGAATGTGTATTTTTAACTCCTTCCGAGGTTATTTCCAATGTCATTCATGATGATTCTATCATTCCTACTAATTCACCTCTTATTGTTTCTTTTGATTCTACTTGCTAGCATTTATGTCGATATTCCATGTTCCTCTCCTCCTCTTCCACCTCTTTCTTCCTATTCTTCTCTAGATGATATTCATGATGATTCTACCATTCCTCTCAATGAACCTACTCTGATTTCTTCAACATCTCCATTTATTATCATCATCAAGCCTCCATCTTTTGATTATTCTTCTCACATTCCCATGATCACTCACAATGGAAAACTTCAACCTCTTCATGTGCCTCTCACTTCTTCTACAATTCCTTCACATGATATTTTATCACTCATACATGTTATTGGTCATTTGTAATCTCAAGTTCAATCTCTTACTCTCAAAATCAAAGCCTATTATGCTTCCATTGACAATAACTCTCTTCATGGCAATCCTATTCCCAAGAAAATTCACAATTCAACTTTTCCTAAGGATTTTATCATGCCTACCTTTTCATGTTTTAATGGCACTGAAATCCTTATTTACATCTTAAGCATTATTGTTTATTTATGGCTTCTTATTCTAATGATTGATTGTTACTAAAATATTTTCTTTATAGTCTTGTTTATTATTCTCTTTAATGGTATACTCATTTTCCTTATGGATCTATTACTATATATTTTAAAATGGAAGATTATTTTCTTAGACAATTTATGCTTAACAATGGTCCTAGAGTTACACATGACCGCTTACCTAGCTTGCATCAAGGAAAGAAAGAACCCATTCTAGATTAAATTTTATGTTTCAAGTCTTAAATGCATCATTTATTATTTTAGCATATTGATCTAGAAAATCAATTTATCTTTTGTCGCAGATTTATTCCTGCATTGAAAGAAAAATTACAATATGATACATGTGAATCATTTATGCTTTTATGCTATAAATTCATTGATCTAGAACAATATTTAATTTTTGTACATGTTATAGAACCCCTTTCTATTCCTTTTATTACTTCATCATCTTCTACTTCTTATCCTATACCATCTATTAAGCATCCTCCAAGGTCTCCATCTCCTCCACCTCACAAGCAAGTTCCATCCCCTCCACCACATAAGTGTCCTCCATCTCCTCCACTGCGTCGATCTCCACCTAAGTCTTCTCCATCTCCTACTCAATATCCATTGAATTTCTTGCATGTTGCTAAGCCTCATGATGTTTTCTTTTCTTTTCTTTCTAAACCCATAATTAAATGACCCTCTAATCAACATCCTCCTCCTCATCACTTGCATCAATAGTTTGATTTCCCTTATTACAATTTCCATCACATCAATGGCCACCATGAAAATTATTGTTGTGCCCTTCACAAAAAGTTAGTGCAATTTGAAGACAAGGGTGGCATTTCATTTGGTTCTCGCTCTCATGAGCAATCTCTTTATCCAATTCTTCATAAGTGTGCTTCTACTTTTGCTCACTTATCTCATTCACCTACCTCTTAGGTCATGATTTTTCCACCTCCTAAGATCATTATTCATCTGCTTCTTCTACCTAGTTCATTTGTTGTGACATCATCTCACCCACCTCACAATGCATGTGGGTTCCCTAGGCCTAATTTTGGGTGCATATGACTTCCGAAATGCTAAGAAAACATCCTCTGAGTGCTCATGAGGTATTTTTTTTCTCCCTTGGTCACTATGAAGTCACACAATGATCTCCAAGGTTGTTGTAAACATGTAATGAAATAATGACTTGCAAAACCCTAAAATAGAGATCAAATCATAAAAAGAAAGATGTAGTTTGAGGGGTCAGATTGCCCTCAGTTATCACAATGGTGATCTTATGGCTAATTGTTGTACTACATCTCAAACCTAATGTAGTTTTATGTGTTTGTGTGTGGAATTGTGCCCTAGGTGGTGTTTGTGAGTGTCACACTTGATATTGTGAAAATAAGCTAGATGTAAAGAAATGTAATAGATGTGTGCATGGATTAAAATGAACTCCCCTCCGTTAGGCATAATAACAATCCCTTTTTCCCTTGGATGGTGCTATATGTATGTAATGGAGCTCTTATATGCTTCATGGATGCAATGGAGCTCTTAAATGCTTGATGTATACAACCTTATGTGGTGATAGCTAATGTTTAGTGCTTGATCCCTTATTATGATCACATAACTTTATATTTATATGATTCCTTTTCTTGAATTTCATAATTAACTCTAAAAAATTTGAATACAAAAGCTATAAGATGCTCAAATGGCTAGAAAGGACCCAAAATATGTGAACAATGTATATTGAGGTCAATGGTGCCTAGAGGGGGATGAGATCACCTGACGCTGGCATCATGGCTAGGCACTGGTGTCTAGGATGATAAATGTCGAGGTGTAAAAAGGAATACTGAGAAATTAAGGGTGCAAGACTAAATGTGGCAATAGAAAGAAACGAAAAGTGGCTAAATACATAGGTTAATTAATACTCTTCTTACTTAGGAATCATATGAACAGTAATATGCAATCAGGGCTAGATAGTTACCCAGAGTGCATGATTTTTTGTATACATTTTGCCCCATTTTATGTTGTTGAGAAAAATATTGATAACATAAAGTAGATAGATATGTGTACCGATAACCTAGATCGATGCCGAAAAGCATGACAAGGGACAAGAAAAAGTGTGGAGTGATAAAAATATGGAGTGTGGATGCTAAGGAGGAGAAAGTGCAAAATGTGATGATGAAAATGATTGTAGGGAGGAAACACACATGTATATGTCCTTATTGTTCTTGTTGTCAATGTCGATGTTGTAGTTGAATTTTAATGATGTTGACTACCGTTTCCCATACAGATAGACCTGCAAAAGAGAAGAATGAACAAGTAGTCAAATACATATGTATATGTGTAAAAATCATGTAAAGAAGTATGTAAAATAAAAAATGTTAAAAAGGAACATGTGAAAATGTTCCATGATGAGGAAACAAAGTAGAAGGGATCTTGTTAAATGTCATGCCACTTATGTCGGTCGTGATTTTTTGGGTCAATATCATGCCAAGTCATGGAAGAAGTATAGGGAGAAAATTCTAGTGTTATCCTCCAACCTTTAACCACTTCTCACAATGTGGAACACCACTACATATGGTGTGTAAAACTTGAAAAAAATAATCCAACATAAAAGTAAAAATGTGTTGTGTAGTACATGCATGTCGAGTTCTAAGGACGGTGTGCCCTATAAAATCTGTTGTGTGGAGTTTTGTAGATTGTTTTGAACTACCAAATTCTATGTAACCTACCCTGGTCACAGGAATCTAGGAAGGGTGATGGATGCCCAAATGTTATTGTCCTATTTTGGGCACTAGTGTCTGTGATGTGCTAAGGACCCAAGTCTGATTTTGAGCCATGTTTGATACTGACTACTATTTTTCATCGGTACTCTATTGTGCTAAAGTGTGACTATGGTAATTTTGTGCTAAAATATGACTATATGATGTTGTATGGGGTGACTAATTCACTCAAATGATGTACCCCTTCGTTTGGGGTGCATGCGATGTCATTGAACGAGTAGTGGCGCAAAGGAGGACTGATCGTGGTGTTAAAACTATGCCCTACAGGGGGAAGGGAATGTGTGTAGTAGAAACCAAGGCACACGTAAAAAAAAAAAGTAGCTAGGAGATAAGTGTTAGTATAATTAAATACACACATGCATGCGAGAAGATAAATGTAAGCTAAACTTTCGGTTTGTAAGCTAAGATGCAAGAAGATAATGTAAACATGAAAATAGACAATATAGACCATGAAATGTGGGTTAAAAACATGGGAAAACATTCACAATGTCACAAGACAATCAAGGTCGACGAAGCCAAAAGTAGATAGTGTGTACACAAGACAAAGGGCAAAGCCCACAAACAATGTCATACAAAGAATAAACAATGACAAGTAATGTAACAGATAACCATGGAAGAAAATATTTCTATGTAACAAATTGTGCACATGAAGCACCCGTTAGCATTTTAGAAAGATAAAAAATTACATCAAAGTGTGTATAATTCGATAATAATGAGCTATGAAAAAAATGAAACAATAGCACCTGTAGTGTATGAAAGTGGATGCTCCATAAACCACTTATGGGAATGGTAATAGGTAATGCACCAAACATCCATGTTGCATATAATAGATTTTTATAATATATGATCACAACTAACAATCAAGTGAACACGCATGTGTGTATGGAAATATATAATTACATACAAGATAGATATCTAACATGTGTAAAAAATGTATACCTAAAAGCATAATTAAGCAAGAATAAATGTGACCAAGATATGCAGTATGTTGTGGATGAGGTGGAATGGAATGTAATGTGAATGATAGGATTCATGTGCCACCCCAAGTGGATGTGTATGCATGAGATGAGGTTCATTTATATATGCCCCCTCGCAGATCAAGAAACGTGTTGTAAACGAGAGTGTGTCATTGAGAAATGGTTTGAATTGTGTGTACTAAAAATATGTGATCGTGAAAGCACAAAGTGTAGAGTGTAAGCATCTGAGTGATTGATTAAGTGACTATGGTGAGGTTCATTTTATATTGAAACCTTCAGTAGTAGAGTATGAACCATGAAAGTAGAGTGCATCATAGGGTAATGATCGCAACATGTAGAGGTAGATGTAAGAGATATGTAGTGTGAATGTGTATAGTGAGTAATGCACCTAGTGTGTGATAGAAGTTGCGAGAAGATGTCATGTGTGTATAATGTGTGATGTATGAAGAGTTGTAATGTGTAGTGTGTAGTATAGAAGGATGTCATGAATATGTCAACATTGGTGAAGGTATGTTGAATATTGTTGATAGAAATTGATTGTGGGCACATTGGGTGTGCAATGTTGTGTGTTGAGAAAGATGTGTTGTGGATGTGTCGAGTGTGTAAATTGTTTTTTTAGTTTACATTTGATGAATAAGTGTGAGAATTATGTATTATGAGTGTCTCAAATATGTAGGAGACTGTGTAAAATGTGTATAATAGGAGAAATGTGTTGCAAGAGTGTTGATTGTGTGGAAAAGACTATGTGTGAGAAATAGAATGATGTGTGATGCAATGTGTAGTGTGTGATGTTCATGTTTATGGAATGCCATCATCAGTCAAGTGTGAACCAAATCATGAGAGTACATCATCAGGAAATGATGATATGCACGTGTATTAAGATGTGTATGTGAAACGATGAGAAAACAAGATGCTTGTTAATACTAGAGGGGGAGAAAGAGGTACGATGCCCCCCAATGTGTGTGATGAGAAAAAAAGATCAAGTAATTTCATCTAGAAGTTTTTCATTATCAAGATCAAAACCAAAAGTTGAAGCAACTGATACATGATAAGAAATAGTTTAAGGTTGGTCACGTATTGAGCCATTACAACAAAGGTTGTACATTCCCATTTTGCATTCTTCGAAAGTGAAAGGGGGTAGTGGATAACCATGTGAATACCAGCATGTAATATTTTTCAAATAACCAAGAAAGGAATCATTTCAAATGAAGACAAGGACAAAAGGCATAGGAAATTAAATTTTAATATGATCAGGATCTAAGGTGCCCCTGATAAAGTCGAGCCAATACTTTCTAAGTTTAAGTGGAGCAGAACAAGGAGCTTGTGAAAGAAACACTGTGAGATGAAATACGTGAAGCCCATAAGCAGTAGTAATGTGAATGTATCCATAATAACGATGAGGTTCATAGGGTAGAGGGAAGATGTCGTCAACTATAAATCCTAGCCGAACCAACCCATCATGTGCTATTATGGTGTCTTCACAAGTAAGATAAAAGGGAATATTCTCCCAATAATAATCATTCATGAAGAGTGTACATGTGAAAGGAGGTTGGGATAATGATGGTTTCTCATGAGACAATGTAGTATGTGGAATGGTGTCTGATGTGTGGATAGGCCCCTGATATAGTACCATAGCATTTTTAGTCGGGAAAGGGGGAGATGACGTGGATGGAACAACATCCAACATGTAAATAGTTTCTTCTAAATTAGGTGGAGGATCCATAGGTTGTGGTTCATTAGTAGTAATAGATTATGGAGTGGGGATCATATTTGTGGGTTCACATTTATAATATTTTAATTTTTCACAATCAATAGGAATGGTGTATTCAATACCATCATGTAATAATTTGACACATTGATATATTATGGAAGGGATAGCTTGTATGGAATACAACCATGGTCTACCAAGTAAGCAATTATACGAAACTGGAAATTCCATGACAAAGAAAACTATATTAAGGGTTTTTGGCCCAATAGTAATGGGTAAAGTAATATGTCTCGATGCATGGATGAACAAAACATCGTATGTATGAAGAGAAATAGATGAAGGACTAATATTAGCAGTTGAGAGACCTAAATCCTTAAGGAAGGTTAAAGTGCACAAATTAAGTTCAGATCCATTATCGACTAAAACTTGCTTGACACCAATATTATGGATGCACATCATGATGTATAAAGGAGGATCATTGTCAAAACCAACAATATCAGTAGTAGGATTAGCTCAAAAAGTAATGTGCTAAGAAAATGCATCTACAAATGTGTTGTAGACTAAGTCTGGATGAATGTCAGAAGGAATGTGAGTAGTAGTCAAGAGAGTGATGATATTAGCCCTTAGCTCAAGATGGAGGAGTAAGAAATCATGAATAGAAATATTCATGATGAGAGGATCTTAGAAATATGTAATAAGTGACAAAATAAATATCCTAAGTGTGTTCAAAGAGATTGGGTTCACCAAAATGATTAAGCTAAATGTGAATATATATGCTTAATTTGATTTCTATTGCAGCAGTAAATGAATAAATAATTAAGTACATAAATTAAGCCAAGAAAACTAAGCTAAAAAGTATGAAACCCTAAGTGCAAAGAGATGGTAGAAATCCATAGTTTATTTGAAAAATATCACAAAGGTGCACATACCTGGAAAATTGGAAAATATGAAGTACAAATTGTTGCAATGAAGCTCGATAAAATGCAGAGATGGAGAAATATGTCGATTTGGGGCAGTTGGAGAGGGACAGGGGCACTTCTGGGTTCCCTACACCTATTTTTTGGTGTCTGTGTCTACTTAAATGCTCAGAAAACCTCCTCTGAGTGATCACAACGTATTCTCTATTACTCTCCCTTAGTTGCTATGAAGTCACACAATGATCACCGAGGTCACTAGAAACCTGCAATGAAACAATGACCTACAAAACCCTCAAATAGACATCAAATCCTAAAAAATAAATATGCAAAATGAGGGGTCAAACTGTCCCTAGTTTTCAAAATGGTGATCTTATAAATGAGTGTTGCACTACATCTTAGAACAAATTTAGTTTTGTGTGTGTGTGTGAAAAATTATGCCCTAGGTGGCTCTTGTGTGTGTCACACTTGATAATGATAAAATAAGCTAGATGTAAAGAAATGTAATAGATGTGTGCATGGAATATAATAAACTTCCCTCCTATGAAATATGTATGTAGAATAACCAGCCTTTATGTCCCTTAGATGGTTCTAGATGGATGCAATATAGCTCTTAGATTCTTGATGGATGCAACCTTAGGTGGTGATAGCTAATGCTTAGTGCTTGGTGATTTATTATGATCACATGACTTTATATTTATATGATTCCTTTACTTAAATTTTGTAATTAACTTTGAAAAGGTTGAATATTAAAAATATAAGATGCTAAAATGAATATAAAGGACCCAAAAGATGTGAACAAAGTATACGAGGTCACGGCACCCGAGGGGGGTGATGGTGCCTAGCGCTGGTGTTTTGGCTAGGCGCTAGTGTCTAGAATGATAAATGTTGAGGTGTAAAAAGGAATATTGAGGAAGTAATGGTGAAAGACAAAATGTGGCAATAGAAAGTAGATAAAAGTGGCCAAAGACATGGGTTAATTAGTACTCTTCTTACATAGGAATCATATCAATAGTAGTATGCAATCAGGACTATATAATTACCTAAAGTGTGTGATTGTGTGTCTACAATGACATTCAGTTTGGCTCCTACATTCATGCTACCACTACTTCACATGATTCCACCATTCCTTGTAGGCCTCTTCATCTTTAGTAGGTGATTTTTATATGATCACCCATTTACCCGATGACGCACTTTTGTTGTTAAGGTTATGACTATTGAGGGATCTCTTACAATAAGAACCTCATTCATTATTCACACTCTTCGCTTCATGCTATATCCTTCTAGCATACACTACCAAGCCATTTCATGATTACACACTCTTGTTCTATGGTTCATTCATGATTGAAGAGGGGTATTTTATAAATACACCTCATTTTTCCTACACATGCATAGAGAGGTATGGCTATTCTTCCCCCACTCTTCATCATACTCACACGCAATTACCAACATAATTTTTCATCCTACAACTAGCTAGGAATCAATCTTCTACTATTTCATATCATTTCATTCACATTGTTATTATTCATTACACGCATCACATACGTCCATTACTATTTATCACATATTCTCTGCATTCAAATACATAATCATATCATTACTTATCTATTTCTATCTAACAACATCATCCATTTATCAACATCATCATTTATACCATATCGATCATACAGCAAAATCCAAATCACAATACAATTATCACATCATACATGAATGCATATCAACACAACATAATGATACCAATAACCCATCTATATATATCATCAAAAATCATATTCTCAAAATATAATCATTAGTGGGAATGCCCTCATCCATCACTACATACATATACATCAAATCTCATCCTCATTATCTCTATATACAACCGTGGGAGCCCTAGAACTAGAGGCTTCACCACTCAATCTATGTCATTGGTCACGACCTCTATATCTCTCCACCTACCATTTTAATAAGGCCAACTCAACCAACTACTCCATGAATCACCTTGCAACTCCACATATTTTATGAATACATCCCGAACCAGGATCCTCTTTCTATGGCCTCTTTAGATCACTAATTATCTACATGAGCCTCATCGGCTCACTCAATAGAATAATACATGTGTCTTCTACTATCGCCACTAGCTCAAAAAAATGGGCATACTCACCCAAAATGGCGTCCACTCTCTCTAACATCCCACCTCCCGTGAACACATATGGTGGCACATTCCACGTCAATGTGTGGATTAATGTATCAATGATCAAATACCAATAAGCATCACATGCAACCATTTAATACAGCATTAGTTATCACATGAATTTACCAATATACAATAACCACGTAACAATCAAAAAACACCAAAAAACAATACTTATGCTCATTTAATGCCACTACTAGGCCATTTCCTTTAGGGCGGGTTTATGTCCCTTTACTACTCCAACCGGTGGTCCACCCACCACATCTAAGAAAAATAGATATAATAGCACCCATCGATGTGTTTCCCGCTACTCGCTATATGTTTAGGTACATCGTGCATCATCCACTTGTATTAGTTTTATGGCCGCATCTACCTCATTTCTACCAAGATGTATTACTTGTGCTCTTGTTGGACCTAGCCTCACTTTGCACCTCCTCGATGCTCTAGTTTCTCTCACCTATACATATGGCCTTAGGGGCATGTCCTGGTCCATCCCAAACTACCTCGACACACACACTTCCTGAAAAACCTTGGTCACTCCAGGAATCTAGTCTGCTAACCACATTGTGTGTCAAATGCCCCGCATCTCAAATCCATCCACTACCCAACCACCGTAGTATCTATATGGCCTCCATATGATGGCCCCTAGTCTCATATGACTAAGCATAGATTTATAAGTAGTGCTACCTAGCCTCTTGCTATGGGTGCCTACCCATCTTGCTGCAAATATATTAGTTCTCGACCCAATCAACACATGACCCACTAAGTGGCCACAATATAGCACCTTTCTTAAGTCAACCCCCATGGTCCTCCTTCGTGAATCTATATATATTTGTATAAATGGACCAAAATTTACCTTAGCCATGCAAATCTGGTCCCATGCTCCTCTATATGAAAACACATCTCATGCATATTATACAATATGCCCACTACGCCACCCTCTACTACCACAAATGAAACAATCACAACTGCAATAAACTTCTACAACCACGGAACACCTGATCTCAATATGGAATCTAGAGTAATATGGATCTTTATCTATACCTCTATCCCTATAAAGTATCACCTAGCTACTCTCATTGGCTTCTGAGCATCCACTACTTCTATCACCTAGACTCCCTCACCCACAACTGGTAGTCACAATATATGATATACATCCTCTAGGGTCACTTTCATCTCCCCAATAGGAAACTAAAAAGTACATGTATCCGCACACCACCACTCACATAATGCAGTCATCATAGGCATATTATGGGGTACCTCCCCTAATCTCGTTATGTTTTGTGCATTGGCATGGTCTAATATGTACCACTCAGCATCATATAATCCCATAGTCAATAATGTGCTCAAATTGTGACCTTTTCTGAACTCCCTCGAGTGTATATGTCTCTACATAGCATAAACACCAATAAATATTGACATTAATACCTCGTAAATATACAAAAACAAAAAGTCATCAAAATCCCCATATTTCACATTATGTTATCAAAACACTCTCCTGGGTTGTCAGGTCTTTAGAGCAAGGTGCAAGCACCTAGAAACAGTCACTAACTCCTGGAACTAGGTACTTATGTCCCAAAAGATGTCAATTCCTTGGCTGCTCCCACTCGCATCGAAGCACCTAAAATTTGAAATTTCAAAATTTGTAAAAACTTGACAAAATTAGGAAAATTTCACCAATTTTTTTCACAAATTATCATACTTACCAACTCATCTATCATCTATGATGCCACATTGTTATTTCTCTCAAACCTATCCAACCTTGTTTCCCTAATATGTGGCATCCTCAAAGATCGAGCTCAAATTCTAATTCAATCAAGGTTAATAAAAAGTTACTACTCACTTTTTGTTATTACTATATATAGCAATTTTCCAATTTTTTTACCATGTGTACTCATTCTTCCAACTAATACATGACACACGGTTTTTCTCGTATCTTGAGCTTCGCTACTCCATTTTCTTCCGCATTCACACCATTTGGTTTATAATTTCTTCTACCAGTAGTCACATTACACACACATTGTTATATTTCAATCTTGCACATATATTATTCAACATATACGTAATCTTGCAACATATTCTATACTACCTCTTGGTCATCATTACATATTTTCACCTCTACTTTCATCTCAATGCTTGTTATTTCCACCCCTCACCCTTTCATCAAAAGGGGGAATAAAATTTGGACCATCTTATGATCCCTCTTAGGCTACTATATAATCAATCCATACTCCTAATAATTCATTATCGAAAAATTTTCTTTCACGCCATTCAAAAAAGGAACAAATATTGATCTATTTAAATATTTTCTATCTATTCCCCCTAATCGCCTAATATAGGGACAAAAAAAACAAAAATTGCATGAGTAATCTATCAGAAACATCCAATTTGAAAGAAATATTTTATTATTAGAATCAAATCAATTGATCGATACAACATAACATACTCTACCATCTCTCCCATATGACCTAACATAGGAGCTACATCACTCTACTATATTTCCCAGATGACCTAACATGGGTATCACTTTACATTATCTATCACTTCTAGATGACCTAACATAAAATTCATCTAGCATTATATAAATCAGAACACTTGTTGGAATGCGGGCAATAAGACATCATTTTCGTTTCAATATTGACCTTATATGGGTTATTCAACATGGAACTAAATGTGGTCTTTATCCGTCTATAGCGGTTGGAAATTTTGAGGATGTGGTCATGGATGAAGAGTAAATCTAGATATCTCTCCCCAACACTCTTCCTCTAATGACAGGATGCCCAAATCCTCCCTTGATCAAAATTTTACAAAATTGGGTTGGGAATTTATCACTCCTTACCCCTTCAAATCTCCATTGGCAACAATTCAAATTCTCAAAATTCTCCAAATAAAATCATCAACTTCGCCAAGTACTCCTTACAATGGTTAGTTGTCTCTAATTATTTAACATGGATCGATACGCTGATTCATGGTTTGCCACGATATATGTTCTTATATTCTATGCATACTTCTACAACAGGGCTTCTCTGGAATTCTCACATGTATGTTCCTTACTTCCTTTACACTACTTGAATTTCATTCAAATAGCATAAAGGGGGAGAATGTAGACACAAAATCATGCACATATTACTATTTTACTATACTTCAAGTATGTTGTTATATGCATGGATCTTGAGTAAGAAAAATATTCACTAGTGACACATTCCCTAGTCTATCCACTTGCTTTGGTTATTTTTATTGTCTTTATATCTCACATCTGTCACTTCTGCACATAGTTCTAGTCATGTCATAGGAATCCATGTCACTCGATATTCTCACATTTTTCATCAACTATCCCAAGGCACCAGCACCTAGTCTAGATATTAGTGCCCAAGCACTCCTCTCCACCTTGGGCACTCCTATCCTCTTTGTTCTTGTTCACATTTTTGACATTTTTCTAGTGACCCTTGCACACATAGACTTCAAATAGAATGCATAAATTCCCTCATTTAAATAGTCCATGTCCAACCCATTGATGTAGGCCAAATTTTGTGTATATAGTTGACTTTCTATGTACGCAAAAGCGTTCTTAGCCAATGCACCCTTTTTTTTGGGTCGTCTCGTATGCATTTTTCCCAAATCAATAAACATTTAGATGTTCCTTTTAATTTCCTTTTCATGTCTCATGATCTATGATATTCAATTGGTTTCATGGGTGGTGTTGAATGTGTTTTACGAGGGGGGTAATTTTAAATGTATTTTATAAGATTTTATGCTCCTATGCAACGATCGTTGATTGATCGAAAAATATAGTAATAAACAAGGTAATTACTAGCCTATCAATTACTAATCTCAAATGTTCATTATGTTACCTCAACGCAATAAAATAAATATTGAGCTTATTTTTTGTTAGGCTTAGAATATTGTGTTGGAATACGAAACTCTTGACCTAACGAGGCAAGCTTATGTGGGGATTAAGTATGGTCCTATTGGCGAGGCAACTAGTTGTCTACATTTCATTAAATGTTGAGTGACTGAAAACTACCTAAAAGACTATTATCAGAGAGATAAATAATTCATGCTCCCATAGTATGTCAAGCCACTAGGGATTCCTCTTTCCACCATCATTCCACGGAACTTGATTCTCAACACTTTTCCATTGTCTTTTTGTTAGCATTGAATTATGAAAAAATTGGAGATAAAGCTTGTGTTGGTATTCCCAAATTTCCACATGAAAATGGAATCTTTTGGGTCACTCAATTAAATTTTAGTTTTAGATAGGCATTTAACGTCACCTTCTATAAATTCATTCGTGGGTGGTGCATTATGGCATGCAATTGAGCAAGGTATATCGGCCACACTTGGTATTCCAATGTTTCTTGTGGCCATGGCTATCACTTTGGCCTTGTGATAGGAGGACCACAAGGAATGTAGGTAAAGAAACAAGCTTTAATTGTTCTCAATTCCCTCAATTTGTCACGAGACATGGGGGTTCGATGTGGTATGACATAACCAAACTCACCACACCAATTTTGTGTTGAGTGTGAAGCTTAATTACTTCACGAAATCTTGTTTTTACATTTTTCTAGATTTGACAATCATCGGCATCGGCCGCTTATCAACCAAAGATGGGTCAAGAATTAACCAACATCGGTTAGACAAGGACCAAGATCGATCAGTGCAAGAACTGCATTGATCGATCCAGTGCAAAGGTGCTTTGTTTTTTCC
The DNA here is from genome assembly GCA_018340775.1 of Taxus wallichiana var. yunnanensis. Taxonomy (NCBI): domain Eukaryota; kingdom Viridiplantae; phylum Streptophyta; class Pinopsida; order Cupressales; family Taxaceae; genus Taxus; species Taxus wallichiana. The sequence continues at coordinate 232,819,188 of CM031239.1, read as the reverse complement.
AAGAATTAGAATAAATATTTTGCTTTAAATATGATTTCTTGATTATAAAATCATAGTTATTTGCACTATATATATATATATATATGCATGTATACATTGTATGAGGGTACGAGAGAAGAAAATAACAATTTTTTACATGATAGTTTTCTTGGTGAGCAAGAAAGAGTAGCTAAGTGAGGGGAAAATATTAAACATCTTGTGAGGTGTTGGAAGATAGTAGATCTTCATTGTATTTCCTTTGTAAAGAACTGAATAATAATTTTGGCCATTTCTTGGTGGACGTAGCCCACACTGGGTGAACCACATTAAATGTGGTGTTATCTTTCCCTTATTTATTATATCTTCTAGTTTATTTTTGGATTCATTTCTTATATGTTTTATCTATTTTAGATTTTTGCAACATTATTATATGGTTTAACCCAAAAAAATGGTATCAGATCTTTGTTTGAAGGTTTTGTGTGTTGACAAGATTTACTCATAGAGGGTTTTCTGATTGAGTGGGTGCATAACAATGGTAGAAGATAGTAAATATCGAGTACAGAAATTTGACGGCCGTAATTATCAACATGGAAGATACAAGTGGAGGATTATTTGTATCAAAATTATCTATACTTACCATTGGATGAGCGAGACACATGCCGGACATGATGACTGATGAAGAATGGAAGGTTCTTGATAGAAAGGCTCTAGGATCTATAATATTGAGCCTGGAAACATCGGTGGCTTTGAATTTTACATATGTAAAAACCACGGTAGAGTTGATGAAATATTTAGCAAATTTGTATGAAACTCCTAGTGCTTCGAATAAGGTTTATTTGATGAAAAAATTGTTTAATTCTAAGATGCAAGAAGGTGGATCTATATCTAATCATTTGAATTATTTTTGGTCTATTGTAAATCAATTAAAATTGGTAGAAATTCCATTTAATGATGAAGTGAAAGAACTTTTATTCTTATGCTCTTTTCTAGATAGTTGGGATAACTTGGTAATGGTTGTTATTAATACAACTTCTGATTTTAAAGGTTTGAAATTTGATGATGTGGTTAGTGTAATCCTTAAGGAGGAAATATAGAGGAAAATATCGGAGAAGCATCATCTCGAAATGTTTTAAATGTAGAAAGCATGGGAAGATCTAAGGAGATATCATCAAAGAGAAATAAGAATGGGAAATCAAAGTCAAACAATAGAAGATCTAGATCCAAGTACGAGATATTTACTTTGTTGGAATTGTCAAAAGACAAGAAATGTAAAGGAGTTTTGGTCCAAGGGAAAAAGAGAGAATATATCTGTCAAAGGTAAAGAGGAAAATGTTGCAAGTAAGGTGAAGAAAGATGCCCTTGTTCTCTCCTTGGATAATAAATTAGAATATTTGGTTTTAGATTTTGGAGCTTCTTTCCATGCTACCCCTAATAAGATTTATTTTAGAAATTATGTTCAGGGTGATTTTGGAAAAATTTATTTAAGAGATGATGAGCCATGCAATATTACTGGTAAAGGTGATGTTCATCTAAAGTGCAGAATGGAAATCCATAGGTATTGAAATATGTGAGGCATGTGCCAAGCCTCAAGAGAAATATAATATCTGTAGGGAAACTAGGTGAATATGGATGTGTGGTTACATTCACAGCTTGATTCTTGGAAGGTTACCAAGGGATATCTTTTTGTGGAAAGAGGTAAGAAGGTAGGAACTTTATATCTGTCTACCTATGTTACTAATTCATTTTTGTGCTATCTACTACAGATTCATATGCAACCATGTGGCATAATCGGCTAGGCCATATAAGTGAAAAAGGGATGCAGATATTAAAGGATAAGGGTAAGTTATCGATTTGAAACAATTAGATATTGAATTTTGTGAGCATTGCATATTTGGAAAGCAGAAGAGAGTGAGATTTCTTAAGGTTGGGTCAACAAAGGAGTAGAAATTGGAGCTTGTACACTCATATGTGTGGGGGACAGCTCAAGTAGATTCTATTGGAGGATTCCAATATTATGTGACTTTCATTGATGATGCCACAAGGAAGGTATGGATTTATTGTATTAAGCATAAATCTGATGTTTTTGAGACTTTTAAAGGTGGAAAGACCTTGTGGAAAATGAAACAAACTTAAAATTAAAGTTCCTTAGATATGATAATGGTGGTGAGTACTAAAGTAAGGCTTTCAATTATTATTGTTCAGTGAATGGAATATGAAGAGAAAGAATGGTTCCTAGAACTCCATAGGATAATGGAGTTGCAAAAAGAATGAATAGAACAATCATGTAACATGTTAGAAGCATGAGGATACATACCAGTTTGCCTTAGATGTTTTGGGTAGAAGAAATGGATACAACAATGTACTTGATCAACAGTGGGCCCTCAACAATACTGGATGGTGGAATACTAGAAGAAGATTGGTCTAGAAAAGAGGTAGAATTTTATTTTCTTAGAGTTTTGGCTCGAAGCTTTTGTGTATGTTGATAGGAAAAATAGGAAGAATTTGGATGCTAAATATAAGAGATGTACTTTCATTGGTTATGGCTCTGGTGATCTAGGATATCATTTTTGGGATTTAGAATGTTATAAGATTATTAGGAGTCATGACGTTGATTGGAATGAAAAAAGAATGTACATGGATCATTTTTTGGTGCCTAAACATGAACAAGTTGATGATTTTTTGAAAGAAAATCAAATTTCAGATCTAAACTAGACACAGGTGTCAATTCTATAGAATTCGGTGCCAGTCAAGCTAACCGGTATCAGAAGATACGATCCGGTTCAGAATAGAAAACTATTGGAACCGGTGTCGGTACCCCTCACAATGCTGGTGGTGAGGCATCCGCAGTCATTCGGTAGACAGAGGAACCACAATCGGTTACAAAACCACAGTTGGTATTGGGAGACCGACGTCAGTCACTAACAGATATTGAAACAAACATACAACAAGCACAGAATGAGCCCCAGACACCCCAAATCTTAGTGAGAAGGTAACAAAGAGTAAGTAGACCTCCAGAGATATTTTCACCTTCCTTTTCTTATTTATTATTAACTGATAGTGGTGAACTAGAAAACTTTGAAGAAGCAATACAGGTAGATACCCATGTGTAGTGGGAGCATGGAATGGATAAGGAATTGGTTTCTTTGGAACAAAATCAGACATGGGATTTGGTCAAGTTATCAGCAGGTAAGAAAGCACTATAGAACAAATAGGTTTATAAGATCAAGGAAGAAGAGGTTGATCTAAAAAGATACAAGGTGAAGCTTATGGTAAAGGGATTTGCACAAAAATAAGGTATTGAATTTGATGAGATTTTTTCTCCTGTAGTTAAGATGTCTTTTATACGTACTATTCTAAGTTTGGTCACAATAGAATATTTTCATTTAGAATAACTTGATGTTAAGATAGATTTTCTTCATGGTGATTTAGAGGAAGATATTTATATGCAACAACCACTTGGTTATGAAGTCAAGGGTAAGGAGAAACTTGTGTGTAGATTGAAAAAGAGCCTATATGGGCTCAAGCAAGCTCCAAGGCAATGGTATTTGAAATTTGACAGTTTTATACATGAGCATGGTTATATGAGATGTGAATCTAACCATTGTGTTTATTTTAAGAATCTTGAAAATGGGAGCTATGGTATTTTGTTATAGTATGTGGATGTTATGTTGATTGCAAGATCTAGTATGTAGGACATTGGTAAACTTAAAGAAAGGCTAGATCACACATTTGCAATGAAGGATTTGGGATCCACAAAGAAAATTCTTGGCATGAAAATTCTCAGGAATTTTATATCAATAAGGTGTTGGAAAGGTTTAACATGCAGGATTCAAAACTTGTTAGTACACTTATGGTTGAACACTTCAAATTGAGAAAAGATCAGTGTCCTTCATCACATGAGGAGGTTGATTACATGGCACGTGTTCCCTATGCTTCATCATTAGGAAGTATTATGTATACAATCGTTTGTTCTAGACCAGACATTACATAGCCAATAAGAGTTGTGAGTAGGTTTATGGCTAATCTAGGTAAAGAACATTGGAAAGAAGTCTAATGGATTCTTAGGTATTTGAGAGGGACATCCGACATGGAGTTATGCTATGGAGGGTCAGATACTTCTTTACGTGGCTATGTTGATTCAGATATGGCTGGAGATTTGGATGGTAAGAGGAACACCACTGAATATTTTTTCACAGTAGGTGGAATGACAGTTAGCTAGATTTCAAGATTACAAAAGGTTGTGGCTTTGTCTACTACAGAGGAAGAGTGTGTTGCATCTATAGAAGCTAGCAAGGAGATGATATGGATAAGTACGTTCATGGAATATTTGGGTAAGGAGCAAGAGGATTGCAAATTATACAGTGATAGTCATAGTGCGATCCATCTGGAAAATAAATCAGCATTTCATTCTAGAATGAAACACATTCAGTTGAGGTGTCACTTCATACGGCAAGTGTTGGAGGATGGGAAGTTGAAGTTAGAGAAAATTAATATGGATGAGAACCCTATGGATATGCTAATGAAGCAATTGATAAAGGAGAAGTTGGAGCTTCACTCCACTTTTGTTGGTCTTCAAGTTTGAGACTTGAAGAGGAAGAAATGGGCCAAGGAAAAGGATCAAAGGATGGTGATGTATAGTATAGTGTAGCAATTGATCTCCAAGTGGGATATTGTTGAGTGTGGAGCTTAATTACTTCACAAAAATCTTATTTTTACATGTTTTTTGATTTGACAGTGACCGGCATCGGTCAAGAAGTGACAGGCATTAGTCAAACAGTGACTAGCATCAGTTATTTATCAACCAACATGCGTCGGAAGTGACCGACATCGGTCATGCAGTAACCGACATCGGTCGACCTATGCGACGATGCTTTGTTTTTTCACCGAGAATTAGAATAAATATTTTTCTTTAAAGATGATTTCTTGATTGTAAAATCATAGTTAGTTTCCCATAATAGATATATATGCATGTATGCATTGTATGAGGGTATGAGAGAAGAAAATAGCAATTGTTTGCATGTTAGTTTTCTTGGTGAGCAAGAAAGAGTAGCTAAGTGAGGGAAAAATATTAAACATCTTGTGAGGTGTTGGAAGATAGCATATCTTCATTGTATTTCTTTTGTAAAGCACTGAATAATAATTTTGGTCATTTCTTGGTGGATGTAGACCATAGTGGGTGAACCATGTTAAATCTGGTGTTATTTTTCTCTAATTTATTTTCTCTTCTAGTTTATTTCCGCATTCATTTTTTGTATGCTTTATCTGATTTTAAATATTTGCAACATTGTTATATGGTTTAACCCCAATATTTTGTTTGTGGCCATGGCTATCACTTTGGCCTTATGACAAGAGGTCCAAAATAAATCTTTGTCACACACCTAGCTATATTTTTTCCCAATTCCCTACATCCAACTCAAGCATGTGGGTACGCGGTGGCTGGGGGTGCATTGTGGTATGGTACCACCATACTTAACATACCAATGTTATATTTTTCCATGGCTATGACTTTGTCCTTGTGACAAGAGGCCAAGAAGGAGGTTGGGTTGAACACCTAGCTATATTTTTCCCAATTCCTTAAATCATTCTCGAGAGTGGGGGTATGTTATGGTTCGGGGGTGCACTGTGGTTTTACACCACCAAACTTAGAACGTCAATGTTATTCATGGCCATGGATATCACTTTATCCTTGTGACAGGAGGTTTAAAAGGAGGTTGGGTTAAACACATAGCTATATTTGTTCCCAATTCCTTAAATTCATTTCCTCCCCTTCAATTTTCAACATCTTTCCTCACAAACTATAGGTTTTTAAGAATAAATAAGATGTGGGGGAGTGAGGTGATGGGGCACTTGGTTATGAAATATAATGTTTTTTACATATCCCTTTATGCATTGATTCCGATGGAAAATCCATGCTTGCTTTGGTCGTGACTTACCCTTTCATCCACTTCCTACACCGTGCGATACAAGCCCGTGTATGACCTACATAGATAAATATGAGAATTAGAAATAGGAATGGGATGTTTCCAACTTCCATAAATTGCCTTTCTAACTTTTTTTTTTGTTATTCTATGTTTTTGTAAGTACCACCAAACTCATTGACAAAGACGTCAAACATCTCATCTTTCAAGTTCCACTCCAATACTCCTTGTCCCTTCTTCAACTATTGATCATAAATTATAATGGTAGACAAGGTAATTAATAGCCTAATGGTCACTAATTTTTTTCTCTTCTCCTCAACACTAACCTTACTGGATGTAATCTTTTAGTATTTTACGTAAAAGACCATTACAAGAGATATCCTAATAAGTGTCTAACAATGGAACCGATTGGGTCTTTCGATTCCTTTTTAGTGTTAGACAATCATTTTACGCCATTTCCTATAAAATAATGCATGGGGGGTGTTTTGTGGCATGGAATCGATCATATTAGCTCCACCAAACTCAGCACGGAAATGTTTTTTATGGTTGTGGCTATCACTTTGACATGAGGACAAGGAGGTGGGTCGAACACCTAGCTAAAAATTTTCCCAATTCCCTAAATCTGTCTCCTCTGCTACAATTTTGAACACATTTTCTCAAAAAAATAAGAATATGTGAGGAATTTAAGGGAAGAGGCACTAGGTTCATAAATGTACCTTTTTTTTTGTGCAGAACCCTTCGTGTATTGCTTCTAATGGAAAATCCATGCTTTCTTTTATCGTGACTCACCCTTTCACCCACTTCTTTACTCTTGTGTGTAACCCGCATAAAAAATATGAGAATGGAAAATGGGAACGAGATGCTTCCAACTTCCGTATACTACCCTTACAGGTCAACTTAGCATCCTAGAGACCATTCTAATTTCACTTGACCTGTAATTTTTACCCAGTGTCGTCTAATTTTCTCCATACCATAAATAATAAATTCAAATGCACATTCACTTAGAATCTTCACTTAAGTATCTTCAACCATTTAATATAAAAACTTGTTATTACACCACATTACATTACAACTAGTTTTAAATGCACCTTGTCATATTTGTTCCCAATTCCCTCAATCCGTCTCAGAATAGGGGTGCATTGTGGCATATGTTTTACATTGTGGTTGGGGGATGCAATGGGTGGTGTGTTATGGTGGGGGTGTACTATGGTTAAGGCATGCGTTGTGGCTAAGGGGTGCATTGTGGATGAGGGGTAAATTGTGGTTAGGGTGCATTGTGGCTTGGAATCACCAAACTCAACATGAAAATTTTGTTTGTGGAGATGGATCACTCTGGCCTTGTGGCAGTAGGACCAAAAAAAGGCTGGGTCAAACACCTAGCTATAATTATTCCCAATTCCCTAAATTTGACTCAAGCATGTGGAATCCACTATGGTTGGGGATGCATTATGGCATGGCACCACCAAACGTAGAATTTCAATGTTGTTCGTGGTCATAGCTATCACTTTGGCCTTATGACATCAGGATCAGAAGGATATTGGGTTGAATACCTAGCTATATTTGGTCCCAATTCCCTAAATTTGTCTCCGGCGTGTGGGGTGCACTATTGTTGGGGGTGCATTGTGGCATGGCACCACCAGAATCATCACGCCAATGTTTTTCATGGCCATGGCCATTATTTTGAAAGGAGGACTAGAATGAAGCTGGGTCAAACACCTAGCTATTTTTGTTCCTAATTCCCTAAATATTTATCAGACGTGGGGGATTCGTTGTGGCTAGGTGTGCTCCTAGGACATGGCACCACCAAACTTAGCACATCAATGTTGTTCGTGGCCATGGCTATCAATCCAATGTTGTTCATCGTCATTGCTATTTCCAATTTCCAATTTCCACCCACCACTAAATTAAATTGGAGGAGATAACAATTGGTGAACTCGAGGAGAGGAGAGGAAAATATTAACCTTCTGATTTGGTTGAGTTGGTTGAGATAGAAATTAGAGGACATAGGAGAGCAAAGGAAAGGAAATTTAAATGATTTTCTCTCTTTTTACATTAATTGATTTGGTTTTATCCTTAATTATTTATATTCACTACATCAATTATTCTCGTTATTTGATTATCTTTCATTTTAGTCTCGATATTTTTCATGTCCTACATGTTAAGAGTTGTTTTCATCCCCTCTTAGATTTATTTTAGAATGAAGATTTGAATTAGGTGTATGAGTAGATTAATGTATTGGCATCCTTGTCTCGGATGCCTCACAATGTTCTTTATCTGCTCTATTTTAGGTTGATGTTTTGGTTTATGCACATAAGTAGATTGTTGTATTTTTTTTTCTTATCAATATTTTTATAAATATTTAAAATTATCTCAGTGTATTTGAAACTTGGAAATATTAGATGAAATTTTAGGGGTTAAGATGGTATTAAGGAAACTTGCCATATGTTTCAGTGATATTTTGACATGAATATTGTTGTTTTCTCGTGGTGGTTGATGTCACTAGTTGATGGTGGTGTAGGTATTAGATTCTAATCCAAGGGAATATATTTGATTGGGCACTTTAGTATACAAATACAGATGGTACCTATTGACATCACCATTTATCCCACAGTCACATTTTCCTACTTTTCACAAAGCTTTCCTTTGCGTGTTTATGAAACATCAATTATGTTATTATCAGCTACATCTATCATCACAAAACTCATAACATGATGATATAGAATTTGATTTCTTAGGCATGGGAAGTTATTAATTCTCCAAATTAATGTGTTTAGTTGAGGGAAAGGAGACGGGGAGTAGTGTATATACCTCTGGTTTGACCCTACAAAAGATTTCCATTTTTACTCTGTTCTAAGGAATATGCATCATTCAGTTGGATTGTGTAAATATGTCTAAGAAAATAAAATTACTTCTACAACCTATATTCATCATTTTTCAAATTTAATCTAAAAATAGAACGACCAACTGGAATGTAAGTTTTATATTTTGCTTCAATAATTTCACTATTATAATATCAAACAAAAAAGGTCATATTTTGAGAGAATCATAAAAAATATGAGCACTTAATTTTATTGTAAGTTTGACCAGAAATCAAAATAACACCATTAGCATTTGAGGCCAATGCCAATATCAAGGATGCACATAATGACTCCAACATTGAAAGTGTGAGTCCTCACACTTTGAAAGTACGATCCTCACACTTTGAAAGTATGAGCCTCACACTTTGAAAGTGGGAGACTCACACTTTGAAAGTGTGAGTATCAAAATTCCTCACACTTTGGAAGTGCTAGGCTCACACTTTGAAAGTGTAAAGCTCACACTCTAAAAGTGTGAGGCTCACACTCTAAAAGTGTGAGGCTCACACTTTGAACTTTATTTTGTAGGAATTTATTGTTAGTTTTTATTTTAGTTTTAATCCAACAAGCTCATGCCTTATAATAGTTAGCATTCGCTAACCTTACATTGAGGCTTGCACTTTCAAAGTGCAAGGAAAGTGCAAGAATCACCTTTTGAAATTGTGTGACTTACACTTTGAACTTACTTTTGCATAAATTTATTATTAGTTTTTAATTATTATTAATCTAATAGGATCATGCCTTATAATATTTAGTGGTTGCTAACCTTACATACTCCCAGATAAAAATCTAAAAGCTATGAAATTAGATTCCAATGATAGTAATATTGGAATCCAATAATAGCAAAATTAGGATCCAATTATAGTGAAATTTAAGTCCAATAATAGCAAAATTAGAACTCAAAATAGTCCAATACTGAAAATATTGGAATCCAATATTGCTACTACTAATGGACAAATGGAATCCAATATACGTAAAAATGGAGATATATTTCTTGTAAAACATATAATCTGGATTTCAAATTCATAGGAATATGTCCATAATTACTGAAATAATCATTCATTTTTTATCAACATTACCACATCCCCTCCTAAACTATCTCTTAGTTACTATTACAACCCTTAAAATTATGACATTCGGCTCAATGATTGTTTTTCTACCCCTCTTCCTTTTGCCGAAATGGGGGCACATAATCACAATCATCTTATAATCCTTCTTAGGATACAACATAATCAATTGACGCTCTTAATACATTATTATCACATTTTTCTCTAATCCAATTTAAAAACAATTACATTATTCTATATGACAATCAAATACTCTTTCTAATTTGAATTTATTCCCCCAAATGACCTAATCTAGGAGAAAATCAAAATATCTCCATGAGTAATTTTCCAATTACATCCTATTCAACCAACTCCCATCATTAAAATAAATAAATCAATACAACAATCCTACTTACTATGGCTTCCGATTACTTAACTTGGGATCCCCATTACATCACTATCACATCTAGATGACCTAACTTGGAAGTCATCTAATACTATTCAAATCAAAACACCCATCAATGTAGGTGTGGGGGAAATTAAACATCATTTCCTTTCCTTTATTAATCTTATATGGGTGCTTCAATTGAGACAAAATAATTTCAATCGAAACGAAATAGGTAAAAAATTGGTCCTTATCCATCTATAGTGTTTAAACCTTTTAGGAAAGCATCATGGAAAGAGGTAAAAACATAACTCTCTCCTAAACACTCTTCCTCCAAAGTGGCAGGAAAACCAAATCCTTCAATTAAGAAAAAATAAGGTTGGGAGTTGATCACTCCCTAACTCTTCCGTCATCTTCAACAAAAATCCCCAATATCATCACAACGTATTCTCTAGGTTTCTCCTTATGATGGTTTTCTATCTCCTTCTATGACACATGGATCAAAATGTTGATCCATGGTTCATCAAGATACAAGTTTCTATGTTTTACGTGCACTCTGTAACATGGCTTCTCTAGAACCTATACAGGTATGTTTCTTACTTCCTTTACACTACTTGAATTTCATTCAAATAACATAAAGGGGGAATAGCTATAGACACATAATAATGCACGTATCATGACTTTACTATTCCATCGGTATGTTTCTATATGCATAGATATTGAGTGAGAAAATTACACATTGGTGACACTTTCCTTTGTCCTTATACGTTATTTGATTGATTTCTATTGTGACTCTCTTCTACAATTAAATTTTCTTCATTCACTTTTGGTCGTGTCACGGGGATCCCTATCTATATGTTTTGTCACATCTATCATTTGTGGTCTCAAGACACTAGCACCCACTCTAGACACCAGGCGTCCATGAGCTTGTGTCCCTTCTGGGTACTCATGTCCTCCTTATTATTTTTACACATTTTATCATTTTTGGTCAGCCTTATTTCTTTTCTTATCCTTATCCTGCATTCTTAGTTGTCCTTTTGTGTCACTAATGTCAAAATTCAAACAAGAGATTCATATATATACACAACATGCTCACTATTATTTTGGATCAAAAATAAAGAGAGACTATCATAGATATATACTACTATTATTACTCAAAGGGACTACATTTTTTGTTGCATACACTTTGCTTATAAAGGAAAATGTTGAATTATGTATCACACATTTACATCAAAGGTAGATATAGCCTAATATCTTGGCATTATTGGTGTGAGGGAAAACCTAGGGACACTATTTCACACACAAGCACAAAGAATTACATGGATTCTAAAATGTAGTTTAGTGCTCGTTACTAATTTCACTCATCAAAGTTATCGGCGGGGTCAATCTAACTTCACATATTGCATATGTTATTTAGATCTCGTGTGTTTGTGAGATTCTACAGATATCTAGGGTTTAATTTTCATATTATAGGTTTTATTGAAACCCTAACATCCAAACCAAAGAGACAAATTAGGCATTGGATTGAAGACCTTTCGACCTAGTAAAAGGATTAGATCCTGAATATTCAAGAAGTCACTAGCACCAAGAATTGTCACTAGTGGTCGGGTGCTCCTAACCTCCCCTAGGTGCTTATATCCATCATAATTTAGATTCCCACAATTCTTTGTGAGTAAATGTCACACTTTTTCTAGCCATATCCAACATTCAGATAGTTTCAATCACTACTGGATCACCCGAAACGAGCTAATATATCATTCTTCTCTTGTATACATAGGTATTTTACATTAATAAATGTTTTTTTCCATTAATTTATATTATCATCTCGTATATCATTAGTTACAGATACTAATTAAGAAATTAAGGTTTAATTTCATTTATATTAAATCATTTGGTGAACCTAATCCTTACTCGAACTCCTTTCCCTTACATCAAAGTCTTTTATGGCTAATAAAAGGTACCCCTCCCCAAATCACCCTATGACCTTCATGGGCATGCAGAAATTTTTTCCAACCTCGGAAAAGAAACTAAATTTTGGGATCTCATGCAAAATCCCCAACATGATCCACATGTCATTAGATAACTCCTTTCATTCTCGAGCATTTATTCTTTATAGTCTCTAAAGTCTTGATTCTTGCTAAGCAGTTTTTGAAAAGTTTCTTTAGGAATTTTACCTTTTAATAACATATTCCAGTCATCCTCATGTGAAGAATTATATTAGAAGCATTAAAAACTATAACCACATTTTCAATATCTTTACATCCTAACAATATGAGGTTAAAAGAGGAGCAATTTGGGGGAAAAGTGTCATCTAAAAAAATCCTAAAACTAGACATTGCACTAGGAGGGTGTAATGGATACATCGATAGGTTGCTCGTGAAAGAAAGAGGATAGAGTCAAGTGTATGGAAGGAAAAAAATTTCCAAATCTAGGATATGATTTTTTTGTTGTTTTTGTGCCTAGAGTGGTGTGGGTAATAGACATGTGTAATTGGAAATAATTTAATATCTGGCTAGTAATAGTCAAGTGAATAAATATAGAATACGTTGATTTTAGCAAGGAGCTTCCCTTTTGTGTAGAGGTTCCCTCAAAATGCAAGTGTTTCATCAACAACATTCTTGATAAAAACTAAAAATAGATTATTTCCAAACATCAGTGATGAAGCGATACAATGTGAAGGACAACTCCATAGTGGAGATACAATTGAGTTTCTATCAAATTGAAAATACTAGCTAGTGGAAAGAGCAAGAAATTACACATGACGGTAAATGTTAAAGATGGAAGATAGAAACTATTTTAAATTTTAACTATTTTTATCATAATTGTAATTGATTATTTTTATTCATTCTAAAAAAGGTGTATACAAAATAGATTTGAACCTTGATGTGTGGAAGCTAACATCATGAATAAACAAATTTCTGCTATATATAACAATAGTCTAAAGACATCCCAACATTGAACCATGTTTCTCACAATGGAACTAATTAAAAAATTTCACCATTTTGATATCCCATGACACTAAATAAATAATTAGAATATTTGTAATCTATCCTCGTTGTTAAAGTTTCACTTAAATTGTTTGAAGATTATTTTCTTGACAATATTACAAGGAATTCATAGGCACATTGTCTTATTTATAGGTGTATTAATAAGTATAAACCTTTGAAAAACATTACAAAACCTATTTTTATGAGACCAAAAGTTGAAATAAGGTTGCACTAGACTAACATGACTAGAATATAAGAATTCTCAATTATTTATATTGACAATGAGTGTCTTCACTAACATGTGATGTACAACAAAACAATGAACAAATGGAGTAGTGTGGAATATACCCTAACAAGATGTAATATGGAAAATTCACATATATTTATACATCGTAATGTATATGTTTGTAAAATGTGGAATCATACGACACCATAAGTACAAATGACAAAGCTTACATAACATTCTTTTAACGTATTTAACGTAGTGTTTCCTATGATCAAGTAAGGTAATTCATCAATAAATCATATTAGTTTTATCTTTGATCGTAGATTGTAATTATGCCTATAAAGACATGTGAATACAAATAAAAGAATAATGTAGAAGGCTTACCATTTGTAAGAAAATGGTGAGAGTATGTCAAATGCATATTCTCTATTTGTAATAGAAATACTCTTTCATATTTTTGTAGGGGATTGGAATCGGTTGTTTTAGAATGACATATATGATCTTCCATGATGGGCTCTTTCATTGTTAAAGAACCATAGAAAAAATATGAACGAACAAAATTTGACTTTTTGAAAAAGATAAATTTCTAACAAAAGTTCAAAGCCTTGCCCTCTCCTTTCACCCCACCATCCATCTCTAAAAATTGTCTTTTGAAGCATTTTGTTCACCACATTATGGGGTAATTATAGTTTTCTTATATTAGTCTTTAATCTTCGAGTGGTTTGTTTACATATGAGTTAATTTTGAAAAAATACTCTATTATATTTATTATTATTTTTATACTTTTGATAAGAGGCAAGGAGATCCACCCTTTGATTCTCAACCAAAATTTGTAGGAAGCATCATATGTTATATACATTAAAATTTATTATGGCTGCACAAAATTTGTGATAGGTTTTTAATCAATATGAATGGAGAAAAAAAAACCTCATTGGGTTTTTCAATATTGGAATTTTTATTTTTTTAGTTTATTTCACCATTTTTATATGTTTAGACTCAAATGTTATAATATAATGAAAATTGAGTCTTAACATAAAGACATCAATCTTTGTTGAATAAAATCTCTTTTGTCAACAAAAATGCATATTATCTGGTAAGTGGAGTCTAGACAGCCTTAAAATACATTCTACATAGGTAATCGCCACGAAAAATAATAAATCCTAGCAAATTTGACAACGGAAAGATAATATAGATTTTTCTAAACTTTAAATTCAATGGAAAAATAGTGCACTAGTCAAAGACATATAGAAAGAAACATACGATGAAATTATGTTGATGTCCACAAATAAACAAAATAGTTAATTGGGACACAGCTGGAGAAAGTAACACTTTAAAAAATGTGGATAACCACTTTAAATATGCAGAAACAAAAAGAGATTCCCTAAAACTATATAGCCAAAACCAGGATAATGATCTATGATGATATTACACCAATGGCATTGGTGCACAAATAACCCACACAAAATATGACATGCTACTACAAGTGATTCCTACGTAAAGGCAAGGGGATGAAGGATGCATGATCAGTGCAAACTTTGCAGTCATCTGCAGTCATTTTCAGTTCCATCACAATTTTTTCCATTAATTTGTTTATTCTTTAAGTTAATAAACTACAACATCTTTCAGTCTTAGCATGATCGATGCCTGATTTTTAGGTTCTAGTTTGAATTTATATTGTGTTATCTGCTCTTGCTCTGTCAAATAAACTATAGCAAATTGTTTTAAATGCAATCTTTCTCCTTCAGACTTCAACGTACAGCAGAAGGAGAAAAAGACAGTTTTGAATAAAACAAATATTATGTTCTCTCTTAGCTTTTTTGTTCTCTCACTTTGTGAGCAGATGTATTATTATTATTTATTTGCATAGTATAGTGTAAGTGTTGTTTTTATTTAAAATATTCAATTGGTATCAAAGTTGGTTGCAGGACTGTTCCTTTTTACAAAATTTGTAGGTTAATGGTTATCTCCGAGAATTATCATAATGTCAAATGGTGGAAATTTCTCATTCCATCTTCCACTGTTTATCGGAGACAACTACGATTACTGGAGTATAAAGATGAAGACTCTACTATTATCCCAAGATATCTAGGATTTAGTAGAAGGAGGATACATGGAACCTGCAAATCAAAATGCTTTAAATGCTTTAACAGCAAATCAACGAACTCAATTGAAAGAAGACAAAAAGAAGGACAATCGAGCTCTTTTTGCTATCCAATTTGCATTGGATATATCAATTTTTTCCCATATAGCTACTATGAGAAAGTCAAAGAATTCCTGGGAATCCCTACAAACTGCATACCAAGGATCTAACAAAATAAGGTTGGTAAGACTTCAAACCCTTCGAAGAGATTTTGAAGGTTCAAGTATGAAGGAAGTTGAGTCTATTCAAGAGTTTATTACTAGGGCTCAAAGTATTGTGAACCATCTTAAAACTCAAGGGGAAAGTGTCATAGAGAAAAAATTTGTAGAAAATATTTTGAGATCTCTTCCTCCAAAGTTTGATCTAGTGGTCATAGCCATTGAAGAAAGTAAAGATCTAACTACATTCAAAGTTGCAAAGTTGATAGGTTCTTTGAAATCTCATGAGGAGCGTATGCAACATTCTACAGTGAACCTAGTTCAAACCTTCCAGTCTACTGTAAGAATTGAAGAAAAATCTACAACCCCTTCTCAATCAAGCAAATCTCAAGGGGAGCCTTCTACATCTAGAGGACGTGGTAGAGGAAGAGGAAGAGGAAACAAAAAAGGAAGAGGAAGAAGTTCAATGGATCGGAGAAGCATCTAGTGCCAGTATTGTGAAAAGTATGGACACTATGAATCTGAATGTAGAAAGAAAAAATCTGATTTGAATAAGTCAAGAGCCAACTATACTGAAGAGTATTTTGAAGAAGTAAAACACTCTACATTCTTCACTTGCAATTTGGAAAAATAACCTCAAAAGGATGTTTGGTTCTTGGATAGCGGTTGCTCAAATCATATGACAGGTAAATCTGATCTCTTTGTCAAATTAGATGAATCTATAAGGAGTTAAGTAAAATTTGGTGATGATAAAGAGGTTGATGTAATTTGAAAAGGCACCCTTGCAATGAAAACTAAGCAAGGAGAAACTACATTTATTCATGACACTTTGCATGTGCCCAAATTACAACATAATCTTTTAAGTATTGGGCAGCTTGTAGCAAAAAATTACAAGGTTGTGTTTGAAGATAACTGCTGCAAAATATTTGATAAATCAGCTAATCATTATCTTGTAGCAAAGGCTTGTATGACAGAGAATATATTATTTCCTCTCACTTTGGAGTCCACTAAGATGCATGCCCTCAAGGAAACCACAGATGATTCATGGTTATGGCACCAATGGTATGGTCATTTGCATTTTCAAGGATTAAGTTTGCTTCATAAGAAAATCATGGTGAGAGGACTTCCTGCAATTCAAGCAAAAGAAGAAGTTTTTCAGGGTGTGCACTTGGCAAGCAACATTGAGACAATTTTCTAGTGAGCAAATCATGGAGGGAAAAATATCCTCTAGAGTTTGTGCATAGTGACATTTGTGGTGACATGCAAGAGGAATATTTGGGTAAGAATATTTATTTTCTGACATTTATTGATGATTTCACACGCCACACATGGGTTTATTTTCTTAAGCGAAATCTGAGGCATTTGAATGCTTCAAGCATTTTAAGGCTATGGTAGAAAATCAAAGCGGCTATTCTCTCAAAATACTTAGAATGAGATAGAGGGGAGAATTCACTTCTAATGAGTTTGTTGATTTTGTAATACTCATGGAATTAAGAGACAACTTACGCGACTTATACCCCACAACATAATGGCATTACAAAATAAATAACCGTACCATTATGGAGATGGCACGAAGTATGTTGCAGTTCAAAACCTTCCTAATTCTATTGGGAGCTGCGGTAGAACCACAACTTATATTTTAAATCGAAGCCCAACAAAATTGCTTCAAAATATCACTCCCAAGGAAGCCTAGAGTGGACACAAGCCCTTAGTAGTTCACTTTCGTGTATTTGGTTTCCTTGCATATGTTCATGTTCCAGAAAAGAAGCGGAAGAAGTTGGATGCAAAATACCAACTTTGTATCTTTGTGGGCTATTCAGATTTTACGAAAGGATACAAGTTCTATAATCCTAACACACAGAAATGGATTATTAGTCGAGATGTGGTTTTTGATGAAGGGGGAGTATGGCAATGGAAAAAAGTAGATCAACAAACTACACCACTCGTCATAGGTATAAAAGATGTTCAACAAGTTCCTCCTCTCCCCACAAGATCAAGTGGAAGTTTAAGCCCCAGTTCATTAAGTTCGCCAAGTTCCTCTTTAGGTGATAGTTTTAGTCCACAATTAAGTCCAAGTTCTTCATGAAAGGTATGAATTTTAAATGAAATTTATCAAAGGAGTTCTAATTTGAATCCAGTTGCCAATTTTGCTTTGTTTAGTACCATTCAAGTTGAACCTTCGGTGTATGAAGAAGGCATGAAAGAACAAGTATGGATTGATGTTATGAAGGAAGAGATGCATGCAATTGATAAAAACAATACATGGGAATTAGTGCAACTTCCTAAAGATAAGCAAGTGATTGGTGTCAAATGGATTTATAAGGTGAAATATCATGTTGATGGTTCTATGAATAAACACAAGGCAAGATTAGTTGCCAAGGATTTGCACTGGCGCTGGAGTAGATTATTGAGACTTTCACTCCGGTTGCAAGATTTGATCTGATCAAGATTATATTGGCTATTGTTGCACAACACAAGTGGCCAATCTATCGGATGGATGTACAATCAGCCTTCCTAAATGGTTTTATTTATGAGGAAGTCTATGTGAAACAACCTATTTGTTATGAAATTCCGGAAAAATAACATTTGGTTTACAAGCTAAAAAGGGCTCTTTATGGGTTGAAGCAAGCACCTCGTGCTTGGTATGCAAGGATTGACAGTTATTTCTTGAAGAAAGGATTCATTTGAAGTTCCTCAGAGCCAACCCTCTATATCCAGCATCTTGGTAATGATATTCTAATTGTTTTCCTTTATGTTGATGATCTCATTTATACAGGTAATAGCCCATCTCTCATGGAGAAATTTCAAGTAGAAATGAAACAAGAATTTGAGATGTCAGATCTGGGACTCATGCATTATTTTCTTGGAGTAGAGGTGCAACAACAATCTAAAGGTATATCCATTTCTCAAACCAAGTATGTGGCTGATCTATTGAAGCGGTTTAGAATGATGTCATGCACTTCAGTTGCCACTCTTGTTTCCCTTAGTGACAAATTAACCAAGGAAGATGCAAGTTCAAAGTAGATTCTACTTTATACATAAGTTTGGTTGGGAGCCTCATGTACCTCACTACCACGAGACATGATATTATGTATGTTGCGAGCCTCATCTCTCGGTTCATGTAGGATCCACATGAATCTCATTGGCGTGCTACAAAAGGAATTTTAAGGTATGTGAGTGGTACACACAATTTTGGCATTCATTATTCTCCCACACATAAGTTTGAGCTATGTGGTTACACGGATTCGATTGGGTTGGTTCGGTGGATGATAGAGAATCCACATCGATTATATTTTCTCACTTGGTTGCGAGTTGTCTCATGGAGTAGTAAAAAGCGAAACCATTGCTCTCTCTTCCGCAGAAGCGAGTATATTGCGATGTGAGCAACAACTAGTACTCAAGTCATATGGATTAGATGGATTTTGAAAGATTTGCATTTGGTTCGGGGACATCCAACGACTATTTACTTGTGATAACAAAGAGTACCATTACAAATGACAAAAAGATTGTGTTTCATGCTAGATAGAAGCACATTGAGATTCGACATCACATCATCGAGACTTAGTTCAAGACGGGACGGTGGAATTACGGTTTTTGCCCTACAACGGAGCAAGTTGCTGATATTTTTACTAAAGCTCTACCTATAGCCAGTTTTGTTACTTTGAGGAATCAGTTGGGACTCATCCTCGTTGCTCATGCAGGGGGAGATTGAAGGATGCATGATCAGTGCAAACTCTACAGTCATTTTCAGTTCCACCGCAAGTTTTTTCCATTAATTTTTTTATTCTTCCAGTTAATAAATTGCAGCATCTTTCAGTCTTAGCATGATCGATGCCTGATTTTTAGGTTCTAGTTTGAATTTATCTTGTGTTATCTACTCTTTCTCTGTCAAATAAACTATAGCAGATTGTTTTAAATGCAATCTTTCTCCTTCAGACTTCAACGTACAGTAGAAGGAGAAAAAGACAATTTTGAATAAAACAAATATTTTGTTCTCTCTTAGCTTTGTTGTTCGCTCACTTTGTGAACAGATGTATTATTATTTTTTATTTACACAGTATAATGTAAGTTTTGTTTTTATTTAAAATCCCCAGGGGAATGTAACTCTTAATACTTACCCATAAGCAAACAAAAATCACCTACCATGTTTTGTCAAATAATTGGCAACCTAATGATATTGCATTCCAAAAAAATCCTAAAGTGGTCTGATGGACGACAATGATTGACAAATTTATCCGAAACACTTTGCAAACTTTCATGTAAATGTAGCTTTGCTGGTGTAAACATTAACTCCACAACACTCACAAATATCCTTATACCCTGCGTTATTGTGGCATTTTGTCATATGAAAAAAATAAAAAATAAAAAAATTGGCAACCATAATCTATCCTTTAATTGGCAACATGCTCTATCCAACTACATTTCCCTAAATTACTACAGCTTTGTCAAAGGTCGATTGCGTGCTGGTAAAATTTGTGGGTTTGGTTTTTACACCTACCAAATTCACTCATCATTTTTTACTATCATTTGACTAATAATACTAATTTTAAAATAGGAAAGCAAAATTAGTAGCGCATAGAATCATAATCATCTATTGAAACACCATACACTCTTGTACCTCATGAAAATAAACAACTAACAAGAGCAAAGTAAAGAAAACATGAATAAGAATGGAGCATATAAACACGTAGGATTACATTTTGCTCTTTCAGTGACCCATATAACATAAATACAGAGATACGTAATTCACATAAAAGAGGGAGAGGGAAAAATTATTTGACAATTTTATAACCGTATAAAGCTAGGTTAGGTTCTATTCTCACAAGTATTATTACCAAATATGGCTTTACTACTACCGTCCTTCATAGTTTGCCACAACCAGCGAAAAAATTTCGTCTCCTTTCATACGATTTAATCAAAATAATTCACAGTGTTCTTTAAAAAATCAAATTATTAAAGAAATTATACTTTAAAACACAAATCTTTTTGTACAAGGATGAAGAACAAGTCTTTGTTCTTTATGTTTGAATTATTTATATTTCAAATTTTCCTATTATTTATTAACTGTTCAACCAAATACACTCAACATTCAATGGACGATTCAAAAAATAAATGTTTTTCATGTATACTTAGAACAGAGTAATGTGGCTACTACAAAAATCACACATTTTGTTTGAAATCCTTACCTCAAATACAGAATATGATCACAAACCAAATAGCATTTCTACACTCCAATAAGGTTATTGTACATTTACGAAAATTGAACACAAAAATTACAGTTGCGCCGCATGGAAGCTACAAACCCTGTGGCGAACACGTAACACTTCCGCTATACTAAAAATGAAAACAAATACAGTAGTGACGTTCGAAGGGAGTCCCTGCTTCGAAATTGAGGGTGTGTCCTGTGCCAAAATAAATTAATCACCACACAAGTTTAAGGTAATGTTAATGATAGAGCCTTTCTAGGCCAAAACAAAGTGAACAACATTAATGCAAAATAACTGAAACACACAATATCAGCCAAAGCTTGAAGAAAATCCCTGTAAAGTAGAAAAGGAAAATATCCCCCTGTTGTTATTCAAATCAGTCTCATTGGGTTGTTCCTTCCCTTCCATTTTCCGCAGTCGTGTGTTGTTGTCCCTCCCATTTTTGCCCTAGGGCCCTGAGGAAACGTGATTGAATGTAGCTTGGAGGATCATGTTTGAACCTTACAACATTTCCAAATTCTCTGCCCTTGAAGAAAGTTTCATCTTCGGGCTCAAATAGTGGTTTCGCCATTTTTGTCCAAAGCTCCTGGGGATGCGAATTTTTATGGTTTTTTATCATTTATTGATGTCTCATACATGCCAAACGAAGAAGAAAAATAATTTGATATCCTGGTTTGGTGGGGAAGATTTAAAAACGTCTTTTACCATTAAGATGTAATCTGACTGTCGGATTCAATCTGATTTTCCTTGGCACACAAGAAACTAGTTGATATCTTGATTTGGTGGGGAAAATCTGAAAACGTCTTTTACCATTAAGACATGATATGACTATTGGACTTGATCTGAGTTTCCAATTTTTCCTTCCTTGGCACGCAAGAAACCGGATTCGACAAATTAGAGGAGGAAGTAGTCGGCACGTGAAGTGAAGAATGACTTACTAGGTGAATGATTGAATTCTGAAAATATTCGAAGACATTTTCCCTCTGAGTGCCTGACAACGTTTTTGCGAGATCGATTATGGGGTCACGATCAAAATCGCCACAGCGATGGTACTTTGAATGTTTTTGTTTTGGGGGAAAACTCTGTTGTAAAAATGTTATAAATTGCATGAACTTGTCGTGCAAAGGGTTGGAGTGTTAGAGGTGGGAGTCACTTTCCTAAGAGAAAAGTTTGACAGAGCCTATCTTTCTGAGAAGCCATCTGAGGAACCTATTTATTTCTTTTGTGTTAAATTTTATCATGTCAAGGTGGTTGCAAGTGTACAATTGACAAGCTCTGAGATTGTTCTAGAAACTTTCCCCTGTTGATGAGTTTAATCCAATTTGAGCTAATCTATGTTGATTTTGGGAAAAATTGTGTCTGCTTCATTTCTGAATGTCTGCAAATAGTTTTTCTTGTTCCCATTGCAATCTTACATTGAAATATTTGTGAATCACACAAGATCTTATCCTTGTGATAGTTTGGTGGCATTTGCAATTTCATTTATCATAAGAGATTTCATTTGATAGTGAAATAAACAAATTTAAAATCACTTTACTCCTAGCATGATGATAAGATTGTTTGTTAGCCTTTGAGGGTATCTTAGGCATGATAAAACAGAGGTTGATAGTGTTCAATTAAGTTTTTCAATCTGAGCCTTCATTTTGGATTCTTAAAGTTTGTGTGAAAACATGCTAATCTGGGCCTCCATTGAAAGCACACCTTCTGGTTAAAGGAACATTTTAGCTATTCTGAAGCATTCTGTTGATCAAGCCTTCCATTTTTGTAAAAGCTCTCAAAGATTTGGCGAATCAAGTTCATCTGCCTCACCTCCCACCAAAAAAATTCATTTAAAAGCAACCAATCTTACCCATACTACCCCTGTTTGTCCTATGTGTGTACAAATGCATAATTTATATTACCAAAACATACAGAAGCAATCAAGTTTTCATTGTCTTTAGTGGCCTGAACCTTGCTTAGAAAATATCTCCATTATCTAGGGTGATAACTCGTGAGAGTTAGGTTTTGTTGTATTGATCATATTTTCTTCAAGGTCTTCTTAATAACTTTACAAGGAAGGACATCTCCATCTCCTCCATAAACAACAGGATACAAAAAGGGTCCTCTCACCCTGGTTGAAAGGCACAACCATAAAGTAGTGATGATATATCAAATCCTCTTAAGGGTGTTATCTATTTCTCCACATCTGAGTGACAAAGAGCAAGTTACATTTCGTCCCTTGCTACAAAGCGAAACACAACACGATTTGCTTCTCTCTAAGCTTCTGTCAAATCGTGATGTTGCTCACTTCCAGGGAGAATCAATTTGGGTACCAACACCTCCTATATTTCTTTTTGAAAAAGATGAAGAAAATCCTGTAAAGTGGAAAATGAAAATATCCCTCCTATATTTCCTTTGGAAAAAGATACTGTCGATAGATCATCTTAAATTTATTCTTAAGTTGAGAAGGTTTCAGATGGGTGGAAAATGATACAAAACAAGAAAAAATCTATTCACAACAAAATTGTTTCTCCTACCTAGTTTCTCTTGTGTTGGTTTTTTTGTATCCTTGTTTGTCAATGTTCTTATATGGTCCTTCGGGCCTTCTTTGTACTTTGGTATGGCCCCAATCAAAAAACATTTACCCTTAATAAAAAAATATCAGCTAAAGCTTAGAATCAGTCAAGGCTTGGGCTTGGGGTGAGCGGTTGTTTTTTTCATGCAACACAGGTGGGAGCGGCCCCATCTCTAACTACATCAACTGATTTTGTCATGGCAAGGGGTAAGTTGACATTTGCACCCTTGCACCGACATCCACTCCATGACCAAGATTTGGTAAATAGTAGTTTCCCATGTATCATTAAACTCGTTGCTTTCCTTAGCATCGAGCCAATGACTCTTATGGTTGGGAGGCATTTCGCACTATTCCATTCAATCGACATAGTGCCTAAACAATATATAACAACAAAGGGAATAAAAACTAGGTACTCTTGAGATAATGAAGCCCACACCTCATTAAATCCTTGAGCTCTGTATAGACCAATGCAAATAGTGACAATCTATAGCCATAGGGTGTCCAAGTGAGTCATATTAGTTGGATTTTCCAAAGGACTTTGCAATCACCTTATCCACGGTGACAAATCAATCGATGGATGTAATCTTTGCAATGGTCTTGCCTCCGTACAGAGATGTTTTCCACCATAGATACAAACAGTGTAGGTCGTCTCCGACTGTAAAAAATGCCTACCGACGTAATTAATAATGATGTCTCCTATATCTAATGTAAATCACTTAAAATGATGAATTTATTGTGTTAAAGTCAACATTATCCATAAAAAAATTATATCATCGTTATAAGTGGTTTACTGATAGATAAAACAGACATTGCTCTTCTCAAGGATTTCTTAGAAGGGCCTTTAAAATCCAAAATTTCCCTAATTGACTATTCTTCTTCATATATACGAAGAAGAAAATAAAAAATTATGTTGTAAGAAGCATATAAATTGAATGTGGAATATGGAAACGTTTCTTAATATAGTGAATTATTTGTTTGATTTTGTATGTTAGGAGGGTCCTTATCGAAGTGTTCTCCCTCCAATAGAATTGCACCACTGTAATGATTATATAACCAAAATTTATGGATTCATTGATGAGCTATATTTAAATTTTTCATAATATATTCATCACCCAAAACCTAGACAAGGTGTCATCTTTCATTTATTTTTTACCTTTCCCACACATGCGGTGCATATGTTCATCAATTTCTCCAAGAACCTTAAACAACATATTATAGTCAAGGTCAAAATATTAAAAACATCGTTAATTTTTTAGTATATTGTGTAACAAAAAAATTACTCAAACAAAATCCCTACATGATGACATGTCATGCTTTTCATTGTAAATATTCCATTGTTACATGGGGACACATCCCTTAGATTTTGGTGATGTCCTAAACATTTTAAGGACATAGGTCGACTTGAAGGGGACATTCCCTTTTTTTTAATTTTAAAAATGTCTTTTGATGTTTTTACTTTTAAAAAGATGTTTTTAAAAAATAAATTGATGAATTATTATCTCGAAACTACCTAAAACATTTAAATATAGTTTAACTCTGTAAATTTCATTGAATAAAGTTATAATATTCAAATATAATTTAGATATATATTATTTTCGTAGTTATACACCTATGGTCCCTACAATTTGAGAAAATATTTGTTGTCTCAAAAACCTTTCCTGTAACGCCATAAAAACGTTCTAGGAACACGTTAAAACCTAACACTTATCCCGAAAATTGCGACTAATTTTTTTGTTAAAAGTTAAAAGGTTACAAGGGTGTTAACCCCTAGGGTACATTAAATTAATTTACACCAATAATCTCAACTTTACATTGATGGACCAAGTCTAGTTAAATGATTAAATATTTAATTTACTTTATCTCTAAGGTTGATTAATTAAAAGTCATTTAGTAAGGTGCCCTAATTTAAATTACTTGGTTAAGTGTTTTCTCCTCTTTAGTTAATGTTCAATCCCAAAATGGTTAACCTCATGCTTAATTATTTTAGTTTCATTATCCTAATAGCTTAAATCTTTTTATTAATTTCCTAAAACATACCAAGAACTAATAAAGACTTTGCACCCCAAGGCAATTAAATGGCCCCATTCACCCATCTACACATACCCTTAAGGATTTAATTAAAACATTTAAAAATACATTCCTACCAAACAAAAGTAGGGTTGATCCTCCACCCTTAGATCAATTCAATTGTGGCCACTAGATCCTAGGGTTCTAAACTAGCCCTAAAATTCCTTATGAATTCTTATTAAAACCTTTCCTTTATTCTATTCTCCTCATTTGGTCTATTTTCTCTTGTTTGATTTGTAGGTTGGAGCAAAGGAAGCCATGGGAGAAAGAAAGGAAGAACTATGGAGGATTCTACAAAGAAATCAAGCTTAGATTAGTTTAGATTGTAGGTTTATTATTGTAATGTCTTTCATTCAAGGATTGAAGGGATTTCCTTTTCAAATCTGATTTTATTACCAACTATTTGTATTTGGAGTTCTCCATTTGGGGCAAACCCTACTCCCATTTATAAATACAAGTTTGAGTACTTTGAATCCACCATTTGAAGATTTTATTGCTTTAAACAATGAGATTTAGCCATTATTTGATTCTGGAGGTTTCCTTGTAAATTTTACATGCTTAAAATTTAGTTATTACAAGTTAGAATTTGCACAGGCGTGGATCTGTGATTTTCCATTGTAAGTTACATAACCGCCACCCCAGCGAGGCCCGTGATTGTGGGACCGCCGCCCCACTTGGGTGACGATTCACGAACCGTCGCCTTTCCGAAGTGGCAGTTATGAGACCGCCGCCTTGCACGAGTGGCGATTCGAGACCGCTTACCTTGTCTCGAGCGGCAATTATGAAACTACCACTCTGCACATGGCGGTGGTCCTATTTCTTAGAAACAAACCTTAAAACCCGATATTTCTCAAAAATAAAAGTTACTAAAGTGTTCTAAAATTCATTTTAAGCTTAATTTTATATGCCTAAAGTTTCTAGTTGTAAGATTTAGTTCCATTTATTCATTCCTTAGTTAAAACTACTCATTTTAAAGCATTATCAATTCCAATAATAGCAACAATTACTACAAGATCATTTTCATTTTGTTCAATAAATTTTCTTACAAGTCCAAAAGTAAAAAGGATCTAAATCTACTTCTAATATTTTTATTTTTCCTTACTACAAAATGCAACATATCAATATAACAATATACTTCAAATTTGTTGCCTCTTTCCATTTTCACTACAACTTATATGTTCAAAATATCTATAACAACTTTGCTCTACATTCAAGTTTACTATGCATACATTTTTAACATCTTACAACTTCTATATTTCTTCTTTCTCATTTACAATAATACAATTTCACAATGAAAGTAAACTTTCTTTTCCCATTGAGCATAGCTCATTTCTTTTAAAACAAAGAACTTCTTTTCTCACAATACAAACTAAAACTTCAAATAAAGATAATAAACTTTCTTTTCTATTTCACAAGACTAGCTTTACAACACAAATCTTTCTTTCTCTTTTTCAATATACAATACAACTTTCATATCCAATAATTGAATGCAACTTTTCTTCACAAGATTATTACAATGTCTTCCACTTAAAGTGGGAAATAATACAAGAATGTAAGCTAAAAAGAAATACAATGTTACAAGTTCCTCCACCCTAAGTGGGAACAACAATAAGGCTTCTCACAAGAAGGGATTTCTTAAGGACTCCAAAAAGATCCAAGCTTCACATCACCAACAAGAGAGCTCCTTCATGATTTGTTTGATCCAAAAAAAATGGGGAGAGGAAACACTCTCCACCCAACCAAAATATCCAATGAGGAGGAGAAGCCATCCTCCTCATTGGCCCAGCCCCAACCACATTATAATAAAAGGTGGATACAACACAAGGCAACAAACAAGCTTCCACATCACAAACCAAGTATTTATAACCATTCCAAAAATACAACCAACTTAACTACAAACATAAGAAGGAAAAATAACAAAATATACAAGGCTTCTAAATGAAAAGTCAAAGGAGTAAGAACCTATGGGGAGGTCACTTATGTCTCCCAATGGGACATGGGTGCCCACCTTAAAACCTCCAATACATATCTCAAAACCCCTACACACTCTTATGCCTCCCTCAAGTGCCTCTTATGCCTCTCACATACTCTTATGCCTCCCTCTTAAAAGAAACAAGTAAAAATGCAAGTATTCCTTGTCCAAGGTGGGGCACAAAACCCAAACTCCCTCCAAAACATGAAATAAACTCTTATGCCTCCCTACATGAAATCTCCCCATAGTCCCCTCCTACACCACACTTAGGAAATCTACCCAAACACCCAACAAGCATTCCAAAACACTCAAAAACAGACACATATACAAAAATAAAAGAAGAACATTAAGCAAGAGTAAAGCTCCTACCTTTCCATGGTAGAGCTTGTTCCAAGAGTCAATCTCCAAGCTTCTTCCAACTAAGAAATCATCAACAAGCTCCAAAAATACCACAAGCACTCCAAAATCCTCTAACTCCAAAAATGCAAGAGCACAAAAGAATGAAGTAACCCCAAATAAGCAAAAGAACTTGAATAAATAGAAAAGGGGAGAGGAGGGTGAGGTGGCTCCATGTAGGATGCCATATCACTCATCCTCAACTTCACCTTACAAGTTAAACCTCAACCCCAATGCACCATAAATTGATGGGTGAGAGGAATGATAAGTTACTTACACACACAATCCAAGCCCACACCCCCTAAGGACAAACTTTAATTACAAGAAAGAAAGTGCAATAATATTTTACATTTTTGTCTTCCCAAAACACATAATGGGGTCTATTTTTGACCCCCAACCTATAAGTAGGGTTGGTATAACAATTTAAGAGGTGTGGGACAAGTTTGACTTGTCTCATAAGCCTCCAAAATTGGCCCTTAAGGCCAAATTTGAATTTCTATGAAGGGGTAGAGTGTACAACACTCAAAATCACAAGCACTCAACTTACAACACATAATCCAAGAGCCATCCAATCTAATAAATGCATTCCTTTTGATTCATTCAAAATGAATTTAGCAAAATGTGTATCAATGTTTCCCCTCAGACAAAGCTTCCCTCTATCCGTCTCTACTCAAGCCATGGGGATTTTGATCAGGTGATCCAATACGAACATTCCCCTATTTTATGTGTAAAGTGTAGGTTTGTGGGCCATAGGTCTGCCTCTTGCAAAGGCCCGGTTTGGGATTGTAGGTTGAAGAAAAATGGGAATGTTGGGGATAGCGTGTCCACCCCTTGTCATGTTCCTTTGTTACCTGATGTTGATGTGGCTCTTGGGGTGTTGGTATTGAAAGGCTGTCTTTGTGGCGGTGAGTCGGCTTGATTGTCCTCGAGTCCCTTGCTTCTTTTGTGGGCCTACCTTCTACTTCAACTGGTTACATCTCAGACTCTTCAGCCCCAGGTGAAAAATGAGGATGATAGTGAAGCTTCTACTGAAACAGGGGAGGAGGATAGTTCTAGGGATGAATTGAATGCTTCTTCAGAAATACCAGAAACATTATCTCCCAAACCAATGGAGAAACTGCTCTAAATGGTGCAATCTTTTGAGGAAATGAGATGGGAGTTTTATGATAGAAAAATCAGGGCCCAACCGAATCAAAGAATTTTTGTGGGCTCCTTTTCTTTTCCTGCTGATCCTAAACGACCGGCAATGGATACCCAAGGGGAACTATTGGAAGTTTTTCTGGAGATAAAAAAGGAGTTAAAAACGAAGATTCAAATGACTAAACCCCAAATCAATCTGGATTCCCTAAAGTTCCTTGCCTTTTGGGAGGGCGAGAATTACAATGAGTATATCAAGGTGACATTTGGGGGTGGAGGTGATCCTATTGACAGGATGGCACTTAGTGCACTCTAGAAATTATAGGTGGAACTGTTGACTGTCTCATGACCGGTTTTTAGTTTTCTGTGTTTCTAGCCCTTTTCGAGTTAAGTTTCTTTAACTCCTTCTGTGGTCCTGTTTCTTTTCTTGCTTGTCTTTGGTTTGTTTTTGCGTTACATCTTTCGGTGTATGGCTTTTGGGATCCGATCCCTGTCTTTTACCTAATCTAATAATAAAAAAAAATTAACAAAAGGTTGATTTACTAATCTAGAGACAAATCAAGTAATTAATTAAAAGAGATTACATCACTATAAATCCCATACTAAAATCAAATAAATGAAGCTAAATAAAAGAGAACACATAACCCCTTGGTCACAATTGGAGGTGATCCCCCCATGGGAACCCCTTAACAACAATTCAAACACATACACAAAAATACATGTTGCCATGGTGACCCTTGTAGAATTCACCTAGAATTTCAATGTGGTTGGTCTTCAATCCCCCCGTTGTTTATTGTGAATATATATTTACCTGCAAAACACAATACATTCTTCGGCCTCATGGCCGCATCTAAAAATCTAAGGTAAAATATGCAATATAAATCCACAATCATCTACATATGTATCAAATCACCATCTAGGCAATTGTGATATCGTTTACAATTTCTAACAACATCTCAATTCTACATTTCATCAATATCAATAGGATCACAAAATTAGTTCAATTATCAAGGTCTACTCAATGTGATGAAAAAATCACATGTTAGATATATATATAACCATGTCAATAGCATATCATCATCAATATAAAAATGTCTCTAAAAGTCCACACACATCATACTAAGAATTGAAAACCAACAATAGTCTCAGTATCTCTAACATCTACATCATGCTAAGTCAAAATAATACAAAATGTCCATAAGTAGAGTCAATAGTATCGAAATCAACATAAATAAATGTCAAAGGGAAGTGGGCACAACATTTCCCGTACCCTCTATCCCTATTATGACATTTAATATAATTGGTTGATAGTTAATTATGTATTTGTAAATTATCTCACAAAAAATTGTTAGTCTAAATAAAATTCTTGTGAAATCCTTTGACTAACTAATTGATTGGCAGGTTTCTATATGTTGATTTTATAGATACAATGTTTACTCATGATATGCACAACATGGGATTTTTGATAAGGCATTAGAAACGTTTAACAAAATGAAAAGTATAAGAATAAGGACAAATTCTACAACCTTTACAATATCCATCTAGCCTGTGCGGCAAAAACGAAAGCATAATTAAAACTATTTTGTCAAATGTTGTGGTGTGGAAGCATACCAATGTCATGGAGTTATTTTCCAAAATGCCTTAACAAAATGTAGGATCTTGGAATGATATGATTGCATTATATGTAAAAATGGTGTTCGTCACAGGTATTTATATTTTTAAAATAAATATGGTCTTAAGGAATGCAACAATTGTATGATATGTACAAAATAGTCTTTTGTTTTAATCTTTGAGCTTTTTAATCAAATTTAATCACTATTTGTATAGTTAGTCTTCGTAAAATTAACAGCAATCTCTGTGCACATGCCAATTTGGATCTCTACTTGACGTGTATTGTCAACTAGAAAACTATAATGTCATCATATTTTTATCAGGGGTTGTAGTTGTAAGTTCCCTAGTAGAGGTGTATGCAACATTTGGAAGTATAAATATGACATGTAATATTTCACAAAATACTTCAAGATCCAAAGAACTTAAAATTAATTTGTTCTATTCATCAACACTCCAATATGCTACAGTTTTTGTAAGGAGAGAAAGACATCATGTATTATTAATTGTCATTAAATGTATTCTTGTTCGGCATATTAAGTTTGCATAATACAGTCCGTCTATAAAAGTTCTCTTGTCACTAAAAATCTTCTTCTACAAAATCCATTACTATGATTGAAATTGCATGCTAACTTGACTAAGATTATATAAAATCATTTGTCATTTAAATCAATAAATTTATGATTTTTTATCGGTCTTTCATAGGTACCCATGGATAATGTTTCTATTTTTATAATACATATTGTATACACATAGCTTAAGCGTTATTTTTATGAGAAGAATACCAATGTATTTTTCAATAAATACTAATAGACCGTAATTCACAAGATTATTTATTTTTACTCAAAGACAGACTATCCATATATTTATTTTAAAATTTACAATTTCATTTTAAAACAATTCATTACTATTTATATAAAACACTTCAAAATTAAAAGAGAGATTAATTATATTACAACTCTTAATTACTAAGTTCTTTAGAAAAAAATGACTTAATTACTTCAAAATGACATCTAAGAATAACTGATAAAAAATGTACTTGAAGAAGACACTAAATAGATAAACAAATGTGGCATGCAATGAAATGAATATTTAAAGAAGTCAAAGAATGTGGACGAATTTTTTTAAGATAAGTATGTGGACAAAAACAACTTTTAAAGGAAATAATATACAATCTTTTAAAAGTTGTAACAATCAATTAAATATAATATAAAACAAGGCCATGATATGGCAAATACTGCCGAAGGTGATACTTTGTGGGATGTAGGGAGAACAATTGTAAATGCAAAGTTTTTGAACAAATGTAAAAACAAATGACAGTGTTAAAGTTTTGAGTTGCAAAGAAAATATTTTACATACAGTAAAACATAAACGAGACAAGACAAGAGTTGTCACTTACGTCGTTGTGTGTGATTGAATAAAATTATATGTAAAATGTATAGTAACTTGTCTATGTGAGCATTGTTTGTCTAAGAAGTCTTTGAAAGACAAGATACCTTACCATAGTTTATGAAAAGAAACAAAAAAACATTGTTTGAAGAAGGAAAAGATATATTTTATAAAAAGATATAAAATAATGTTTTAGGAGAACAAGCTATCGATATTATTTACAAATCTAAAACAAAAATCCTCAAACTTTTGTAAAAAAATTGTTAAACTACACATCTACAAGCAAGATCATAAGATGAGCGAAAATAAAACTATAACCATCACAATATATATGATGAAGAAAACCATGCAAATATTTAGACAACTACAAAACCTACAACGCCTATTCTGAATAAAACCGTGGTATGTGTTATACTTTATGCAAAAAATTTCAAAGATGCTTTGCTCAAATATATTGCTCATTTCTTCAACATGGGGTACGCAAGTGAGAACATGACACTGGGTGTATGAAATCGATTAATTTGATATTGCCCCTTCTAAGTAAATATCTTCCAATTTTGGATTAAAATAATAGATCCAAACACAAAATCCATGTGACACACTTAAGGAGATGTGAATAACACTTTTCCCGCTATGAAATCAACAAGAAATTTTTACAATAAAACAATCCCAACATAGGAAAAACACATATGCTAATACCCACAAGCTCTACGTTTTGTCTGTGCTTAAAACTTTATTTCAACAAAGAGATTTCTTTTGAAGTTAGTGTAGTAGGCGTTACACCTAGATTATTACACTTAGTGTGGTTATTTTATTTATTGCATAGAATGTAAGGCATTAAAGAAGTTGTAAATGTGGCTCGAGACAATGAGAAAAACTATTAGCAATGCATATGAAACTCTTGAAAGATGAAAAAAAATCTGGAAAATGATATAAAACTACATAAGTTTTATGAAGGAATGGACATTAAAGGAAATTAGGGAGGGCAGGCAGGAAGAGAAATCCGGAGAAAGTCAAAAACATACCTTTATAATGACAATCATTTATCAAAATATATGTTTGACGAAGCTTTATGACTGCTTGCAAATTACTGGCTGAAATGGCTGGAAAATATTGCTTAAAGTTCAGTACAAATCAGGGCTCTCTAATTGGTGTTATTATTAATGAAGAGAGTGTTGTTTTCAAGCTTGGCAATGAGATTACCTTTCTTGGGTTTTTTTTCTTCTTTTCCATCACTGAAGGGGTTTCGATGAGTCATATAACCCCTGTGGGATTCAAAGTGGAAACGTCTGACAAACAGTTTCAGAACAAACACGTTGTCTTCGTCATTGAATAGATTTTTATACTACTTTTATGGGGCAGCTCTACATGAAGAGGGTTATTTATTGGCTTCATAATTTGAATCAAAATGATTGACTGGCCTAGAATCCTTTGAAGGATTTATCCTCGCCATGAATGAATTTTGTGAAGTAAAATAAATAATCAGTTGATCAAAAATATTACTATAATGGAAGTGGGTGTTGGTGGAAATTAATGTTGGCTACGGTAAACAAAGCAGGCACTCCAGAAAATCGAGGGTTTATTCAAACATGAAAAAATATTGTATCAGGAAAGATTGAAGTTTTGAATTGAAGTGAATGGTGTTGCTAAAAATGTATATATAATTTAGTAATATGCATAGAAGATTACACATTTAGCGGGTGTGGTCTAAACAATCTTGCAACATATATTTTAATAAATGGAAAAGGAAGTAGGAAATCTAGGTTGTTGATCAAAGTGGAAAAAGTGAAATCTTTTTGATTGGGTGTGGAAGTATATGAAAATATTGTCAACACCACTTTAAAACACTAGCTTTCCTTGCAACTACAACCACCACCAAAATAAACAAACACATCAGCATATGTGATGGAGAAAATCAAAGTTCTAGGCGTCAATCCAACTATTTCCAGCATGCATAGAATGGAAATATCATTGGTTCAGTCATTGAACAAGATCAATCCCTACCCAATACAGGGTTTTAAAAACTACAATCTCTTTCAAATAAAATTTATTACATCATTTAGTGGGGACAAAGATATCATTCTTTCCATAGCATAAATGTTACCTTTACACTTTGTTGTCAACCGTCGGATGAGTAAAACTTGCGAGACAGACATCCACATGAAAGCATAAAATAATGGTAATTATTCTTTCTTTACCTTAATCTTTTCCAAACCCGGGGTGGAAAGAAAGAACAATATCAAGTGTAATATTTCGCGACGCAGCTCTGCCTCACATAGAGAAGCTTCAACCATTGACTAGCTGCAAGCATCCTGCATGAAAAAACAGATCTTATTTTATTTGTTCAACTATAAAAACTCCCATACAATAAAAGCTAGATATATATTGTAATAAAAAAAATTGGCACCATTGTTCAAATCAGTGCCTTTTGTGCTCAGTATTTGCAGTGATAAATGAAATTCTCTAACCAATAACAATTAAAAAGCGTTGTGCATATGACATTTGGTGGTTGCAGTGTTACATCAATTATCTGTTGTAGCATTTAATTTATTTGATAGAAGCATTTATCATGCCTCCGCTTTTTCCAGCACTGGGCCACCCATCTATCAAATGCATGTATTATTGTCATTTTGAGTTAAATTTTGTGGATCAAAATAATAGAAAGAAAAATATAATGAAATATTCTTCAATAAAAGGAAACTGAATATTCCTACAAATATTTTATGTAAAACTTTACACAAAGAAAAAACTCGACACATGGGATATTTTTATTAATTTATGAAGAAGAAAAATAGTCAATGTGAAGCCAATATACTTGCTTACTGAAAATACTTAAACACATGTGCTAAATAAATCAATTCCATAAAATTATTTAAGTTAAAAAAATTATAAGAAAGATTGTAGTTTTAGAATACACGTGGTACATAAGACTATCACAAATATTTAGTCGTTTACATGTGCGATATTTGAATAGCTACATACATAATATCAATACCAATTCATAATGACTAGAGGATTTAACTCGGACTATTCCTACTAATTCCGGGTTGAATTTTGGACCTTACCTAACTAATGCCAAGATTCCATTGGCTCTTAGTTTGCAACTTTCTCTGGAATACCTCCCGCCACTTGGATGATGTGCATCCCATAGGCAAAATGTTTTAATGGAGATATAATAGAATCATTTTAATTATAAGTCGTTGACCGATCCTTAAGTCCTCACAGGAAAGACTATATCACGAATCGATGGAGAGACAGGAAAGCTTGAGCTCCCTGCTCAGATCCATAATTCCTCCCAGTTATCAGGTACCATTTTCTCACCTTCTTTTCATGCATCTATTCGAGCTACAAAGCTTCAAATGAAAGAACAAGGTACTAATTAATTTTAATTTTTGAAGGGACAAGGTTCGTTATCAGAGCAGCTATTGGCATACACTCATGATTTGCAGAAGAAACTCCAAGATCTCCGTAGGAAAAGAGAGAGACTGAGAATCTTATGCCACAGAAGTTCGTTTGTTAGAGAAAATGGTGAGATTAATGTGAATGAAGATGCCTTGTATTCTCTGCAATGCACCGAACAATAAAATTGTTTTTGATTTCAACATTTGAATATTGTGGTGCTTGACCTAGTCGTTATTTTCATGTCAAGGTATGTTGAAGCTTGTGAAAAATCTTTTTTCCATGAATGAACAAAGAACATTGAAGTCGAATGTCATTACATTCAAGAAAAAGTCTTGAACTACCACATCCAACTCTACTACTACCCTACGATGCTAAAGTAATAGATATACACACTAAGTTTCTTGAAAAAGTTAAATTTAAATTGTTTTAGGGGTACATTTATAAAAACAATGAAATAAGGGGGATTGTTAGTGTAATTATTCTATTCCATTATTTATTAACTATTGGTTACACCTAACTAACCTTCTAAATTGTACCTATTTACCACCTAATGCGTTATAATTATTGTGTTGTTTACAACCAATTGGTTGTAACTATCTCACCTTGTATATATTCTCTTTTCCCTCATGAATAAGATCATTGAATATTTTTCCTTTGTCCTTTGTAAAAAACTACTTGGTTTCCCGAAAATATGCCTCGTATGGTAATAAATCAAATTTTTGATACATGGAAGATTCATAAGTGCTTCTTGGGATGAATGAACTTCAATTTTGGGCATTTCAAATTCAACGTTTAATGCACGCTCTTCATTTAATTTATTAATACAAACATGTTTTTTTATCACGGGTTATACTATTTTTATTGAAGACCCTTCACCTTCAACTTGCATGGTGGATTCCTTAATGGGATGCTCACTAATTACTTTTGTATCTGAATTGAATTATTCTTCTTGCTTCTTGATTACAACGGGTAAGTTATTTTATGTAATTTTCTACATGTGTTTCTTTTCTTGAGTGGTAATCGACTTAGATTCTTTAGCTCTTCTTTACTATTCATCACACCATTTTTAGGTTCTCATTTCATTCTCTACTTTTTTCTGCAATGTGGTTAGTTTTTTTCCAACTACATTCTCTAGTTCCTTCTCTTCCTTCAAGAGAAAGCCTTTTGGTATTGGATCTTTGGTAGATTCATGAGGCAAATAGTTGACCCTTCTTTCTTCTTTATCTTATCTCAATCCATCCATTTAGATCCTTCATTTATTCTTGCAAATATTACAACATTTCTAACATGGATTCTTGTATTGTCCTCGTGATTCATAGGATGGACATGGCACAACTCTAATACCATTATAATGTCCATAAATGGACATTTTAAGTAATTCATGATTCATTAGAAACCCTAGGGAGGGATTAATAAGAAGTGATTTTTATTTCAAAGCCTAGGAATATATATATATATATAGTCATAACATAAATACTTTAATTAGATTTTTATTCTTTTTCAAAATTAAAAATATATATATACTGATCGTATAAATGAGATTTTTGTTGGATATGATAGTAATCTTCACCACACTAAAACTAGAATTTAATCCTATATGTTGGTACCCAAATTTAATCTCCTTCAAAGATCGAGCAACATCATGGATTTGACAGGACACTCAGAGGCAAATAGATAATCATGTATGTTGTTTTGTAGTCGAGGAAGCAATCTATGTGACTTGTTAGCACTCAGGTTTTGAAAGGGGTGGGTAGCACCTTAAAAGGATGTGATCTGATCCTAACTAGTTTAGGTTGTGCCTTTCAACCAAGGTAAGAGAACCTATTTTGTAACCTCTATTATTGAAGAATGTTGGTAAATCCTTCTTTTGCATAAATTTTATAGAGAAGACCTTGGGAAAATATGATCAACAGACCAAATCTAACTCTCACGATTGTCACTTCCAGATTGTTTGTGCTCAAAATTGTCTCGCCCCATTTGTGCCCTTGGAAATTTATTGATTTACGGCCTCTGTCATACTATCCTTCCCCATGTTGTGCTTGGTTGGTCTTTGTTGCCATTTTTAGTCTGCATTTGGGTTAAATATCATGTATGGGTTCATATTTGTCTCCTAGTTTCTTTGTTCCTCTAGAAAGGTCTGTATTTTGAGTTCCCCAGGCTCTGTCCTTTCAAAAGAATCATGTTTTCTCGTTCTCTCTATCCCACGATCAAATTTATGTTCATGGTGTTTTGCCTTGAAATACTTGAAGAAGAATGAGTTGATGTGTCCCTAAGGATCATGTTTGAGCCTTGCAACAATCTAAACTCTCTGTCATTGAAGAAAACTTCATTTTTAGGCTCAAATGCTCATGTTTCTATATTTTATGGTTTGACGGGCATTTTCTCCCAGTCAAATTTGCATCCTTGCATCTATAGGGGACGTGGCACCTTTTGGTTAGACGCGGCTCAGCTAAATACTTCAAAAATTCTATAAAAGCCTCAACTCAAAAATATGTCCACGTGGGTGAATGACGCTCATTTGAGAATCAACTTTTTGGTCTGGCTTTGAAATAGTGCCGGAGGACACATGGAGGCTTGGTGAGATGGGGACACATGGAGGCCTCCGCTTGCTTTGCATTTTACTTAGACTTTTCAATGGCCAAAAGGAGACTACCTCGGAGCATGACACGTGGTGCCTTCCACTGGGTTTCAAGCATTCAAACAAATCTTACCGGAACAGGACATGTGCCCAGCCAGTGCTCGTTCAAGGTATCAAATTTTTGGGACCGCCTCAAGGTGCACCATTGTGACACGTGGCAATTTGAAAACTCAAAGAGGCGGGAGGCTGACCATCGGGAAACTTGGAAATTTTCCTCTTGTATTCAAATGACTCAAAGTATCAAACTAACCCACAAGCCCGAGGGTAAAAAGTCAAAATTCATATGAGAAGTCAATAGCGGAGGTGTGGGCTGGCGGAGGAAAAGTGAAAAATTTTCCCTTTGAGGGAAAGGGAGTTAAAGGCATAAAGGGACCTGGGGTTCCATTGGGAACCACTTTAGAAACTTGAAGCGGAAGGACGGAGCCGCAGAGGAAAAATGAAATTTTTTTTTTTTTCCAAAAAGATGCAAAATGTGTAAAATTGAGCCGTGACTCTGTATCCAGTTATATTGCACCACGTGTTAGGCCCAAATCTCATCGGCGGAGCGGCAAAGGAAATCAAGAAATTGTGCAAATTTTCTAAAAGTAGTAAAAAGGTAAAAAGACGTCCCGAGGCCCAGATTTGCCACGTGGAGGGCTCAAATTTGAAGTTGACGAACAGATCGACGATAGCTGTGCATTTCACCAGTTTGCCACCATTTGAGCTCCGGAAGTTTAGAGACGTGTTTTTGCATCAAACTTCATCAAAAAAATTTCCAATTCATGTCATTTTGGCCTATAGGGTCTAGATTAGTCAATTTGGAGTTTCAATTTGTGAATCTAAGGCATTTTTAAAATAAATTTTTACTCTAGTTCATGAAAAATGTGAATTACCATATCCAAAGTTGCGAGTAAAAATTGGGAAGGGAAAAGTTGAAATGATGAAATGTAAGCTATCTACATGCGTGGGAAATGAAAAACATGCTTCCACTTTGAAGAATGATGAAAGTTTCGTAATGATTCACCTTTTAAAAGAACAACTGACAACTTTTGCGAGTTTGTTAAATGTCATTTTCCAGAAATATTGCAAAGCACAGGTGCTTCGAATATTCCACTTTTGGAGGGAAGATTTGAGGGGCAAAGTGAGTGAGCGAGTGAAAGTTATATATTGCATGAATTTGTCATGAAAATGGTTGGAGAAACTTAGAATTTTCACGGAAAAATGCAGGGAAGAAGCCCATTCTCTAAGAAACCACCTGAGAACCATTTTAATTCCTTTTTTGCATCAAATTTGTTACATGTCAGGTTGTTTGCAGCTGTATAGCCACTAACAAGCTATGAGATTGTTCTTGTAACATTCCCCTGCTGATAATTTTTGTCATTTCTGGATTATTTTGTGTTGTCTTTAGGAAAAATTTGCATACACTTATATTTCAGAATGCTTTCAATTTGTGTTTCTTGCTCCTATTACAATATGGTGTTTAGAGTTTCTTTCATCATGCAGGTCTCATTCTTGTGATAGCTTAGTGGTAAAGAAATCCCAAGATCAGAAGAGTTTTCATCTGATAAAGGGATAAACAAATTTAAATTCACTCTTCCTTCCTTGATACAAAGATTGTTTGTAAACCTATGGGTGCACCTTAGGTATGATAAAATAGAAATTTCTAAATGCTTAACTTATTCATCTAGCTCAAACTTTTGTGATAGACTATCAGATATTGTGTGGAAGAGTGTAGATATGGGCTTCCATTTGGTGCACATATCCTAGTTGAAGGAATACCTTAACCTCTTTAAAGCATTATGTTGTTTGGGTTTTGTTTTTCAAGTTTTGCAAAGGTCCTCAAAGAAGTTGGCAAATTTTGGTTAGTCTTGTCTAAAAATCTCCCACCCCAAAATTCATTTAAATCACCTAATCCCACCTATACTACCCCTGTGTTGCATTGTGTGTCAACAAGAGAATATAATCCATTTACAAAAATGCACAAGGCAGTCAGGATCACACCATGTCGCAAGTAGCTTCAGCCTTGTCTTGAAAGCATTTCCATCATTTAATAGCGACAGATCTGTTGAGTTTGAATAATGCAAAATTGATCATGTTTTCTCAAGGCCATCTCCATACAATCTACATAATACAAGGATATCTTTACCCACTTCATAAAACAGAGGCTACAATACAAGTTCTCTTACCTTGGTTGAGAGGAACAACCTAAAATAGTGAGGATAAGATAAAATGCTTTCAAATTGCTACCCACTTCTTCAAAGCCTGAGTGCTAATAAGTCAGATAAATTGCTTCCCAAGTAGCTACAAAACAACATATAAATCATTTATCTGCCTCTGTGTGTCTTGTAAAATTCATGATGCTACTCAAGTAGTGAAGGAGATTAAATCCACAGGTACCAACACGTAAAATTCATGATGTTTCTCCAATTTGTTGTTTCAAACTTTGCACCATAGTTGAAAAATTGAATAAAAGAATATCGATCTATTAAAGCTTTGCATAGCGAATGATATTTGAAGTCATTTGATAGATCTTCATAGTGCATTTGCACAAACTAGGGTGAAAGTCCTTAGTGGCGACTCCTTGCTGTTATATTTTTGATAAATACAGTACTTTATCATACATTAAATGAAGTTTTTCACATAAAATCTACAAACCTGGAATGAAGAAGATCTTTCTTTAGGAGAGACCCAAGTAGAAAATTATTTCAAGAATTGGGAAAGACATTTTTAGAGGAAAGAAAAGTTTGGAAGGTTGTTGAAGGTTAGACATCAAGCAAAGGAATATCCATTGGTGAGAGAGATCAGCCTTTGATAGAGGATTATCAATCTTCTTCCAGTGATTCTGATTCAAGCAATCTTCTCATAAATTTTTTTACTTCAACTAGTGAAGGTCCTTTTGCTGGACCTCGGTGAGTTTCTTCTTCAATTTGCATCTTTGTGTTTCAATTTAAATAAAAATTTCTAAGAAAATCATCACCTAGAGAATACCAATCTTGTGAACTACATTCTTGAGCCCCAAAGACCTCGCACTCCTTATCAGCTTGTGTCACCCCCAAGATCACCTCCACCAAAAAACATGTCTTGGCCTCCACCTAGGCCTCCATTTGTGGTCAACACCTTTGGCCCAATAAATTTTAGGGGAATGGCTGGCTATCCTAATGCTATGCCTCAGGATGTCAGAAGTATATTGCCAAAGTTCTAAGGGAATAATGCCATAATAGGTAATAAGCATTTGAAACTCTTTATTAATATGATAGAGCATTTTGAAATTGGATTTGAGGATGTGTAGATTGAATTGTTTGTTCACACTTTAGAGGAGGATGCTAGGGATTGGTACAAGGCCTTGCCAGATAATTCTATTGATTCATGGGTTGAAATGCAAAATGCATTAAGGCTGCAATATGGTGACAAGACTTGTCCTAGGTTCCTTTTATCAGAGTTTGAGAATATCAAGAAGAACCCAAATGAATCGATCCATGACTTCAACATAAGGTTCAATAAAAATTTGAGGAGATTGCCGGTGAATTTAAGACCATGTGATGAATCTTGTTTGATAAAATATTATGATGCATTTGATAAAAAGGTTGCATATTACTTGAGGGACAAGAACCCTGCAATTTAAGGCAAGCCTTCACCATGGCACTTCAAATTGAGAACAATATCAAGGTTGTTGGGAAACCTCCTAAGGGAGATGGAGTTAAATTGGTAAACCCTGAGAAGCCTCAAGCAAGCAAGAGTGTAGACTTGGAGGAAGTGGTGAAAAAAATGGCAGGGGTTATCAAAGAGATTTCCTATAAGTTGGCAAGAGATGAGAAGGGAATTAGACAAACTTCACAAGGTCAGCCTAGGCAGAAAGCACAAGATAGATTCGGAAATCACCATAGGAATGAGTAGATATTTGATGACAAAGGTAAAGGGCCTATTGGATTTGGGAATAATCAATCTCAGGCCAAGAAAAGTAAGGTAGTGCATGATCCGTTAAATGCTAGAGTGGCTTTTGTTGATGACGCAAATCAGATTGACTAGTATGATAGATGTTTATTACCCCATCCTCCATGTGGAACAGATCAACAAATTGAAGAGGAAGTCGATGATTGTAATACGGATGATGATGCTTGCATAATGGACTTCCCTACAAACTCATGTCAAGGAGCAACATCCATTGAAGTGATAAGTGTAAGGACTGCTTGCTAGCTTTTGGGATTGCATCCAACGGGTACATCTTTTGCCTCCTTCTTAGTTTTAGAAATTGATAATGTACAAGCCTTTGAGCTGCCCAATAATGATTTTTAATACTTGAGTGCGTTGATGATCAAGAAGTATGATGAAGGTATACCCTCGGAAGAGGATAGGCAATTGCTTATGAATGTTGTGGTGGCCGAAGAGAAGGAGTATAACAAAAGAAGTAAGGCTATCAAGGGAGCTAGGCCTCAGGCCAAAAATAAAACCCCATTGATTTCTAATATCCCAAAAGAGGTTCCTAAGAAAGAAACATCTGCTAACAGCCATGTTGTCCCAAGAAAAAGTTATGCTTCACCCCATGCTCAAATTGTTAAAAACCTTGTGCCATCTGATGAAATTTCCAGCCCTCCTTCCACTATTGTTTTTCCTAAATACATTCCCTATGACATCGCTCAAGTTTTGAGCCAAATCAAGGTCAGTGTTCCAATTTTTGAGCTGCTTAGAATCACTGAGTACAAAAAGAGAGCACTTGAGTATATAGGATTGAAGGAGAAGAAGGTTGCCATGAAAAGGAATGTGAATGTTGTAGAAGCTCCGCTTCTATTGCAGAGGTAGGAAATTCATCAAAGATTGGAAGAATTTGGTGAACCACTGGAGGTATATTTGGAAACATCCTTGGTTGAATCTCAGCTAAGTGTTGACCCTTTCTTCACAACTTTGATTATCAGGACAGGTTCTTTACATAATTTTATGTTTGACTCGGGGCATCATGTAATGTCATGCCTTTGAAAGTTATGAATGAGTTAGATATCGAGTAATGTGATAACATATTACAAGTGTACTACCATGGATTCCAAGTGCTTAGTTGTTGGATGTGTCAAAGGTTTGGTGGTGTAACTTGCACCTATCTAGGTAAGAATTTGAAACTTGATGTTGTAATTGTTGATTGCCCTGTCAAATGGGGTATGTTGTCAAGAAAGTGGGCTGCAAGTATTGGAGGGAGTGTCCAAATGGATATGTCTTTTACCACCATTCCCATTGAAGGTAGCCTTGTAAAATTATATGGAGAGAAGAAGATGTTGCATCTAATTGAGGACCCAAACAATGCTTCTTATGAAGTATTATTTGTTGATGTTGATGTTGATAATTTTATTGAGTTTGCTGATGGTAAGGAGCACAAGATGGATCAGTCTAAGTTTCTTGAAGAATTAGGCTCTCCATGGAATTTGTTATTTGATGGAGCTTGTTCGAATTTGGTAATGGTGTTGGTGTTGTTTTGATCTCTCCAAGCAAAAAAGAATTTGTTTTTTCTTTCAAAATTAACTTTGAATGTACAAATAACATAGTTGAGTATGAGGTATTATTGTTAGGGATAAGGATTGCTTGGAAGTATGACGTAAATGATGTCATTGTAAAGGAGATTAAGAGTTGGTTTTCAAACAAGTTAGAAAACTCGTATGCAACAAAAAAATCAGCGAATGAAACAATACAAACACATAGTTTGAGATCTGATTGAGATGTTTGATTCCTTCAACATTGTTCATCATCATGACAGTTTAAATATTATTGCGGAGAGAAGGCTAGCGTGTTGGGGTCAAGATTTGACAATTGTATTGTTTCTCCATATTGTGAATATGATGTTGAAATACTTACTAGGCCTGCAATCCCTGATAACATCAAGCATTGGAAGAACCAAGGTGAGTTTGTGGATCAAGATATTGATTTGGAACCATT
This sequence comes from Taxus wallichiana var. yunnanensis, assembly GCA_018340775.1. NCBI lineage: Eukaryota > Viridiplantae > Streptophyta > Pinopsida > Cupressales > Taxaceae > Taxus > Taxus wallichiana. The sequence goes on along the minus strand of CM031239.1, from coordinate 232,775,229 downwards.
AGTCTGTAATGTTGATGGAAAAGAAACCTTGTTTGGCAGGGATATCATTCAATTGAAGACTAACACCATCCCTAGAGGGCTGGTTGCTCTTGAGTCAAATTTTAACAATGTTGATTGTATAATCAATAGAAACATGTTTGCATCTAGAGATGTTGAAGAGCATGACTTGGGAACAAAGGAGAAACCAAGGGAGATTTGGTTAGGGAGTGGATTAAACAAGGAAGAAAAACAATCCTATATCCAATTGTTGAAACAATATCAGTACTGTTTGGCTTGGTCTTATTCCAAGCTGAAAGCATATAGAGAAGACTTGTTCCAACATGAAATCCCTCTTGAGAAAGATGACAAACCATTTAGACAGAAGAAAAGACCAATTAACCCACTCATTTCTCTCAAAATGCAAGAGGAATTGAAAAAGTTGAGAGATGGAAAAATCATTCAACCCACAAGGTATTCTTCTTGGGTTGCAAACTTGGTGCCGGTTAGAAAGAAAAATGGAGATATCAAACTTTGTGTGGATTTCAGAAATCTAAATAGAGCATCAATGAAAGACAACTATCCTCTACCAAACATGGAAAACATGTTGCAATTAGTGACTGATTCTGAAATGCTTTCTACTTTGGATGGTTTCTCCAATTATAACCAAGTTGTTGTTTTACTACTCCGTGGGGAACATATGTTTTTGTTAGGATGCCCTTTGGTTTAATGAATACTGGAGCTACTTTTCAAAGGTCCATGGACATTGCTTTCGTTGGCTATATCAATGATTTTATTGTGGTTTATCAAGATGATATTACTATTTTTTCTAGCAAAAGAATTGACCACTTGCAGCATTTGGAAAGAATGTTGATCAGATGTAGAGAATATGGCATTTCACTCAATCCAAAGAAGTGCCATTTTGGATTGTAAAGAGAAAAAGTACTTGGTCACATCGTGTCTAAAGAAGGAGTTATGATTGATCCACAAAGGATAGAAGCTATTAGCAAGATCTCGGTTTCAAAAACTAAGAAAGGAATCCAATCCTTCTTTAGTCAAATTAATTTCATTAGAAGGTTTGTGTCTAATTTTGTTGAGTTGACTCTCCCCATTACTTGCATTTTGAAGAAGGACCAGAATATCAAGTGGGAAGAGGTTTCCCTTAAAGATTTTCAAGGAATCAAGGAAGCATTGAAACATGCTCCTGTTCCAGCAGCCCCAAATTACAAGAAACCTTTCCAAATCTTCTCCTTTGCTTCTAAGCACACCATTACATCTATTTTGTTGCAAAAGGATGATGATGGAGCTGAAAGACCTATTGCCTTCTTTAGTAAGGCATTGCAAAAACTGAGTTGAAATACACAATCATGGAGAAACATGCATTTGCCTTGGTAAAAGTAGCAAAAGTTTTTAGGCCTTATATTTTGAGTTCCAAAATTGTTGCTTATGTTCCTCACACAATGGTGAAATACATCTTATCAAAGATGGATATCTCAAGCAAAATGTGTAGATGGGTCAACAAATTGCAAGAGTATGATATGGACATTTAGACCACAAAGCTAGTAAGAGGTTTGGGTCTTGCCAAGCTCATGGTTGAAAGCAATGCATAATGCTGAAGTAAATGAGGTAGAGGAAGAAAGGGCAGGTGTTCTTGCGAAATTACTAAGTTCTGAATGGTACAAGGATGCAATCTTTTATCTCAAACACTTATACTACCATGGGAATTTGAACAAAAATCAGAAAACAGCCCTCAAGCTAGTTTCTCAAAAATATATCATTACAAACTTTGGGTTGGCTTGGAAGAACCCAAAAGCAATCCTCTTGAGATGTGTGACTAAAGATGAAGCTCCAAAATAATTGCTTATTTCCATGGGGAAGTTTGTGGAGGAAATTTTTCCTGGAAGAGTTACTACACAAAAATTATGAGGATCAAGTTATTGGTGGCCAACTCTTTTCAAGGATGCAACTCAGTTGGTTAGAATATGTGAGAGTTGTTCTGTTTCTCCAGAAGATTAAAAGCTTCAGGATCCCTTCCTTTGCAACATGTGTCAACTAAAGCTCCTTTCAAACAATAGGGGTTGGACTTCATTGGTGAAATCTCCGATTCATCAAGTGCTTTGGACACAAATGGATTTTGGTAGCTACTTGATTTTTTCACAAAATGGGTGGAAGAAATTCCCACTAGGAAGGCAACGCACCAAGTTGTAATGGACTTCATATTGAATTATATCATCTGCGAGATTTGGAGTGCCATTCAAGATTACTCACTGATAATGCCATGAGCTTGAGCTGGACCTTTAGTGGTAATCTGCAAAGAGTATGGGATAAAGTTGACATATGCTTCTAACTACAATCCACAAGGAAATGGACAGGTCGAGTCCATTAATTAAAACATGTTGAAGATCATTAAAAGGACTTTGGAATTGAATAAGAAGTGGGGTGAGCAACTAAAATTTATTTTTGGGCTGACAGGGACAACTACCAAAAGAGCTCTTTTGTTAAAAGCCCGTTTGAATTGGTATATGGAACACACGCTCTATTGCCCTTACATCTGCAATTGTCTTCATTTCAGTTTGTTCAATAACTTGAAGACCAAGATATTATTCCATATGAAGCAAGGATTAATCAGATTGTTGAGCTTGATGAAGCAATAAGAGTATCCCATTAGAGGCATGTAAAATTCAAAGAGAGGATGAAGAATCTGTTTGATAAGAAGGTAACCCCAAGAGCTTTCAGTATTGGAGATTTTGTGTTATTGTGGGATAGCAGGCATGAAGATAAGGGCAAGCATGGTAAATTTGATGCTTTGTGGATGGACCCATATTCCATTGACATAAGAATTGGTGAGAATACCTTTTTCCTCAAGGACCTGGATGGGGAATTGTTTGAGCTGCCTATTAATGGTAGACATTTGAAGCATTTTTGGGATTGATCCCCAAAACTGAGGTTTGCATATCACTTATATAATGTACAATTGTTTGTTTTCTGCTCTATTTTTGTTGTTTTGGTCGGTTTATAAGTTGGTTTTGGGTGTTTTTGCTTGTGAATCCATTTTCCCAATGGATATTCAGCACTAGGTCTACTTTTTTTTGTGGCACTCACGGGAGTACCCATCCACAGTCGGAGCCTGTATTGGTGCTCAAAATTGTCTCACCCCATTTGTGCCCTTGGAAATTTATTGATTTACGACCTCTGTCATTCTATCCTTCCCCATGTTGTGCTTGGCTAGTCTTTGTTGCCATTTTTAGTCTACCTCTGGGTCAAAGATCATGTATGGGTCCATATTTGTCTCCTAGTTTCTTTGTTCCTCTGGAAAGGTCTGTATTTTGAGTTCCCGGGCTTTATCCTTTCAAAAACTCGCGTTTTCCCATTCCCTCTATTATCACATTGAAATTTGTGTTCTTGACATTCTGCCTTGAAATACTTGAAGAAGAATGAGTTGATGTGTCCCTAAGGATCATGTTTGAGCCTTGTAACAATCTAAACTTTCTATCATTGAAGAAAACTTCATTTTCATGCTCAAATGCTCGTGTTTCTGTATTTTACGGTTTGACGAGCATTTTCTCCCGATCAAATTTGCATCCTTACATCTACAGGGGACGTGGCACCTTTTGGTTGGAAAAGTCCAAGCAAAATGTCTAAGGAAAATGCAAAGTGAGCATAGGCCTCCAAGTGTCCTCCTGGCGCTTCTTTAAAAGACTCTAAGTGAGCGCGGACTCACCACGTGTCCCTATTCTCCACCAAATTATTTTAGCTGCATAAAATTTATCGAAGTTCGGGAAAAGTAATAGAAACCTCCATGTGTCCTCCCGGCGCTACTCCAAGGTGAACCAAAAGTAGATCTTCAAATGAGCGCCATTCCTCCATGTGGACACATTTTAAGTTGAGGTGATTCATAGAAATTTTGAAGTACCCAACCGAGCCACGTCCAACCAAAAGGTGCCACGTCCCTTGTTGATGCAAGGATGTAAATTTGACCGGAGAAACACCCCAAAACCGTAAAATACAGAAAAATGATCATTTGAGCCCGAAAATGAAAATTTCTCCAAGGACAGAGAATTTAGAAATGTTACAAGGCTCAAATACGTCCATCAGAGACACATCCATTCATTTTTCTTCAAGTATTTAGGGCAAAAATGACAAGGAAAACAAATCTCGACCGTGGAGAACAGAAAACATGGGAGAACCCGAGTTTTTAGATGAACAGAGAACGAGAGACCCAAATTACAGACATTTTCCAGAGGAACAAAGAAACAAGGAGCAAACCATAGACCCATAAATGATCTACTACCCAGGAACAGATCGAAAATGGCAACAAAGATTAACCAGGAACAACATGGGGAAAAATAAAGTGACAGAGGCCGTAAATTGATAGATTTTCAAAGGCAAACTAGGGTGAGACTATTTTGAGCACCAACACTATTCAAGATGAAATACTCCATAATTTACTGTAGTGACATTGTAGAAAGCTGAAAATGACTTCAATCTTCCCTAATTTAATGTAGAAACACTATAGTGACACTTTGTAGAAAACAATAAATGACTTCTAAAGTAACTTATTTGATGAAATTGATTTCATATATAGACATATTAGAAGTTCATATGTTGTTCATGGATGGAACCACCACACAAAACATAAAGGTGTTCATCCCCAAGTCTCTTCCACCAAAGGATTTTCATCATTTGAGGTTGTAAGCTAAAGCGGAATGATCAAAGTCACAAAATAAGAATAGTTGATTGAAAAAAGTGATTTAAAAAACCCCAAACACCCCACTTTTATATTTTTATGATCACATTTGTCAAGGGAAAACAACCAAACACAATATCCATTTCTTTTAAATGGTTAAGAGTTATGCATTACTTATTTATTGAATGTTTTGATTTGAAATTTATTTTTGTTTTTTCTCTTTTACATAGATCACAAAATATAGGTCATGAGAAATGAATTTCCTAAATGTAATTAATTCTCTATATATCTTGTTCTTTATAGTAATTGATCCCAAATGACATTGTAATTTTTAAATGAAAATATGACTTCTCAAAATTTACATTTATTTTTGAAATAAAAAATATTTTATAAACGATTCATGTGTGGGATCTTATAGTTCATAAAATACATAAATAATATGAAATACCACACATTAATAAATCAACTCACATAAATAAGCAATGATTAAAGTGATATATATTAAAGTTATTAATATAAAATCTATTTCAAGAGGAAAAATTTTAAATAACATAAAATGGCTCAAATCATTCGTATTTAATATTTTTACTTTCAAAATTTTATATTTAAAGAATCAAATCACAAGTTTTGTGTACATTCTTGAAATTTTATATTTTTTAATTAACTAGCAATCACACGTGAAATGTGTGATGTGAATGTCAAAGGGGTAGTGAAAGATGAGGTTGATTTTGAGAGACCAAAAATTAAAAGGAGAAGATGGGGTGAGAGTGGGGAGAAGAAAATGAAAGAGGATAATATCGGGTGGAACCATTCGAAGGAAGCTAACTTTCTTAGGAGGAGGGACATCGTAACATGTGAATATTGTGTCAAATTTTTATGGAGAAAGGGGATATGGTGTGAATGGCATCGTAGAAATATAGTCCTGGAATATATTAGAAATGAAAGTGTTGTTAATGAATACTTGAAAGGCAAAATTACTTTTTTTGGTTTAACCTCGAAGTCAACATATGCTAAAAATTGTAATTTTTTGCATTGAGGGTTCATTATGTTGTCCATTTTATGCTCATTTATGATTATGCTTTCTATTTAGATTTTGAGAATGCGAATAAGGTTACACATCATAAACATTCATAGTGAGCGGTAGAATAGGTGGGGGATATGATGAAAGAAGTAATGAGTATCATTATTCAACAAAATAAAATATTATCGACATTATGAATAGAAGTGTACTACACTAATTTTAAGCGATATGGAGGGGTCACTCAGTCAATGTCATTGAATTGTCAATAAGTTGTATGGCACCATAAACATGCCGAAATTAATTGAACTAAATGGAATATTTCAGAAGGAAAAATGGAAAAGGGGATTTGCATCCTTATAAAAAGACACTCACTCTTGTAATATGGATAATTTAATGGCACAAACAATAAAATTCATGGAAAAAAACAAAATTATTGAAAAATGTCATAAATTTCTTAGAAAGTTGGGAGGCAAGATTCTCGTTGTAAAAAGATGCCTTTCGGCATAAATATTCACTTCTGAATATTTAAAAAAACATTATTATTTTCACCCACATGAAAAAGAAATTGAAATGTAATAAAGACTTGGACCTCTTTATAATGGGTGGAAACAAAATAAAAATCGATTATTTTAAAATTTAGGAAATTTCTTTGTAAACTCTTGGAATGTCTTTTGTTGATTTGTATCCACAGAGCTTCCACTAATTTCGAGTCTTGCCCGGAAAGTAATGCCTTATGTATCGAGCTAACTAGATGGTTTCCCTATAGAAACTAAAACATGGGCCCTTTGTAACTACGAATTAAACCTACATATCCCTTACGGTCCCCTAAAACCTTCCCCTACTTGGAGGTAGATTGATTGCAACAAGACTCCCCAAATGAAAGGCGACCAATGACCGGATAAGCTAGACAAACAACCCTAGCTCTAAGCTAGTGAACCACTATTTCTGGTAGGAAGAATGTGATCAATACAATATCGATCAAGTCACTGACATTGCCTAGAGCCATGTACTGAGCATGGAGGAGATGAATGGTGACATAGAGTACCTTTTGGCAAAGCCCTTCCATCATATCGAATTAAATTATTATTATTTTGTCAATTTTCAGATGTTAATATATGTCATTCATGTCCTTGTCCATTGTTAGAGGGGGGAAGCCTCAACCTAAATGTGAACTCTTTCGAGCGTAAATAATCTTTGTCAATAAATATTTTAACTTTGGTGGGAATATAAATGAAAATCCAAAACCAATTCTTAATCCAATTAGAATAAAAAACATATTTAGTAGGATGGTTAAGTCTTTTTAAAAGTGTAAAATGCATAGCAAATTTTTTAAAAATTCAGTCTAAAACATGGCTTAGGTCATCAACTTGAAATTGTACCCAAACTAACTGCCAAGTGTCATGAACCTGCTTGGGCTCAAACAACATTATGTTGTTGAAGATCCATTGACAATAATGTAATGGGCTATGTTTTTTTAATAAATTGAGACACCTATTAAAAAATCATACACACGTAAATGGAAAAGCTACTTATTTATTCAAAATAACCCTACATAATATAAAATGTTTATGTATGATCAATTACAATCTTCAATCTTGTAGAAGATTTGAAAATTTGATTTAATTTTTTGTCCCAAAAAAACGTCCCCGACCAAAAAAAAAAATAATCATGTGGTAATCTTGGTCCTACTCGCATAATAAATAAGTAAAAATTAGCCAAACTTAAAAATATAAGAAAATTTGTTTGTCACCAAACGTGTTGAAATGAACAATTCACATACGAAAAGTAATTAATGAGTTTCGTTTTAACAGAAAAAGACCTTTTTATTCCTCCTCACAACCAATGGACGGTGTTACTTCCATCATATAAAAATAAAAAACTATTATATACGTGAACTACGGATTTTATCTACGTCATTTACGTCCTTGTGCAGGTCTCAAAGGGGGAAATGCTCAACCCAATTGTGAATGCCTCCGGCTTAAAAACATTGTTTTAAATACTCTTGGATAATGTACTTTTTGGTCAAAAATTAGTAGTGAGGTCTCTTGACATCAAGAAGTGAAGTCTTCATGCATGATATTTATTAGTAAATAACATCCAATATTGTTAGAAATCTAAGTGTTGATCCTAAATCAAACAACTTTGTACACATGATTGCAAAATAACGATGTGGAAACACCATCACACCACAGGAAAAATATCTATACCCTATGTAAGAACATTCTCATTCTTAGTAATTGATGCACTATTTTTAGCAAAAACTTGAAATGTTCATATCTTTTGATTTGAATGTCTGTTTGAGTCCATTTTTTTAAACCACTTGTTTTGACAAGACAAATGCACTTTGATTAGTCTGGCTGCCAATTGGAACCATTTTCGGTACATATTTGGGCCCCAAATCCACCATCTAGGGGCTGAAAATTAAGATTTAAGTTGTAATTCGATTTTTTCCTATTTTAGGGCATTAGTTAATTTTAGTCTCTTGAATGCATAGTAAGTTAGAAAGTTGGCAATTCCTCTAATTTAGGCATGTAGAAGATGCGTGTCAATTTTTGTACCCATATGAATAAGCATGCAAACTTACTAAGAATAACAAGTTCTAGTAAACCTAAAAATAGCAAATTTTGCCATCTAGAATAGATTTAGTAAAAGTTAGAGTTTATTTGGAAACTCGAGTTGGGAATAGTTATGAAGCATTGTAATTCATAATTCTATAATGAAGAAGATTTATTTTTCTTTGAGTTCAAGATATTTACAAAATATTGTGTGTTACGGTTTGGCTACATTATCTAGTATCAAAGCAAGTTCGAGTCTTGGTGGAGAAAAAAAAACAATGGCAGGAAGAGGAAGAGGAAGATGGGGTGGTATTTCCCAGATGAATAGAAACATACAAGATCTGCAGATGCAAGTTGTTGAGCTTGCTACGATTATATCCCAAAGAGGAAATCAAGGTGAAGATGACACATATGATGAAGAAATTTGTGAAGAGAGGGAAGCACAAGGATCACCCTTAGCTTTTGAAGAAAGGATGCTTCAAGCATTAGAAGGAAAGAATCATGGGATAAGAGTTGATGTTTCAGAATATGGAGGTAGCCTAAAACAAGAGGAGCTGATAAACTAGGTGACTAGCATGGAAAAAAATTTTGAGTGGAAGGCTATGTTAGAGGAAAAGAAGGTAAAATTTGCATGCACAAAATTAAAAGGTCATGATATGTTATGGTGGGATCACCTACAAAAGGAGCGGTCAAGAAAGGGGAAAGAAAGGATTAGGACCTGGATTAAGATGGAGAAGAAGCTAAAAGAAAAATTTCTCTTTTGATTATGCAAAAACCCTTTACATGAGGTTTCAGAATCTCAAAATATACTTACATACCATGCAAAAATACACATGAGTTTTACAAGTTTTCCATTCGTGTACAACATGAAGAAACTGAGGAAAAAATGGTTGCAATATATGTAAATGGATTAAAAATTTCTATTCAAGATGAGCTAAGCATGCACAAGATCAAGAGCATGGAGGATGCCTATCAACTAGCTTTAAAGGCTAAAGAAAAACAAAACCATCAAAGTTTTAGGAGATCACCTGGGATGAATAGGGGGCCTCATCCTCCTTTCAAGGACGAGATGGTTTTAGTCAAGGTAGAGGAGAACAACCTCGTGGAGTGGAAAAGCAAGAAGATACAAGAAAAGATCTCCCAAATCAGCAAAGAGGTAGAGGATTTCCTAGGGGCAGAGGATATACTTGGTGGTAGAGGATGGGAGGCTCCATGAACAACCTTTTTTTTGCTGCAGATGTGGTGAAGAGGGGAATCGAGTATTTGAATTCCCACATTATTATACATGTGAAAAAAGGCAACTAGATCCTCCAAGAGTAAATCTTGTTGAAGATAAAAAAAAAAAGGACGAACATGATCTAGAAAGTCCACCAGACGTGGGAGAAAATCTGATGATCAAAAGGACAATGATTGCTCCAAGAAAGGAGATCAAGGGGGATGCATGTCTATATACAAATATTTTTAGAACCAAATGTGCTTCATAAGGAAAGGTATGTAATGTTATTATTGATGGTGGTAGTTTTGAGAACATGGTTTCAAATGAGATGGTTGAGAAACTAGGTCTGCATTGTGAGAAGAATCCTAACCCTTACCATATTGCATGGTTTAATAAGGGTAATGAAGTTACTATTGATAAGAGATGTTTAATAAATTTTTCTATTGGGAAAATTTATAAGGATGAGATTTGGTGTGATGTTATTCCTATGGATGCATGTCATATGCTGCTAGGCAGACCATGACAATTTGATAGAAAAATTATTCATGACGAGGGGAATAATACATATAGTTCTTGGAAGGATGGCACAAAAATATTTGTTTCACCTCTTAAGGAAGAGGGAAAGGCTAAAAATATTCTTTATGTATAAGAATTTGTTAAGGAGGCAAAAGAAACTGGGTTTTATTAAGTGTTGGTTGCAAATAAGGATGAACCTGCAAGTGCACAAATACCAGTAGAGGAAGGAAAATTAATAGAATATTTTTATGATGTTATTCCTGATGAGCTACCAGATGGGTTACCACCCAAACAAGATATTCAACACCATATTGATTTGATCTCAAGGTATTCACTCACAAATCAAGAAACTTATAGGATGAGCTCAACATTACATGCAGAATTGAATAAGCAAGTGGCAAAGCTTGTGAGAAAGGGTTTTTAAGGAGAGCATGAGTACGTGTGTTACTCTAGCTTTGTTAACTCCAAAGAAGGATGGAACAGAGAAATGTGCATGGCTAACAACACAATCAATAAAATTACAATCAAGTATTGGTTTCCTATACCTTGCCGTGATGATATGATGGATGTGCTTGTTGGATGTAGGTATTTCACCAAGATTGATCTTCATAGTGGTTACCATCGATTTAGATTACAGAAGGAGATGAGTGGAAAATAACATTCAAGATATGGGATGGATGGTATGAGTGGTTGGTGATGTTATTCGGGTTATCTAATGCACCTAACACTTTTATGAGGTTGATGAACACTGTGTTGTGGGAGTACAATGGTGAGTTTTTTGTGGTTTATTTTGATGATATTTTCATTTTCAGTAAAACTAAATAAGAACATTTAAGGCATCTGAGGGTGATATTTGAAGTGTTATTGAAAGAGAAGCTCTATGAAAATTTGAAGAAGTGCACATTTATACAAGAGAGTTTGGTATTTTTAGGTTTTATTATTTCAGAAGATGGGGTATACATGGACTCAGAAAAGATAAAGGCAGTTATTGAATAGCCTACTCCACGGAGTATAACAAAGGTAAAAATCTTTCATGGATTAGAAACTTTTTTACACAAAGTTTATTTAAAAATTTAGCATTATTGTAGCACCTATAACAAATTGCACAAAACGGATTTTTTTGGACAAAGGCAATGAGGATAACTTTAACTTCTTGAAGAAGTAACAAAAGAACCTATTTTGGCACTACCAAATTTTGATAAATTGTTCAAGGTTGATTGTGATGCCTCACATGTGGGAATTGGTGTTGTCCTAAGTCAAGTACGAAAGCCATAGCTTTATTTAGTGAGAATTTGAATGAGGTAAGAAAGAACTACTCTAGTTATGATGTGAAATTTTAAGAAATTGTATAAGTACTGAGGCATTAGAGGCATTACTTAGTGCGTAAGGAGTTTGTGGTATTTATAGACCACATAGCCCTGAAGTATGTGAATACACAAAAGAAGTTTAACAATAGGCATGCAAAGTGGGTATAATTTTTGCAGGGTTATACTTTTCTCTAAAGCATAAATTAGGAAAACAGAACCAAGTTGCGGATGCATTGAGTAGGCATGTGACTCTATTTACAACTATGCAGAATGAGGTGGTTGGTTTTGAAGCAATAAAGAATTTGTGTTTTTCTGATTCTAATTTCAAGGATATTGTTAAAGGGTTATACAAACCATTATCAAGTGATGCAGGTGATGTCCAGGGATGAGCACCTTTTGTAGGATGGCTATCTATTTAAGGGATGACAACTATGTATTCCAGTTGGGTCTATGAGAGATAATATAGTGAAAGAGTTGCATAACGGAGGATTGGCTGGGAACTTTGGTAAGGATAAGACTATTGCTTTGGTAGAAGAGAAATACTATTGGCCAAAGATGAAAATAATTGTGGAGAGGTGTAGAATTTGACAAGTCTCGAAAGGCCATGCACAAAATACATGGTTGTATATGCCATTGCCTATTCCCAAAGGACCGTGGACAAATTTGAGTATGGATTTTATTTTGGGATTACCAAAAACACAACGAGGTAATGACTCAATTTTTGTGGTTGTTGATAGGTTCTGAAGATTGTTCATTTTATTTCCTATAAGAAAACTAGTGGTGCACTAGGAGTAGCAGATTTGTTTTTCAGAGAAGTTGTTAGGTTCCATGGTGTTATAAAAACAATTACTTGAGATAGGGACACAATGTTATTTATTCATTTCTGGAGGACTTTATGGAAGAAGTTTGGAACTAAACTACAGTTCATCAGTGCCTATCATCCTCAGATTGATGGGAAAAAAGGTGGTAAATAGGAGTTTTAGAAACCTGTTAAGGTGCATAGTTGGGGAAAATCGAAAATAATGGGACTTAGCATTACCACAAGCTGAGTTTGTTTATAATAACTCTGTAAATAGATCCACATGAAAGTCTTCATTTTATATTGTGTATGGGAGAAATCCAAATGGGGTGTTATATTTGGTGCAACTACCAATTGATAGTAGATTCAATGATGATGCAAAAGCAATTTCCAAATATATACAACAATTGCAGGAAGAAGTGCGGAAGAAGCTGCATAATAGTAATGATAAGTATAAGGAAATAACATGTGCATAGAAGGAGAAAGGTGTTTACACTGGGTGAGTTGGTTATGGTATACCTTCGAAAGAAAATGTTTCCAAAAGGAACCTATAACAAGCTAAAGTACAAGAAAATTGATCCCTGCAAAATCGTAAAAAAATGATAATGCTCATAAGGTAGAATTGTGAGGAAATTTTGATATTTATCCATTGTTTAATGTTTTAGAATTATATTATTTTCACGGGGATGGTGAAAAGGGGGATGTTATTAAAGAAGTAATATATTGGAGGCAACAGTTACGTGAAAAAGAAAGAAGAAGTGGATTAGATTTTAGACAAGAAAACAGTGAACACGCGACAAGGACAATAGAACAAATATTTGGTACATTGGAAAGAATTGGAACAAGACATAGGTCACATAATGGGAGATTAAGAAGATAAATAAAGATAAATGGTAGAAGTTTGAAGAAGATATCTTGCAAGAGCTGCATTTTTTGAAGCAAGGGAGAATGATGCACTATTTTTAGCAAAAAATTGAAAAGTTCATATCTTTTGATCTGGGTGTTTGTTTGAGTCTATTTTTTTAAACCACTTGTTTCGATGAGACAAACACACTAGTTAACCTACCTTTCCTATTGGATCCATTTTTGGCACATTTTCGGGCCCAAAATCCGCCATCTGGGGGCCAAAAATTAGGATTGAAGTTGTAATTCAGTTTTTTCTTATTTTAGGCCATTAGTTAATTTTAGTCTCTTGAATTCATAGTAGGTTATAATAAAGTTGGCAATTCTTCTAATTTAGGCATGTAAACGATGTGTGGCAATTTTTTTGTCTTTACGAATAAGCATGTGAACTTACTAAGAATAACATGTTCTAGTAAACTGCTAAAAATAGTAAATTTCTCCATCTAGAACTTAGATTTAGTCAAATTTAGTTAGAGTTTTCTTGGAAACTCGAGTTGGCAGTTGTTTTTTTATTTATGATGCGTTGTAATTTATCATTCAATAACAAAGAAGAAAAATTATTTTCTTTGAGTTCAAGATATTTGCATAATATTGTGTGTGCGTGTGTGTGTGTGTTACAGTTTGGCTACATTAGTAATTCCTAGATTCAAAATCCAAAAAAGTATAGCAACAAAATACAACACAAGAATTTGACAACACAATGCAATAAAAACATAAAAAGTTCACATAAGGTGGTCAAAAGCCTTACGAAAAACTCATTACCATCATTTGGGATCATTGTTTTTATGCATAAATGTGACATTATGACAACCACAATTGTAATGGACATCAATAAATTTGAAGAGAGGAAATAGAAAGCAAGTTGGGCATTGAAAGATAAAATTTTGTCTCATGCATGAAAATTGTGATGGCCCACATAAAAGAGGGCAAAACCTCAAGTCATCGCCCCTAACATTCATAGAGCCTCTTCTTGAAACTGCTCAATAGAATTCTAATTTCACCTAGACTATAATCAACTCTAAGAATCTCATTTATTTTCTCTTTTAACATTTCCATTCTAGTTGAACATATTACCATTTAGATTAGAATTAGTTTATTATTTTTGCATTAAAAACTTAGATATTTATAATAGATACAAATGATTAATAATTGATACAAACATTTATTTAATATAATGTTTGTTGAATAATAAATCTTTCTTGATAGGAGTGAACATAATTCTTTCCTCTACTTCATGCTATGAAGAAATTCAAGATTGTTGCATGGTATGACAAAATTCATTTGTACTTACATTGTTGCCCAAATATTACTAATGCAATAATTATTATTCATATTTCATAATTTCATAAAAAGCAATAACATTGAACTATAAAAGTATGGGGTAAAAATATGAAGTGTAAGGCAAATGAATAGGAATTCTGCAAGGATAAAATTTGTCTCAACAATAAGATGCTTGAATTGTTTAGCAAAATGCATCATCAAAATGTTGTCTTAACAAAATATTGTCCCATGCACAAAATGCCTCAACAAATTATAGTCTCATGACAAGTATTAACTAGTGGATATGCAAATCAGTTGGTTGAGAAATCCTTTGGAAAATTTTAAGCAAAAACGAGGAATAAATATTAAATCTAATGAGATAGTTCGCTACCATCCTACCAACTTGTGCTAAATTAGAAGATTCAGAATATGTATGAAGATCCATCTAAGAATAATTTTAAAATGGTATTGTTGGCATGTAAGTGACACGCGGAAGCATACAAATGCATTTTAATTATGTGAAAATTTACCGCAAACACTCTTTTACCCCCTCCCAAAACTATTTATACATTTGGCACAAACATCAACCTTGCAAAAATAGGCTATTGATGTTGTTGGGCTCACTATAATTTTTAGCTATAGGACCAATATTGAATCTTCGTAGCTTAGTGAGTACAAGATGGATAGTCACTCTTCGTCCATTTAATTGATACAAGAGAAAATATCAAATTATTCTATTATATATTATATTGAGATAGTCAAGGCTATAATATTATGTGTTTTTTTGTGGAAATCTTAAACTACTAATGGGTCAACAAACTTCACTATCAAGATTATAATTTTTAAAATAAAAGAAATGTTAGAATGGAAACATTATATGGTTGAAGATGATTTAGTGGAGACGGTTGTTTGTATTGAAGTTTCAAAAGGAAAGAGCTGGGGAGAAATGATGATTGCAACACTTCCAACATCCAAATGACTTTTCTCATAGAAAGCGTTGAGAATGCACCATAGTCCAAAAAAATAGGTTTTTGGCTATGATTTCATTTTCTTCATCTATTAAATTTCCTTCTCTCATCCTTCCAAAGCATCCCATTTTCACTTGTGTAAATGCCCACTCAATGTAGTAAATTTTTATGGATTTTGTTACTTGTATGACAAAAAAATCCTTCCTCCAACCATTTCCATCACACGCATGCCATAACCATTCACATCTGATTTTACCACTCCCAGTTCCATAGTTATGAGACTGCACCTTGGGAGCCTCATAACAAGGGGTTTCCGTAACACATATTTGGAAGATATGGCTTTCTCCTCGATTTGTTAGTTTTTTGGACCAAAATATGTAACTTTTGTGGGGAAACAACATCAGGAAGTATATTATAGGGCTTTGTGTCACAATACAAGATGTGGATTATGAATTCGTCATGTAAATATCAATGCCACAACATGTTCCTATTGCAATGGAATACGATTGTTTTTGATCCAAAACATTTTGATCCTCTCCATGAATATCTTTATCTATAGAAAAATTTAACATACACTCAAAATCACGGTTGTCTTAAACCCATTGAAAGAGTATACCATAAGTAGCACTATATGCTATTTGGCACTTATTGCAATTTGGCCTCGAAATATTCTCTCGTACGACCAACTTGAAGAATGGAATGATGGTTAAAGGTTTTGCTTGTAGCATAAAAGATCTAGATATTTATGTCGAAAATTCACCCTAACCAATAATTATTCTGCTATAAAATGACACATTTTTCTAGAGGCACATTTTTAGAAAGTGATGGGGAATAATTTGAATCCCGTATTTATGAAAAAATGAAAAATAAACTTTAATGCCATCACAAAATCATAAATCACCAATAATTAATATTAGTAGGATTTAAGTTACAAAATTAATGAGTCCGTATCTTTCAAAAAGTATAAATACAAGTAGGCATCTCTTACTTAGAAGACTAAATGCATTGATATTGAGTAGACAACAACAACAATAATTAGGAGCTCTTTATTCGAGAACAACCACCCACCTTCCGAAAAGGAGAGCCGAACATATGTGCGAAGTGATTGAACATATGCAATGCAATTAAAAAGGGAGACTCACAATTTTGAAGGAAAAAGCGAGACAAACTTATATATACAAGAAACAATTTTTCAAAGAGAAGCTAGAGTTTTTCAAAGTGAAAGACATGAAAATGAACATTTTTAGAAAGGCCATCATTATAATTGCTTATAATTAAACATTATTTTAATATGGTTGCAAAATTATCTATTTGGAAAATCACATTGCCATTCTTCCCACCCATCACAAATGTCACTATAATAGTTATCCGTAAAATATAAGAATATCATCAACATACATAACCTCCATAGCAAAAAAACCATAAAATCATCTGATCCCATGTCAAGCTTAACTTATATGCCTTTTTTTATCTCTTCAAACCAAGCACTATTCATTCCAATGAGTGGCCGAGTTGTGTCCTTTGAAAATGTCATGCTGATGATGGAAATATACAACATCATGTCAATTATTTAAATTGTTTATTTTAGTGATGACAAGAAATCATAAAAACCTCAACGACCCATTTCAAAAAACAGTTAGAAATTAACCGCAAAATATTCTTTCTAGGTGTGCGAGGATTGAAGACCCATTTAAAAAACTTTTTATTGATGGTTATGTTAGGATTGTTTCCGATATCAACAAACGTTTATAGATGAGTCATCCTCAAACTCAAACCGTAAAACATAGATTTGGATATGATTTCTTTAAAATGTTGAACATTAACCATTCATGGCATAAAAAAGTTGCAAGATAAAGATCTAAAATATGGTAAATACCTAAACAAATTAAAATGCATAAACCCAAAACGTAGTGAATTTCATTATTTGGTTGTAGCCCATGCGTCATCTGTTACAATAACCCATCGCCCCCACCGAAAAGGATGGATCTCACTGGAAACCATGATGTGACGTACAGACATTGTTTGACGTGGGAGACATGACATTTGGGCTTGACCTGATGAGACATGACATTGGGGATTGTATTTAAATTTTGATAATTCCCGCCTAGATATTTCAAATTCCAATAGACACAGCCCTGCCCACGCATTTAAAATTACACATGACGCGGAACGAGATAACCACATGCCTCAAATTCCCACATCCAAAAGTAATGAAACTCACAGGCAGCGGGCGGGAATGAGCCAGAGGAAGCCGACAGTGTTGTGGACGCAGGGGAGGCGGGGGATCTGAGCAGATGAGGCTGTGCCTGTACACCTTTCTCCATGGCCACTGTCTTTCATGTAATCTTCACGAAAATCTTCCCATTTGAATGAGGGCATTACTAGGGACTTCCCAAATCCCAGCACAGAGGGAGTATGGTGGAGAGACGACGCACAATGGGTTTTATACGCGAACGCAAATGCTGGAACTATTAAGAACAACATTGCCAGTGGAGGTCAAACTGTGGATCTTGGTATCATTCGCTCCACCGTTCATCCAAACGGGGACCGTTACATGGCAGACATAACTTCCATCCAACAATACAATGTAAGGTCTGGATACCAGAGAGATATCCATGTCATTCACCCATATGATAATTCATCACAGAGTTTGGATGAAAGCTCTGATGTATATATTTCTTTCATGTTCTTTTTCATTGCTTTACTATAATTGAGTAATCGATGACATCTCTCTACGATGAATGAATAGGGAGAAGGCGAGGAAGTTTTGAAGCTGAAGCACGAATTCACTACTGCGATGTATAGGAAACTTACGCAGTTATTCTTCTGGAATTACCAAGCAAATCATCGACACAATTGCACATGGAAAAATCAAAATAACAGTGGACGATGATTATGATTTTTTGGTTAAGAAAATGAAACATGCGGATGGCCGAGATGGGAAAACGATGGTGTTACCTCTCATCTTCTAGTGGCAATATTACTGTAATATTATGTGTTTTTGTTGCTAAGATACGATGCATTTCGTAAAAAGTATTTACCCCCAAGTAGTTATATCAAACTCACGTTATGTACTCATATTAAGTTTTTTTTTGGTATATAAAAAAATTCGACTAGTAGTAATTTTGCATAATTTTTGAGAGCATAATTGCCATTCTGAGATGAGTGGTTTACACATTTTATATTACATTTATAATGACAATATAACTCGATTTTATTTCTAATAGTAGCGGGATTTGAACCTTTGAAAGTGTGACTTGATAGTCAATTCAGTGAGCAAAACCATTTAAGTATTGAGAAAGAATGTTATTTGTATGGGTGGAAGGGTAATGTGGCCTAATAGTGGGACTTGAGTGTTTGTCAACCATCTATTTGTGTTTTAATCTTCTACATTTATATAATCAATTGGGAGGATTCACTCTAAATTAACACCCTTTGATATATGCAAAATTTTGAGTTCCAAGGCCATGATTGAATTTTAATCATTGGTTTTTTGAAAAACATATTAATTTATTATCGATATACTTATTTTAACTTGATGTGTATGTGAATTTATCTCCTACTAATATACATGTACATGTTATAATATTCTCTTAAGGGTTATGTGTGTATGTGGTATTCAATAGATGGTGGAGTGGTTTGAGTTGTTGGGGGATTTCAACTTTGCTTACCATCTCCCCTGACTTCATTTTAAATCCCTTGTCATTCCACAATGAAGATCAAGAATAATTAATTATAATTGTTTATATATAATAATTACTATTATGAATATCTTAAACACATCTATCGAGAATAAGCCTAAAGATATAAATCTCAAAGTTATTTTTGATTTTTCAAAAAACTACACTAATCACTAACTCCATTATGTTTTCCTTAGCTGCAGTCATTGATAGAGACATCAAGTAGGAACACCAAAAGTGGATTGAAAGGCCTAATTGAGAATGAGTGGGTTCAAACCTTGTAAAACATACGCCCACACCAAGACACTAAACTTGGATGTTCGATAAAACAATAACAATTTTGATTTATCAACCCTCTCTTGAGTAAGGTTTAAGCTCACCTTACCTAAATAAGTCATTTGCAATTGAGATAATATAGAACTCGGGACAATTAATATGTAAATGTAAATCCACACCAAAACACCAAATTACAGTGATGTGGTGTAGAGTACTAAAGTATATGTGGAGGTATATTGGTGTTGTGTAGTTATAGGAAAGTTCACATCTTTGTTTTAGGATTGGTCTACTTATCTTATTTTTGCACCTTCATGTGTTTCTTGTTGCGGAAACTTCTCTTTCCATTGGCTTATTATATGGGAGACAATTCACCAAGATTGTGGCATGGTTGAATCAACTTGAAGGTCAAGGGAATAAGAGGCCATAGAGCTAAACGAATGGGCAATACATACAAAATTTTACAGGGATAGATACAAAATGAGCCATGATTTATAAAAATATCAAATCAGGCACTAAATCTCGCTCTTGCTCAAGGATGGGCACCCCCAGTGGGTGCCACAAGAACCACATAAACACTCATGGATGAAGTAGGAAAAGTGCCTAATCGATTGTGTAAGGAGACACATAAAAATACACCTTGGTTATTTGTAGTTCAAAACACCATGACTCCAAGACCAAAAAAATTGATCACAACGGATCAAAAGGAAACATAAAACAAAGAAAAGAAAGGATAATAGCAAACAAACTGTACATTGTACAAAAAAATACAAGGAGACACATAATAAATCCCAAAAGTGCTTTAGATGTCTTCCATTAACACGTAGATCAAGTAAATCTCATTCTAAATCCCTTAAGAAGATGGTATTTTCTCTAATCCTGATGTCAATGGAATAAGGACCAATCCATAATGCATAAAACTTCTTATGCTTTCCTTTATCTTCATGTTTGTTATCCCATAGCAGGACCAAATCACCAAAATCAGGTAGCAATTTTCAATTCTGTTCTTAAAATCCACGAATCTCACAAGCAAGTATGGAAGAAGATGTACATGCAAGCCAAGGCTTCAACTGAGGAAAATGTACCAGTCACTCCCACTAAAGACACAACTAACAAATGAATATACAAATTTGTAATAAAATGACACTGTTTATGTAGCCTTTGACATCAAAAGATGCTTGTTAAACATATATTAAACTTACTTATATATTTGACATCAAGTATGTTATTGTTGAAAAGATGCGTAGTATATTTTAGTTTTTAAAAGAGTAAATAATATTACTAATCATTTACGGTGACGTATATTGTAAAAATTATATTAATTTTTTTATTAAAATACTTGAATAGATGTTAGTATCTTATTATTCAACAAATTATTATTCAACAATATTAGTAATTTTTATAATTGTGTAAAAAGGTTAAAGTTGTCTTGAAATTGTTATATGATTTTGACTTGTGTTAGAATTTTTCAATTTTGGGTATTTGAGTCTATTTATGAGGATCTACGCCCTAGAAAAATATGATATTGTTTTTGTTATGTTGTATCCTTGGAAGTAGAAATTATCATATTGAATTGGTTGGGTGTTATGGTAGAGTGATGAGGGTAGAGATGATGTATAAACATGTTTGAGAAGGGCATGGACCTCAGTGTACTGTCATAAGTGAAGTGCCAAGACATATGTGTATAGATATTGATTTTGTGGTATGTAAATATTTTATTTTATGTAATGATTATAGCATTTGTAGCATGGTATATGAAATGGATAGATGTATGTTGTAATGCCCCGTTCGGCGTGTACCCTAGTTCTTGTCGCAATGACCCCTTTTTGTTGAGTGTCGAATGGCTGTGTGAATTTCCGTTGTCTTAGATCTTGTCTCAGTGATGTTTTAGAACCTTCCCTCTCCTTCTTGCGTTCTCAAGTCGTTAATGACACCTTTGTGTGTGGACTGTGTAATGTCCTGTGCGTTAACCTATTTAAAGAAGGATATCACATCAATACGCCATTGCCGTATTCAATTTCGTTATTGCCTTGTGACCTTAGTTGACATTTATTGGTTTGACAATCTTACCTTGAGTTCATTTGATCTTTGACATAGTGGCTTGGTTTCAAGTCTTTATTTTGTCTTCGTGATTTCAATAAAGTGGTTGCAGTTATGATATGCTATCATATCTTGTGGTATCTTGTTGATATCATGTTAACTATATCTAAGGACTTCAATTTTTCCTAAGGTAAGACTTGACGTTTCTAAACAGTATAACCTAGACCTCGACTTTGACATAAACCACAACCTAGGCATTATATTAATCAAGACCCATGGAGTCAAGATCATTGTGAGATTTGACATGAAGCTATGTTTTGGAAAATAACGACTTGATGTTAAAAGGAGAATTTAAAAGGGTCACGATCCATTTGAAACATAATTTAAATTGGAATGTTAATGTCTTTTGACTTTGTTTCCTTGGTTGGCTGGAGGTGGGTGGCTTTAATAGCCACCTGCCATTGCATTAAAAAACCCCATCCTTCTTGGCGTGTTCAACTCTTTCTTGTTGGTGGCCGCACTTCCTCCTTCATTTATTATTTCTGATTTGCAAATCTTCTTGGTTTCTTGTTTGACTGCCTGCATATCCTTCTCTGACCGCGTGAGATTTTCCTTGGATGGACTGCGTGTGGAGTGGTTGAGAGGCATTTTCTTCCTGGTTGCGTGGGCAGAGAGGCCATTGAAATCCTTCCTGCCAAGGTGTTTTTCTTCCTGGCTCCTCCTGGACGCCTTCCTTCCTCCCTGCTGCCCGCGTGGGTTCGATATGGTGGTTTTTGATGAAGCTTCAAGCTAGTGAGGTAGGCGTGTTACCTCCACTTTCTTTGGGTGCTGCGAGGTGTGTTCTGGTCGGGAATCCATGCAACAGCTTGCAATAGTGATTAGCCAGGCGGCAGGCATGTTGTTGCAGTATGGCAGAAGCCTTTTTGAGCGCTTCCAGCAAGCAGGTTGTCCAACTATGTTGTTATCTGTTCAGTATCGAATGCATCCTCAAATTCAAGATTATCCTTCAAGATATTTTATCAAAATCGATTAAGTGACAGTGAGAGTGTTACCAGGAGACTCTGTTACGTGTCGTCAATTCCTTCAAGGGTTTTCTGGATGAAGCCTCTGGTTATTTTCACGCACTCATTGTTAAATTGAGGGCAAAATATGGTCTTCCTCCCTCGCCTTTTCCCGGGAAGCTTTGTTGTGTTTGAAACACCAGGGTTCGAGTCACTGCGTCGTTTCATGTCACAGGCTGCTCATATATTTGGGGGATCTGGCCAGATACAAGGAGCTCTTTGCAGTGCAAAATGCAAGTAATCATGTTTGGACTGTTACTGCTAATTATTACATGCAAGCCGCAGCGCTCTGTCCCTCCACCGGCAATGCTCATAACCAGTTGGCAGTGTTGGCAACATACACTGGGGATGCACTAGGTGCAATATATCATTACGCCAGCAATCTTGCAGTTTCTGCTGGTGTTGTATGTAATTTAATTCTGTGTAATATCTCATGTCCAAGCCCCATCGGATGAGATATACAGGACTTAAAGATTGAGTCAGCATGTTTGCACTTGTTAGAAACATTTCAATTGCACGGTGAATGAATCTTGCAACCATCTTTTTGAAGCGGCCCTCAGTATTGTTATAGTTTCTGACATTATCTCTAGCCGTGTCAAAACTGGCACAAAGTATCTGCAGTGTGCAGTAACAACACAAGTGGAGTAATAGTTTATTGATCTATTGGAATTCTGCAGAACTTCTGATTTGATTGATTATCTATTGTCTGTGAATTGCATGTAATAATGATGCTAGGGGTTAATAGTCTTGGAGTGGATTTGAGACGTTGAACGTTGTAAAAAGGTGCATTATCGTAATTTGCATTCAACTTCGTATTTATGCTACAAAATCGACTTGGAGACTTCTCATTAAGAAGTGTTTAAGGTTGACTGAAGATGGAAGGAAATCACCGAGCTTTCAAGCAGAGGCAATGTGAAGAAGACAGATGTGCTTGTAAGCAAGTCTTTGGGCACTTTAAATTGAATTAGATAAGTATTTCTGTTTGGTGTTTTGAAGGGGTCTTTTGCTTTGTAGTTGATTCGGATAAGCATTTTTGTTTGGTATTTTCAAGGGGTCTTTTTCTTTTTAATTGAATCAGATGAGCGTTTTTGTTTGGTATCTGTGTGGGTTTTGTTACTCCAATGGGAAGGTGAAAGTCAGACTTCTGGGTGTGCTCCTGGCGCTGCCATGAAGCTTGCATAAGAGATCTACGTGCTGAGGAAAAGGAATGTTTTTGGAATGTGTTGTAGCTGCTGGAGCCTTGGTTCGTCGTGGCCGCATTGAGGAAGCCCCAAACAGGCATGATAAGACTAACCCTCTCTCTTAATGATTTATTTCCTTTAGCATTTGGATAAATCGACCTTTGCAATTTTGTTCGACTGCTGTAGATGTGGGTTTCTTTTAGAATGTTGATGTGTTTTTGTTTTACTAAATAAATAGCGTTTGGACTCTGGATATTATATAACATGCATTTACATATATTGACTCTTTCTTGAAAGAGATGCCCAGGAAGAGATGGGTTCCAAATGACTTTTAATCATAATTGCATGAACCCATCTCTCCCCTTTACAGCTTTATCTTATTTCTTGTTTGAGTAGAAGAAATCTCTACATCGATTCTTGCGTCTTGATCTTATAATGTTAGTTTATCTTTTTGCCATGATTATTCCTGTGAACAGTGGTTTCTGTAGAAAATATTGTGGTGTGTGTATGAGATTTAGAATATTCCTCGTATTGTTTTTTATTTGTAGAACATGGCTTGAAAACGGGAATTTTCTTGGAAGACTATGTTTGTCTTTTATTGTGGTTCGATAACGATATAAACCCCTTTAGAATTGGCGGCTTCTATTTGGGGAGTCGTACTGGTTTTACTGGTCCTTCTAGATACCATCTGACTCTTTTGATTACCGTTTACCTTGGGGATTATTGAAAACTCCTCACCAGGCCCTCTGCTATTATTATTACTATGAGCTTATTATTAGATTGGAACCCTCCTAAAGCATGCGTTAATGGGTTTTCTATGACCTTTACGAATATGTTATGCATGCAAGTCATTATCCGGTGTGGATAGTTCTTTGGCTTAATTTTGAGGCACTTCTTGGATCTTTGAATCGGTTAAAGTAATAATGGATACATCGAACTCTTATGAATGTGTACATTTTTCAAGTTTGATTGATATGTGATGTCCTCATGCATATGAATTCAGGAAATGCTTGAAATATGAAATTATAAATATATCTTATACTTTGACCTTGAAGCTTGTCGAAAGACTTTTGGTAGGAAAACAGATGAATAGGGAAGTTAAGATAACTACCCTAAAATGGAGTCATGCATAGCCTTAAGTAAAGGTGACAGCTACCATAATGGGACTATGCATACCATGTATGACAGTAAGGATATAAGTCCACCTGAAATTATTTAACTTCATTTTATAGAACAATAATTAATACCCATAAATTGGGGTATGCAAGTGGAGGTTGAATTATATAACATGGTATATTATGTTATCAGGTAACTTGATGAAGATAAATATGTTATTCCAATACTTGGCTAATGAGTGGAATATTTTCTGGCATTTACTATGATTATTATGTTTAGCTAAAAATTGATACTCGCATCTTATTAGGAGTTGAGATAATGTTGATACTTGTATTCATAGTGGCTTGGACCGCGCTTGCATATCTTAGCTAGTCAAATGTATCTTTGGCATATTACCAACAGATGACAGTATTGTCGATCATAACTCATTCTTATGAGTTGGACTCTTTTACTAGAAGAAATATATAAGACATGGAAATAAGCAACCAAAAGGATATCTAAATAATATATGAACTTGCTGATTGGCGAAATCTTTGTTAACGTAATTATATTCTTAAAATTGTGAGGTAAATATCAAAATTATACTTACATATAATCATTGATTATCTATGAAGGTTTGATGCTTGGGTAATATCGATGAATAATATAAGATTGATACTTGTATTTATTATATAAACCTAATGTCGTTGGTGCTTTTATTTAATTTGAAAGATAATATTGTTGGATACTTATATATGTGAAGTAGGTCGAGGGTATTAGGTGAGCGTTATTATTATTACTGTAATTTAAGTATGATTAATTGCATGGTTAAGGTTGTATATCTAGTCACTTGGAATTGTGTTCTTATGTAAGCAGATCTTAAGGAAGTGAACATTAATGAGTATGAAATGTATCATCATGAGATGTGCAGTTAAGTTTAAAATGTATGTTAGAAATTTATTTGATAAGGAGTATTGCAAACTTTCATTTATTTAAATGCTAGATGGCATAAATTATTAGGTGAGGTTTATATCTTATCATGCTCAGTTCTAGCGAACTGACTCTAATAAATATTTGTGCAGATGGATTATGCGAGTAGATTAAAGGAAAAGAGTGTAAAAGTTTCATCAGTTCAAATTATGAAGTTCTTTGTAGAAAGTTCAATGCGTTGTAAATTTTGTAACTTTGCTTGCAAGGAGTTTAGAAGATCTCTTGTCTTGGTATGTTTGGAAAACTACGTGGTGAAGTGTTCTTTCCCTTTTATTGTTAGACTAGTAACTTACCTTGGTGAAAAATGATATTCAATCATTACATTGGCATAAGTATTGTTAAACCTTGTTTTTGAGAATAAAGTATTAAGTCAAAACTCTCTGACACCTTGTAATGATGTGATATAAGTAAAATTAAATGGAGTGGTTAACCCTTATAGAAGTTAACTAAAATACATATATTCAGATAAATTAATGTAGAGATGACTTACTTGAGAACAAGATTTCCTGAAGTACTCAAAGGTGAAACTATCCTTGTAAAGTAAAATTTTATAAATTGATATCCCTAGCTAAACTAGTGAACACTACCCCTTTTGGGTGAACTCTTAAACAAGCTTAAGGGAAAACAATGGTTAGTTTCTGGAAGATAATAAGATTTAGCAAGTAGGAAGACTTTAAGTGAACTACTCTACAAACAGTATAAGAAAATAACTCGAGTTGGTAAGATGAAATTGTGTGAATCATATATTAAATCTTTCTGAAAACATAAGTCATGAGTTAAAGGGTGTTTTATCAAAATAAATAACCTTCAATCATTTCTTATTGTGGCTTGCCCTAGCTGTGAGAGTGTCATGTGGTTGGACTTCTATGTTGTTCTATCAAAAAAAAAAAAAAAAATGTATTATCCTTTTGGGTGTGAACGTTTCGTCTTGACCTTGTGGTCATCCCCATAACAAGTGGTTCCCGAGTTAGTTGTAACTTTGTGACGACATGTTGTGTCATGTTATGTGTCAAAGCAAGTCAAAAAAAAAAAAAAATCCCGTCTTTTCTTGTGTTGTTCGTGTGTGAATTTTTGGGTCGTTACATATGTGGTTATATTACGATTATGAGATTTATGTGATTTTACTCTAATGTGGTTGTGTTTTAGTTGATGTTATGATGTGCACATTAAGTAGTATTTAGATTATGTATATGTATTGCTACATCTGGTATGTGATGTGTGATGTATAAGGAAGAGTAATACAAGTGTGATTAGAAGACAAGTGTATTTACTCAATGTAGAATGCAATTATTGATGAGAGCATAATGATGAGGAAGTGTAATCTGTTGTTTGGCATAACCTCTGCATAATATGAGGTACTTAGTGAAATGAAAATGGTTAGAAGAGACATAGATAATGAGTATAATATATGGGTAGGTACAACATTATGATGGAGAAATCAACTGGGACTGCGTGTGAGAATTTAATCTAGAGACTAAAGGTGCATGTAGCACAAATCAGATGTGAAGCTTGATCTTAATTGAAAATGTCATTAATGGTGCCAAAGAAGTTATATGAGTCACGTGTGCAAATTTTAATATAAACTTATTCTTTTGGGAAAACCATTTGTATGTGGGTTATTATGGCACTGTTGAGGAATAAATTCATCCTGATAATTAATCAATGTGGATTACATCATTACATTAAGGTGGAAAAACATCTTGGTTTCCACCTTGTGGAAAACCGCATTACGTTTTTCAAAGTGCTAAAAAACATGGTGTGTTTTTCAACGTGCGAAAACGCACTTTGATTTTCTACACTTTGGGAAACACAATGCTTCTCCACGTGATACATACTCAATGTGGATTACATCGTTACATTAAGGTGGAAAAACATCGTGGTTTCCACCTTGTGGAAAACCGCACTATGTTTTTCAAAGTGCTGAAAAACACAATGTTTCTCAACGCATCGAAAAAATGCACTTTGATTTTCTGCAGTTTGAGAAATGCAATGCTTCTCCATGTGATATGTATTCAATGTGGATTGCATCATTACATTAAGCTATAAAAACATCATGGTTTCCACCTTGTGGAAAACCGCACTGCGTTTTTTAAAGTTTCAACGAGCCGAAAAACATAATTATTTTTTCTTGCACTTTGGGAAAGGTAATGTTTCTCCACGTGATATGCACTCAATTTGGATTACGTTTTTACATTAAGGTGGAAAAACATCATGGTTTCCACCTTGTAGAAAACAACATTGTGTTTTTCAAAGTATTGAAAAATACGGTGTGTTTTTCAACGCATCAAAAAACATAATTTGTTTGTTCGCACTTTGGAAAACACAATGCTTCTCCACATGATACATACTCAATGTGGATTGCATCATTACATTAAGGTGTAAAAACATCATGGTTTCCACCTTGTGAAAAACCGCACTATGTTTTTCAAAGTGCTGAAAAACATAGTGTGTTTTTCAACGTGTTGAAAAAGAGACTTTATTTTTCAGCACTTTGAAAATAAAAACTATTTTCCACCTGATAATTACTTGATGTGGATCACATCATTACAAAAATAAGGAAAATCATCTTGGTTTGCACTTTGACGAAATTAACATGGAATTTTTCATATTGCTGAAAAAAAAAAAAAGTCTATTTTTTCAAAGACTTTAAAAGGAACATAAATCTTTTCCACTGATAATTAATTGATGTGAATCACATCATTACAATAAAGAGGAAAAAGATATTGGTTTGTACCTTTATACAAACCGCATTACGTTTTTCAAAATGTTGAAAAATACAGTTTATTTTTTAACGTGGTGAAAAACAAACTCTATTTTTAAGAACTTTGAAAAAAAAACTCTTTTCCACCTAATAATTACTTGATATGGATTAAATCATTAGAAATAGACGAAAAACATCGTGGGTTGCACCTTGGCGAAATCGACATGGCGTTTTTCATATTGCTAAAAAACATTGTGTGTTTTTCAACGTGTTAAAAAACACTGTGTGTTTTTCAACGTGTTAAAAAACGCATTCTATTTTTTAGCAATTTGAAAAAAAACTCCTCTTCTCCACTTGATAATTACCTGGTGTAGATCACATCATTACAATAAGGAGGAATAACATTGTAATTTGCACATTAGCGAAATCGACATGGAGTTTTTCAAAGTGCAAAAAAACACAATGTGTTTTTCAACATGTTGAAAATCACACTATATTTTTCAACACTATCCAACAAAACAACTCTTCTCCTCCTGATAATTACTTGATATGGATCACACCATTGCAACAAGGAGAAAAACATCGTGGGTTACTGACTTGATGAAATTGACATGACATTTTTCATATTGCTGAAAACACAAGTATGGTTTTCAATGTGTTGAAAAACATAGCCTACTTTTCAGCACTTTGAAAAAAAAATTCTCCCGATAATTACTTGATGTATATCATCATTACAATAAGGTGTAATAGCATCTGGTTTACACATTTATTAAAACCGCATTGCATTTTTCAAAGTCTTGAAAAATATTGTGTTTTCAACGTGTTGAAAAACACACTATATTTTTTAGCACTATGGAAAAAAACAACTCTTCTCCACCTGATAATTACTTGATATGGATCACATCATTACAAAAAGAGGGAAAACATCATGGGTTGCACCTTGGTGAAATCAACATGACATTTTTCATATTATTGAAAAACATAGTGTGTTTTTCAACGTGTTGAAAAACACACTCTATTTTTCAACACTTAAAAAAAACAACTCTTCTCCACCTAATAATTACTTGATGTGGATCACATCATTACAACAAGGAGGAATAACATTGTGGTTTGCACCTTTATAAAAATCGCATTGTGTTTTTCAAAGTGCTGAAAATATAGTGTGTTTTTCAACGTGTTGAAAAACATACTTTATTTTTTAGCACTTTGAAAAAAAAAAAAAAACTCTTTTCCACCTGATAATTACTTGATTTGGATTGCATCATTAAAACGAGAAAAAAATGCATCGTGGTTCGAATCTTGTTATAAACAACATTGTATTTTTCATATGGTTGAAAAACACAGTATGTTTTTCAATGTGATGAAAAACATACTTTATTTTTCATCACTTTGGAAAAACGAAACTCTTCTCCACTTGATAATGACTTGATTTTCATGACATCGTTACAAAAATAAGGAAATGCATCATGGGTTACACCTTATTATAAACCGAATTGCGTTTTTTAAAGTGCTAAAAATAAAGTGTGTTTTTCAACGTGTCAAAAACAATGTCTATTTTTAGCACTTTGAAAAAAGGCAACTCTTCTCCACCTAATAATTACTTGATTTGCATTACATCATTACAATAAGGAATAAATGCATCGTGGTTTGCACCTTGTTATAAACAACATTACATTTTTCATATTGCTGAAAAATACAATGTTTTTCAACGTGTCGAAAAATACACTTTATTTTTCAACACTTTGAAAAAAGTAACTCTTTTCCACCTAATAATTACTTTATGTGGATTGCATTGTTACAAGGAAGAAATGCATTGTAATTTTCACCTTGTTATAAACAACATTGCGTTTTTCATATTATTGAAAAATACAGTGTGTTTTTCAATGTGTCGAAAAATACATTCTATTTTCCAGCATTTTGAAAAAAACAACTCTTCTCCACCTGATAATTACTTGAATTACATTTCATCGTTACAACAAGGAAAAAAATTATCGTGATTTTCACCTTGTTATAAACATCATTGCGTTTTTCATATTGCTGAAAAACATAGTGTGTTTTTCAACGTGTCAAAAAACAAACTCTATTTTTCATCACTTTAAAAAAAAAAAAACAACTATTTTCCACCCAATAACTACTTGATATGGATTGCATTGTTACAACAAGGAAGAAATGCATCATAGTTTGCACCTTGTTATAAACAACATTACGTTTTTCAAATTGCTAAAAAACACAATGGGTTTTTCAACATATCGAAAAACACACTTTATTTTTAAGCATTTTAAAATATATATATTTTCCACTTGATAATTACTTGATGTGGATTGCATCATTACAATAAGGAAGAAATGCATCGTGGTTTACACCTTGTTATAAAAAACATTGTGTTTTTCATATTGCTGAAAAACACAGTGTGTTTTTCAACGTGTCGAAAAACACACTCTATTTTTCAGCACTTTGAAAAAAAGTAACTCTTTTCCACTTAATAATTACTTGATGTGGATTGCATCATTATACTAAGAAAGAAATGTGTCGTGGTTTGCACCTTGTTATAAAGAGCATTGCGTTTTTCATATTAACTTGAAAAACACAGTGTATTTTTAATGTGTCGAAAAACACACTCTATTTTTTAGCACTTTGAAAAAATACAACTCTTCTCCACTTGATAATTACTTGATGTGGATTGCATCGTTACAACAAGGAAAAAATGCATCGTGGTTTGCACCTTGTTATAAATAACATTACGTTTTTCATATTATTGAAAAACATAGTATGTTTTTCAATGATCTCGAAAAACACATTCTATTTTTCAGCACTTTGAAAAAGCGTAACTCTTTTCCACCTGATAATTACTTTATGTGAATTGCATCATTACAACAAGGAAGAAATGTGTAATGTCCACTCCTCTTCCACACTGTTGAACCATGTTTTCAATTCTGAAATGATTATAATCTTAAACCTTGTTGTTGTATTCTAGTTAGCATACTAATAAGATGTGCGGGACATCATGATTACCATTGTGTTTTGATTATTATTTTGACTGGATGGTTGCATTATGGACCTTGATGAGAATTTAAGGATATGATGATGATCTATAATAGTTGCCTTGTTATATAATGATTGTGATATCGTTACTATTTTTATATTGTTATGTCTCTACTCACTCTGTATAGGATCCCTAGACCTTGATATCATATTAGACATTAGACATTGCTAGATGAGCATTGATACACTTGTTTTACTTCTTCGATAAACAGACATATATGTTAGACTTGCGACATGATGTGACTATTGCGATGAATTTTATATGCTTGATTCATATATTAGTATTGATGTTCTAATTGTTACTATTGTATTGACATATCGGACGTGATTTATGGATATTTCTAGATGATTGTTGATGTATGATCTTAATGCAAATAAATGGATTGATAGAATCAAAATGTTAAAAAATTGAACAATTGGTGAATTACTTGATGCTAACATTGGTTTAATTATGATATTCAATTATGTAAGTTGTTATGTATACATGTATGTGTTTTATGATTTTGACGTCATTAAATATGGTCATGAGGCTCGAAAGGTATTGTTTAATTTTGCATTTTGTGTTTGATCCTCTTCATTTGTAAGGTAGATCTTCACTCTTGTATTACTTTGTTATTTTGTTGTACTCATATGTGTGAATGATGGTTGTTGTATTGCTTATGATTGTGGGAAATATATTTGATCCTTAGGTTGTGGGAGAAATGGAAATGGGGGTAAAACTTGTGGGAGGCATAAGAGAAATGTTATTGGGTATTTTAGGAGGGAGTTGGGTTGGGATGTCCACCTTGTTGATAAATATGATTTGTATTTATCTTGTTATTTTCTTGAGGGAGGCATAAGAGTGGGTTGATTTCTTGAGGGAGACATAAGAGTGGTGTATATTCTTGGAGGGAGGCATAAGAGTGTTGTGTGTATTGTGATGGAGTTTTTGGAGGCTCATAGGTGGACACCCAAACCCTTGGGAGGCATAAGAAGAACCCCCATGTTCCTTTCTCCTCCTTGTCTTTAGTATTACGCCTTTATGTTTTGATATATATTGGTTTTGTTTTGAAAATTGGTATTATGTTACTTTGAATTTTAATGTTCTTGATTGAATGTGTATGTGGAATCCATTTTGAGTTGTCAATGGTTGTCTAAATAGCCCTCATTGCTTTATTATTGGGGCTTGGGGGCCAATGAGGAAGAAGACTTCTCTCCCTCATTGGATATTTGGTTGGGTGGAGAGTGTTGCCTACTCCCTATTTTGTTGTGTGTTTGACCCTTGATGAAGATGGTTTATTATGTTTTGCATTACTTCTTATGTAATGTGAACCATGTAATGGTTTTATAATAAAAAGAGTAAGATTCCTCAAATCTAAGGTTTTCTTGGGGAGTTGTAAGGTTTGCTTGAGAAGTTAATGTTGAGACTCTTGCATTATGGATACGTTGTCCTCACAAAAGAGGATAAATTTCATTTGATTGTGTCTTGTTTTCTCATATTCAAATGGTTATGTAAGAAGAAGTTTTAGACAATTTTTAATCCAAATGTTATATATTTGTAAAGGAATATGTTTTATATGCCTACATACTTTATTTGAAGTGAAATCCATTAAATTTCGTGTACCATTATAGTTATTCTACAAATGAATATGAAAAAGATGAATTGACTAAAATGAGTCCAAGTACAAATTTTTGCAACACTATATCCATCTAAGTGTTTGCAAACGTAGATCCATATAAATTTATAGTTGCTTAACACAATCACTCTTTTTCACTAACCTCTTTATCTCTTCTCTCCTTTTTTTAGGAAAAAATATATATTATATATACACATATTTAATGTACATATTTGTACAATGCTAGTAAACCTTGAAGGTATTTTTAATATATTTTTATTAAATATATAGTAATGATATATACCTATCTTGTTATATTCGTGATATATATATATATATATATATATATATATATATATATATATATATATATAAAAGTTTCTTATTAACGATGGTAGAATGACTGTTTGAAATTAGCGAATAGTTGAAATTGTTTTGTTTAGTGGCCGCACTGGTATAGAGTTTAGGTTTATTAAAGGTTGGGGGAGGGGCGCCGACCCCACACCAACCCATATTTTATATGGGGTGCGGGTGGGGTTGGTGCACCTCCCCCAACACTATGGAATCCCACACTAATCCAAACGTATGTTTTTCTCAATGCAACCACGTTTTGTTTTGCAGTCAGTTTATATAGCTTGCGACTGCATTTTCCATAAATGATTGACCCCACACCAACCCATATTTTTATATGGGGTAGGGGTGGGCCAGATCGCACCTCCCCCAACACTATGGAATCCCACACTAATCCAAACCGTATGTTTTTCTCAACGCAACCACGTTTTGTTTTACTGATCGGTTTATATAGCTTGCACTGCATTTTCATGTTGGGGAGGCACTAACCACACCCCCACCCCATATAAAATATGGGTTGGTGTGGGTCAATTTGCGGTGGAAAATGCAAGTCGCAAGCTATTTTCCACCACATTGCAAAACCCTATTTGGGTTGTGGTACTCACCCATTTTATTAAAGGTTGGGGGAGGGCGACCCCACACCAACCCATATTTTATATGGGTGTGGGTGGGGTCGGTGCACATCTCCCAACACTATGGAATCCCACACTAATCCAAACCGTATGTTTTTCTCAACGCAACCACGTTTTGTTTTGCAGTCGTTTTATATAACTTCACGCGACTGCATTTTCCACCGCATCGCAAAACCCCCAACCTTTAATAAAATGGGTGAGTACCCACAACCCAAATAGGGTAGAAAAAAAAATGACAAAATACAAATGATAAATTGATTTCAAATAAACCCTAAGAGAGAGATGCACACGAATCTCTATCTTGTGTGTATACATCATTGATCTTGGAACAAAAATACATGGTTTCATCCTCTCCTCCTTCCTTAACTGCAAGTGAAAACAAAGGAAATGAGATATTAGGTTTAGAAAAGGAATATATGAGAACCCATAAGGATATCTAGGGTTACTTTTGTATAACCTAAATCTAAGGGCTGAGAAAGATTAGATCTAATGGTGTAGGATGAACCCTACATCACTTAAGTGATGGGGTATTTAGGTGGGAATGAAATAAATAAAAATATGTGTGTGTAATGTTAAATGGGGCCTAAGGGGCTAGGCTAAGTTGTGTATCATGTCCCTTTAGAATAATGAACTTATTATAAATTGCATGCATTTAACAATGCAAGATTATTATCCTTGTATGATTTAATATAAAATTGATTATGTACCTTAAATAAATTATTTTAAAAGGGATTAATGGAGTTAAATAATGAAAAGCTAAATGAGGATTATTTAAATAAAATATTTTGGGTCTAGAAGAGAAAGAATTAAATCGTAACATCTTTTGAAATTGGATTAAAAATATTAGTCAATGTTTTAGTTATGCATGTCATGTAATGGTTTAAAATTTTATATCGGGATTTAATTAAAGTCCTACTAAAGGCCTTGTAACCTTTCAAAAAAATTATTCCATAATTTTCACGGTTTGCTATCGGGTTTATCGTAAATTTTTTTGTTGAGAAGTGTGGACATTACACTTTGTATCGAGCCATGGGTTCAACGCTTGAACCCCGGGCTGACATTCGAAACCCGAAAACTACTTAGCAAAATTTGAACCTTCATAATTAAAACAAGAATAAAATAATAAAGTTGTTTGAATTATTGTACTTGCCTAGTGGCATTTTATCGAACTCGGTTAATCAAAAAATTGAATAGGATTGATATTTTGTGAGATTTTGGTGTAGTAAGAACTTAATCCCCTTTGTAAAAATGTTGTTTGATGAGTCCTAACTCTTTCTTTAGTCGTATGATGTGATAAACCCACTGAGACTCTTTCTTGTTGGAATGCTAAATTGTATGGTGTGATTCTTGTGGATTAGCATTAGTGGTTGTGTTCAGGGGTCAGACAGAGTAAATTAGAAGTTTTTAGTCGTCTAAAGTTCCCCTTTTCCTCCAGTGGTTAGAGGAGTTAAATTTGGTTATCACTTTGTTGACTTAACTTCTATATGGGAGAGTAGATGTCAAGTCATGGTGTCACATTTGATCTTGTTTTACATAGACATTCTTAAGCTTGAGCTCCGTATAGTACCCCTAATGGCAACCCTGAAGGGCTACAAAGTGAATTTGGTGTGAACTTTTTAGTATTTTATATTCATAAACTTGAGTTATTCTATCAAGGACCAGCATCTTATTTTATGATTTGATTGAGAAGCTCTGAGGCTCTTTTAGTTATTTATATTTTTGCGAGATTTTCAAAGATTGCAATGTGGCTACTTAGCCATTTCCCTTGATTGCTGATATTTCTTGGATTTTATTTTGATTGGTGACTCGAACTCGGTTATCTTGTTGGCTACTTAGCTAAATGTTACATGATTCTTTCTTGCATGTTGATGAGCTGGTTCTACACTGTTTGTATTGTGATATTTCATCATATGGGGGTACACCCTAGGTGCCTTGAATGTCTTCTTAGGTGCTTTAAGTTATGCCTTGGTTTTGGAAGGATGGAACCTTGAGTGTGTCTAGGATCTTAGAGTGATTGTTTCGTTACTCGACCTTGCTAGAAAGAGAGTTCGTTGTGTTGTGCGATCTAGTTGGCGCTTAATAACAAAGGGAGATGATTCTCTTGCAATATGGTAAGAGATTTGATCCTCGTCAGATTAGATGTGTTTGATTTTGGGCTTATGGATTGTGTTAGGATCGGATTGAATCTTGGTTGATTATAGATTTTAGTAGATAAGTGTTTGTTTGGTTATGACATTCCATCGATGGCATGCTAAGTTGTATCATGGTTTCCTTGTTTCTTTATAGAAATTATTGATTGGTGGATTGTATGTATCTTGGTAATTATGGTTAGATGTAAGCCCATTCGGGAAATGTGCTTAATTAAGTGTACTTGTTTTACTCTCGATGACCCATAAATAGATATACCCTTGCCTTAAATATTTTTTTTAAATTGTTATGATTACCACTGTATAACCTATTAATCATTGGGTTACGTGGAGACTCGTATGGATGTATATGGGTCTTTTGGACCTTGTTTTTAGAGATTTTAGTTTTATAGATCTTAATATTTTAATCTCAGTTGTGCTTATGTTGTGTCCCTTCTTTTAAAACTACAACTCTTGGTCGTAAATTCCATGTTTGAGTAGATTAGTTGATTTTCCTCTTGCATTTGATGTCTTCTAATGGGAAATGTGGTGTCCTTGGAGTAAAATTTTCCTTGTCATCTTGTTGCTTGGTTGGTGGTATCCTGTGGAAATATGAGTGTTGTTTGGAAACTTTCCTTGTCTTATTATGTGAACAAAATTTTGAGACTAAACAACAAACATTGTTTATTCCCAAAACTGATCTAAACCTCTTAGATTCGTGAAGGTAAATTGTCTTCTTTTATGTAATTTTTCTTCCTAGCTTCTTTGATACTTGTGGAGACCCACTTGGAGTGTTTAGTGATGCTTGTAATTATTTGGTAAACTCTTGGAATCTTGGTTTTTTTCTTATTGGTGGATTGATCTCTAGTACCTATAAAATTAATGATGTGATATGTTGACTCTTCCTTCTCATTAAGATCTATTTGGTAAAATGATTAAATTGAGCATAATAAAACTCTAATTGAGGGACTTGGACTTTGAAACTTAACAAGTAAAATGGAACATTAGGAAAAGGAAAATGGTCCCTTGCTATAACCTTGGTAGATTAATGGGAGAAATAAAACTATGTGAAAATAGAAAGAAAACTTTTCCAACTTACCTTCCTTAGGAATAAGATAAATATTTTTCCACCTATACCGAAGGGCGAGATATCATGCCAACATTAGTGGTGCTCCTTAATGACACAAATATGTGATGTCATAATAGAAGGAAGATTTTTAAATAAGAAACTTGAAAGAAAATTGCTTACCAAGCGAAACTACAACTTTTGACTTAATAGTTGGTTTATAAAATGAGTAAAATGTATGTGTATTGAGTGCAATGTATAATTGAACCTTTAGTTCTACCGCCTACCTAGATTTGTGAAACATCTTGTTGATAGTGATGTGTTCTAGTTGCATAGTACTCCTGCTCATAGACTTATGTGTTTTTCCCTTATATGAGTTTTGGGTTTTCGTACCCTTGTTGCCTCGTGGCTCGACGAGTGTGAGTTGTGGCCTTTTGGAGCGGGTCTTACCTCTTGTTTTTAAGAAAAACAACCTCCTTGTTTGCTGATTTAGTCTTTGGTGACATAGATTTATTGGTGAATCTAGGTAACATATGTTAAGGATATGAAATAATTTTGGGAAGTTCCCTTTTCTTCTTCATTTCTAGAGACACATTGATGTTGTTTGTCCCCTTTTGTCTTCGGGAAGGAAAGTGCAAGTTGTTTTCATAAGTTGTTACTCATATTGGTATGATGACACTTCTGGATTGTAGTTGGACCCCCTCTTGTTGCTTGTTCTTCTCTTCTAGCTCCTTGAGTGCTCTTTGGTGTTATGATTTATGCTTGTGCTCTCCTTATGGTTATTTCGAGCTTGAGCAAGATTTAAGATAAATAAATCCCATTGTGTTATGTAGAGTGAGTGGTGTCTCTTGTATTGATATGTTAGTTTCTAATGGAAATATTATCTAAATGTTTGACGTTTCTAAATCAGTTAGTGTGGTGTGTTCAATTGTGAGTGCAAATTCAAGTTATAGAAAATCTAGTGGTCATGATTTTGCTCAGTTTTATCATGAAAAGTTAATTGAATCCTTTTGAGTTATAAAAGTACTTCCAATGAATAGTTGCAAGAATGTAAACATTTTTGCTAATTCTGTGTCTTCCTTGTTGTTAAACCTCATCTTGTGTGATCTCAAAATTGTGAGACCTTTGAGTAGACATGTTTCTCGTACAAATTGTTGGTCATGGTTGATTTTTGCTAGCCTTGTATAAATAACGAACTTTGAAGTGTAACTCAACCATAGTGGAAGCCTTAACTTTTGTTATTACAGTATGTTGTATCCATGGGAAACTATGTGGTCATATCGAGTTCATGAAATTCTCCCTGTTATTATTTTACTTTGATGGTTGTTCTTGAGACTCCTTTGACTATTTCTTGTTTTGATGCTATGTGTTGTAGCTTGGTTGATCACGTAGAGTTACTCTGTAGAATTAAATATTTGCAACCTTACTTGAAGAAATTTTAGCATTCATGCCTAAAGTTTTCCCTTCACCTCAATTAAATAGCATTGTACCAAACCTGGGCTCTGGGGACCCACTTTGTTTGAAATGAAGAAATTCCATGGAGGACGTGATTTCTATTCTTATGCTTTGTTCCCTACCTCTTTTCTCGTGACTTCCAGGAGGAAGTCAAATCTAAGGGAGAGGGATGTAATGCCCACTCCTCTTCAACACTGTTGAACCATGTTTTCAATTCCAAAATGATTATAATCTTAAACGTTGCTATTGTATTCTAGTTAGCATACTAATAAGATGTGCGACATCATGATTACCATTGTGTTTTGATTATTATTTTGACTAGATGGTTGCATTGTGGACCTTGATGGGAATTTAAGGATATGATGATGATCTAGAATGGTTTCCTTGTTACAAAATGATTGTGATATTGTTACTATTTTTATATTGTTATGTCTCTGCTCACTTTGTATAGGATCCCTAGACCTTGATATCATATTAGATATTAGACATTGCTAGATGAGCATTGATACACTTGTTTTACTTATTTGATAGATAGTACAGATGTGTTAGACTTGCGACATGATGTGACTATTGCGATGAATTTTATATGCTTGATTCATATATCGGTATTCGATATTCTAACTGTTACTACTATATTGACATATCGGACGTGATTTATGGATTTTTTTTTATGATTGTTGATGTATGATCTTAGTGCAAATTAATGGATTACTAAAATCAAAATGTTATAAAATTGAACAATTGGTGAATTACTTGATGCTAACATTGGTTTAATTATGATATTCAATTATGTAAGTTGTTATGTATACATGTATATGTTTTATGATTTCGACGTCATTAATATGACCACGAGGACATAAATGTATTGTTTAATTTTGTAAGAAATCATATCACAACAAACTACAGGGGATAGGAGACCAACAATGAAGGAATGTGAGGTATTGACAACAGACACCATGACAAATCATGTATTTGTTTGTTGTATGTTGTTGTAGTTTGTTAGGAGGTCCCCATTGGGGGGGTGACCTCAAATGTGACCTTGGGAATGTTTGAAACTTTGTCTTGTTGATTTTAATTAATTGTGAATTTATTGTATTTTTTTAGTATGTGGAGTCACTTTTATTATTTTTTTTAGCACCCCTCTTAAGTTAAATTTAAAAGTGTTTAACTTGTGCTTATTATGATGTGAATAAAGGGGGAGATAAATGTGAGTTGGTAGCCTTAATGTGTGTTGAATGAGAATGAATTAAATTTGTTTTGAAGTAGTGTATACTCAATCTCTCAAGTTAAATTCAGATTTTGATCTTCTAGGCCATTTTGGTGACTTGTGGGACAAGTTAAGCTTGTCCCACACCTCTTAAAGTGACCCACCCACTAGGCCTATGATGTGAGGGACTTATTTTAGGTCCTATTTTGTGTTTTTATGGAGGAAAAAAAGAAATTATGTGCACTTTTCTTACATGGGTATTTAATTTTGTCCTTAAGGGGTGTGGGTTGGGTTGAGTGTGTAAGAGGGTGGTCTTTTCCCCAACCACCAATTTATTATGCTTTGGGGTTTGGGTTTGACCTTGGTGATGTGGGTTGGAGGAGAGATGATGTGGCATCCTACATGGAGCCACATCACCCCTCTCTCCATCTTTTCTATTTATTTCATTTTGTGTGAGGATTTGGGGTTACTTGTTCATTTTTTTGGTGGATGTTTGGAATTTTGGAGAGCTTGCTTGAAGAATGGTGATTTGAGCTTGGAATGGATGGTGCTTGCTTGGGATTTTGGAAGGCTTGGAACTTGTTGTGTTTGATCCTCTTCATTTGTAAGGTATATCTTCACTCTTGTATTTACTTTGTTATTTTGTTGTACTCATATGTGTGGATGATGGTTGTTGTATTGCTTATGATTGTGGGAAATAGATTTGATCCTTAGGTTGTGGGAGAAATGGAAATGGGGGTAAAACTTGTGGGAGGCATAAGAGAAATGTTATTGGGTATTTTAGGAGGGAGTTGGGTTGGGATGTCCACCTTGTTGATAAATATGATTTGTGTTTATCTTGTTATTTTCTTGAGGGAGGCATAAGAGTGAGGGAGGCATAAGAGTGGGTTGATTTCTTGAGGGAGGCATAAGAGTGGTGTATCTTCTTGGAGGGAGGCATAAGATTGTTGTGTGTATTGTGATGTACTTTTTGGAGGCTCATAAGTAGACACCAAAAC
Source organism: Taxus wallichiana var. yunnanensis (assembly GCA_018340775.1). Lineage (NCBI taxonomy): Eukaryota > Viridiplantae > Streptophyta > Pinopsida > Cupressales > Taxaceae > Taxus > Taxus wallichiana. The sequence continues at coordinate 232,734,528 of CM031239.1, read as the reverse complement.
CCTTGGGAGGCATAAGAAGAACCCCCATGTTCCTTTCTTCTCCTTGGCTTTAGTATGAAGCCTTTTTATTTTGATATCTCATTGGTTTTGTTTCAAAATTGGTATTGTGTTATTGCATTTTAATGTTCTTGATTGATTGTGTATGTGGAAGCCTTCTTGAGTTGCCAATGGTTGTCTAAATAGCTCTCATTACTTTCTTGTTGGGGCTCAGGGGCCAATGAGGAGAAGACTTATCTCCCTCATTTGATATTTGGTTGGGTGGAGAATGTTGCGTACTCCCCCATTTTGTTCTATGTTTGGCCCTTGATGAAGATGGTGTAACTCATTGGAAGGAATTGCTCTTGTTGGAGAAAATATGTGGAGTTGTAGCTTGTTTTCTTTTAATTCTCCTCAACTAGTAAATTTTACAAATATTACGTTGGATGAAATCTTATTCATTGGTTAAATTCTTGTAAATGGTTTATTATATTTTGCAATTACTTCTTATGTAAAGTGAACCATGTAATGGTTTTATAATAAGAAGATTATTCCTCAAATATAGGGTTTGTTTAGGTAGTTGTAAGGTTTGCTTGAGAAGTGAATGTTGAGACTCTTACATCATGGATAAATTGTCCTCACAAAAGAGGGATAAATTTCATTTAATTGTGTCTTATTTTCTCATACTCAAATGGTTATGTAAGAAGAAAATTTGGACAAAGTCTTTATCCAAATATTACTTATTTGTAAAGGAATATTTTTATATACCTACATACTTCATTTGAAGTGAAATTCCACTAAATTTCGTGTGTACCATTATAGTTATTGTACAAATGAATATGAAAAAGATGAATTGACTAAAATGAGTCTAAGTACAAATTTTTGCAACACCAGTATCCATCTAAGTGTTTGCAAACGTAGATCCATATAAATTTATAGTTGCTTAACACAATCACTCTTTTCACTAACTCGTTATATCTTCCTTTTTTTTATAAATATATATATATATATATATATATATATATATATATATATATATATACATTCACATTCTTGTACAATTCTAATAAACCTCAAGGTATTATTAATATATTTTTAATAAATATACATTAATGATATATTTCTATCTTGTTATATTCGTGATATATATATATATTAAGTTTCTTATTAACGATGGTAGAGTGATTGTTTTAAACTAGTGAATAGTTGAAATTGTTTTGTTTGGTGGTTGTACGGGTATGGAGTTTAGGTTTATTAAAGGTTGGGTGGATGGGCACCAAGCCCACCCCTACCCATATTTTATATGGAGTGGGGGTGGGTTTAGCGCCCTTCCCCAACACTATAGAACCCCACACTAATCCAAACCATATGTTTTTCTCAATGCAACCACGTTTGTTTTGCGGTTGGCTTTTATAGCTTGCACTGTGTTTTCCACCGATATATATATATACACGCACACACGCACGCACACAATGTGTATATATACAAGCTCATGACCAAAACTTTTACAATGAGCAAGAATAAAATGGGTGAATACCCACAACTCAAATATGGTAGACAACAAGAAAAAGAGAATGAGAAAATACAAATGATAAATAGATTTCAAATAGACCCTAAGCGATAGATGCACCTAAATGTCTATCTTGCGTGTATAAATCATTGATCTTTGAAAAAGAATCGGTTGGTGCTCAAAATTGTCTCGCCCCATCTATGCCTTTGAAAAATTATTCATTCACGGCCTCTGTCATTTTCTCCTTCCCCGTATGGTGCTTGGTCGGTCTTATTGCCATTTTTAGTCTGCTCCTGGGTCGAAGATCATGTGTGGGTTCGTATTTGTCTCATGGTTCCTTTGTTCCTCTAGAAGAGCTCTGTATTTTGGGTCTCCCGTGCTCTGTCCCTTCAAAACTCACGTTTTCCCGTTTTCTCCATTCTCCACAGTCAAAATTTGTTGTTCTTGCCATTTTTGCCCTAGGTACTCAAGGAGAAATGAGTTGATGTGTCCCTAAGGATTGTGTTTGAGCCTTGCAACAATCTAAATTCTCTGTCCTTGAAGAAAACCTCATTTCCTATCTCGAATGGGCGTTTCTCTATGTTTTACGGTTTGACGGGAGTTTTTCCTGGTCAAATTTGCATCATTCAATCGACAGGAAACATGACACCTCTTGGTTGGATGCAAATCAACTTAATACTTGAAATTCCATGAAAAGCCTCATTTTTAAAATGTGTCCACATGGAGGAACAACGCTCATTTCAGAATCAACTTTTTGGTTTAGCTTTGAAGTAGCACGAAGAGGACGCGTGGAGACTTCCACTGCTTTCCCATACTTAGACAATTTTTTATGCAGTTTGAGCAGTTTGGCGGAACAGGACACATGGTGAGCTCGCGCTCATTCAGAGTCTCTGCTTTGGGCACCATCTTGAAGTAGCGCCATGGAGACACGTGGAGGAACCGTGCATATTTGGGGATTGGCCCTTACGTTTCAAATTGAAGAAGCGCCATGCTGACACATGGAGGCCTCCGCTTGCTTTGCATTTTACTTAGACTTTTCAACGACCAAAAGGAGACTACCTAAGAGCATGAAACGTGGCACCTTCCGTTGAGCTTCAAGCATTTAGTCAGACTTTGCTAAAACAAGACACATGGCGAGCCCGCGCTCATTCAAAATATCAAATTTTTGGGACCGCCTCAAAGTGCATTGTGGTGACACGTGGCAATTTGAAAATTCATAGGGGCGGGGAGGCGGACCATCGGAGGCAATTCAAACTTTTGCCTCTTTTCTTCGTAAAGGTTAAAATAACAAAAATGGCCCGCGAGCCCAATGGGAAATAGTCAATGTTTTGCCCTGATCAACGGTAGAGTGCGGACCCGCGAAGGAAAATTGAAAAATTTTCCTTTTGAGAAAAAAGAGTTAAAAGCAAAAGGGGAAGCGTAGTTCTGCACTGGGACCCACATTGGGACACGTGTCAAAAGTATTTCTCAAGGGCGGAGTTATGGGGAAAACTTAGAAATTTTTCCTTTTTCCAAAAGAGAGTCAAATGGTAGAATTTCTCCGCGTTTCTTTTGGGGCCCGCCACTGGACACATGTCAAGCCCATTTTCAGAAGCGGAGGTGCGGAGAAAAATGGAAATTTTTTCCATTTTTTCAAAAGGGTCAAAAAAGGTCAAAGGAAGCCCCCAATCCTGTTTTTGCATCTTCCATGTGGACGACCCACATTCAAAATCAAAGATCAACGGCTGCTGAGTGTCTAAATCTTATTTTCCCTCCATTTTCTCTGTAAAACTCTTGGGAGTGCGAGTCTTCATGATTTCTTACTATTTTCTACACACCAAACAGAGGAGCGAGTTAATTTTGATATCTAGAGTTTGGTGGGAGATCTAGAGATGTCTTTCTCCATTAAAACGGTCTGACTCTCAAGCCCGATCTGGTTTTCTGTTTTTCTTCGCCCGAGCACGCAAGGGGTTAGATTTTATTGATATGGGGCAGAAGTGGTTGGCAAATCGATGGAGGCATGTTTTGCCCAAGAAAAGAGTTGAATGTGGGAAGAAATCGAAGAGATTTTCCCTCGAGCACCTGGAGACTTTTGCAGATTTGATTCTACAAATCATGAAAGAATCATGGCAAGCACTGGTGCATTTAAATTTTTTGTCTTTTCGAGAGGAAGGGGCTCTGTTGGAAATGCTATAATGGGCACGATTGGAAATGCTATAATGGGCACGAATTCATCGTGTAAATGCTTGGCAGTTTTTGGAAAGATCGGGACTAATTTTCTCCAACAAAAAAAGCTTGACAGAGCCTATCCATTTTGAGAAGCCGTCTAGAGAAACTCTGTATATCTCTCTTTGTGTCAAATTTGATCATGTTAAAGTGGTTGCAGAAGTGTACAACGATTGACAAGCTTTGAGATTGTTCTGGAAACTTTCCTTGGCGATAAATTTGATCAAACTTTGAGTTATTCTGTTAATCTTGAGTAAAGTGTATTTATTTCATCTCTGAATGCATACGAGTAGTTTTTCTTGTTTCTATTGCAATCTTGTACCAAAATATGGTCCAATCACACAAGTCTTAGTACTTGTGATAGTTTAGTGGTATCTGCAATTTCATTTCTCGAAGATCCTTCATCTGGGAGTGGGATAAACGGTTTAAAATCACTTTTCTTTCATTTTGTTGATAGAGATTTTCTGTAAGCCTCTAGGTGTACCTTAAGCATGACTTGGTTTAAATCTTGGTGCTTTATTGGGTCCTCTTACTCGAGCCTTTGAATGGAATCCCACAGGTTGTGTGAAAGAGCCCGATCTAGGCCTCCATTGGCGCACATATTCGAGTTGAGGAAATAATTTAACTTTTTATGGCATTTTGTTGATTGAATCTTTCCATTTTGCATAAGCTCTCAAGGATCTAGTGAGTCAAGTCCATCCTGTCTCCCCTCCCACCAAAATTCATTTAACAACCAATCCTACCCATACTACCCATGTTTTTGCTTTGTATACCCACACTAGACCAAAATCCTTTTACTAAAGTATGCATAACAGATCAGGTTTCCAAATGTCTTTAGTAACCTTTGCCTTGTTGTGAGAATATCTCCATAATCTGGAAGTGACAACTCGTGAGAGTCGATTTGGTGTGTTGATCATATTTTCCCCAAGGCCTTCTCTATAAAATTTATGCAAAAGAAAGGTACATGTATCTCCTTTCAAATAACAGAGGTTACACAATAGGTTCTCTTACCTTGGTTGAAAGGCACAACCTAAAATAGTTAGGATAAAATCACATCCTTTTGACGTGATATCCATCTCTCCACAAATCCAAGTAACAAAGGGACAACTAGATTTATCCCCACTACAAAACGACTTACACTTATGATCTATCTATCACGAAGCTCCCTGTTGAATCTGTGTTGCTACTTGGTTTGAAAAGGAGAACAAATTTGGGTACCAACACTTGTGGCGCCGTTGTTGGAAACTTAGCTCAATTTAATCCACATGCATACATATTTGAAGCCATATCTATTTGACTTGTCAACAACACCAACATCAGGTGCACCGTTCTTTAGGACATTGTGATACAGTTCATACTCAGAGCCTAGTAAACATTTCTTGTATGCTCTAAAGTGCTAGAAATCCATTTTAAAAATCATCCTGTGTTCAAGTTTGTAAGAGGTTTCAAAGTCACAAGTGTTGTTATGCAACTTCTCCAATTTCTACAAGTTTTGCAATGGTATTTATTGATAAATTTTGGTAAAGAAAGGTCAGATTTTTTCATTTCCAGTTTCTAGTGATGGCGAGACACTTAATGTAACATTTTTAGTGCATTTTCACAAATAAGATGAAAATATTTAGTGGCAACTCCCTGTTGATTTGATTCTGATAAGTACCAGTTTATTAAACCTCAGTCAAGTAATACTTGTTACTAATATTTGCAAAGTTGTAAGGAAGAATATCTTTCTTTGTTAGGGATCCTGCTAGGACATTGTTTCCTGAGTTAGGAAAAGCAAAGTCAGAAGGAAGAAAATCCTGGAGAGTTGTGGGAGAATAATAGACAAGAAAAGGGATCACCATTGAAGAAAGTGAGTGGCCCATCATTGAAGATTACAGCTCAAGTGCATTTGAATCAGGCAACCTCTTTGTGGAGTTGAACTCTCCAGCTGGAGAGGGACCTTCATTTGATTTTGAAAGGTTTGCTTCACACTCTACACCTGTGTTTTCTGAGGTTGATAGGGATTTCCAAGAAGCAAGGCCTTTGGGGGGTATCCATTTTAAAAATTATACTCCTGTGTTCCAAGAACCTTCTGCCCCCCATCAGTTTGTCACCCCTCTAGGATCACCTCCTCGAATCAATATGGCTCAACCTAGGCCTCCATTTGTTGTAAACACCTTTGGACCTATAAATTTTGTGGGAATGGTTGGTTACCCAAATGCAGTGCCTCAAGATGTAAGGAACAGAATGCCAAAGTTCCAAGGAAATAATGTTATTACTGGAGATCAACATCTAAAGCTTTTTATCAATATGATGGAAGATTTTGAGATTGAACATGAGGATGTTTATATCAAGTTGTTTATCCATACCTTGGAAGAGGATGCTAGGGACTGGTATAAAGCATTGCCAGATAATTCTATTGACTCTGGACTGAGATGAGCAATGCATTCAAACTGCAGTATGGTGACAGGACTGACCCAAGGTTTCTTTTGATAGAATTTGAAAATATCAAAAAGAACCCTAATGAGTTGGTACATGATTTCAACACAAGGTTTAATAAGACCTTGAGAATATTTCCTGTTAGAATAAGGCCTTGTGATGAGTCATGTTTAATCAAATATACTGATACATTTGATAAAAAAATTGCATATTACTTGAGAGACAAGAACCCCACAAATTTGAGGCAAACATTCACCATGGCCCTAGAAATAAAGAATAATATCAAGGCAATAGGAAAACCTCCAAAGAGGGATGGTGTGAAGCTGGTTAACCCAGAAAAGCCTCAGACAAGCAAGGCTGCTAATTTGGAAGAAGTGGTGAAAACTTTGGCAGGGGCTGTCAAGGAGATCTCCTATAAGCTAGCCCGAGCTGAGAAAGGAGTTGGGTAGAGTTCACAAGGACAACACAAGCAACAAGGCCAAGACAGGTTCACAAATCACCAAATATCTAATGACAGAGGCAAGGGAGTTGTTGGATTTGGGAATAGGCAGCCTCAAGGTAGAGAAAGTAGAATGGTACCTGATCCTTTGGCTACTAGAGTTGTTGTGGTGGAAGAGACAAAGGTTATTGATTGGTGTGATAGATGTTTCATGCCCCATGCTCCTTGTGAAGAAGATCAGCAAGAAGAAAATGCAACTGATGATAAGAGTGATGATGATGTTTGCATGATGGGATGCTCCACTAGCTCACAACAAAGGGCAACCTCAACTGGGGTGATAAATGCTAGAACTGCTTTGCCACTTTTTGGGACTGCATTCATAGAGTACATATTCTCCCTTCCTCTCATACTTTAGAAGTAGATAATGTACAATCTTTTGAATTGACCAATAATGACTTTGAATATTTAAGGGCTTTAATGATAAAAAAAAGTATGATAGATTTAATCTCATCCGAGGACGATAATTATTGATGAATGTTGTTGTGGCTCAAGAGAAGGAATATAATACAATAAGTAAGGCTATCAAAGGGGCAGGGCCTCAGGCCAAGCCAAAAGCTCCCTTACTTTCTAACATTCCTAAAGAGGCTCCTAGGAAAGATCCATCTGCCAAAAGCCCTGCAGTTCCAAGAAAAAATCATACCCCTCCTTACGCTCAAGTTATCAAGAATCCTGTGTCACCCAATGAGTGTGTTAGTCTTTCTTCCAATCTTTGCCTTGCCAAGGAATGTCCCATATGATATTGCTTAAGTGTTGAGTCAAATCAAAGTCTCTGTCCCAATTGTTGAATTACTTAGGATCCCTGAGCACAAAAGGAGAGCATTTGAATACTTGGGATTGAGTGAAGAAAGGACTACCTTGGGGAGAAATGTGAACATTGTGGAGAATCCTCTAGCCATTGAAGATTCTAAGACACCATCAACATCAAAAGAGCTAGCTGAACCACCTGAGGTTTATTTGGGGACATCTTTGGTAGACTCTCAGCTGAATGTGGATCCATTCTTCACTACTTTGATTATCAAGCATAGGCTACTCCATAATTACATGTTTCACTCGGGGGCATCATGCAATGTCATGTCTTTGGAGGTCATGAATAAGCTGAATATTAAGGTAACAACAGCATATGGGAAGTGCATTGCCATGGACTCCAAAGAGGTGCCGTAGTGGGATTTGTGAAGGGTTTGGTGGTGTAGCTTGCAGCCTACCCAGGTAAAAATTTAAAACTTGATGTTGTCATAGTTGATTGCCTAGCCAAGTGGGGTATGTTATTGTCAAGAAAATGGGTTGCAAGTGTTGGTGGTAGTGTCCAAATGGACATGTCTTATGCCACCATCCTAGTTGAGGGCAGCCTTGTCAGGTTATATGGGGAGAAGAAAATATCACAACTTATTGAGGATCCCAACAATGTGTCCTATGAAGTATTGTATACAAATGTTGATGCTGACAACTTTGTGGGATTTGCTAATGGAAAAGAGCACAAGATTGAGGAGTCTAAGTGTCTTGAGCAGAAAGCTCTCCTTGGACTTTATTGTTTGATGGAGCTTGCTCCAAATTTGGAAATGGTGTCGGTGTTGTCCTAATTTCTCCAAGCCAGAAAGGTTTGTTTTTTCCTTTAAGCTTAACTTTGAGTGTACTAACAACATTGTTGAGTATGAGGCATTGTTGTTAGGTTTAAGAATTGCATCCCAAAATGAGAGAGCCAAAAACCAAACAAGCAACCCCCAAAACTTCACAAAAATTCTAATAAATAGAAAAGAGGGAGAGGGAGATGATGTGGCTCCATGTAGGATGCCACATAATTTTTTCTCCATCGCACACCACCCAAATCAAACTCATACCCCAAAGCATAATAAATTGGTGGTTGGGGAAAAAACCACCCTCTTACACACTCAACCCAATCCACACCGCTTAAAGACAAAAATAATTACCCATGTAAGAAAAGTGCAATAAATTGTCTTTTTCTTTCATTAAAAACCAAAATAGGACCTAAAATAAGTCCCTCACATCATAGGCTAGGTGGGTGGGTCCCACAAATCTCCAAGATAGCCTAGAAGGTCAAAATTTGAATTTCTCAAGGAAAGATTAAGTACACACTACCCCAAAACAAATTAAATTCATTCCAAGCCAACACACATTAAAGCTACCAACTCACATTTATTTCTCCCCTTTTGTCACATCCTACTTAGCAATAGATAAACACTTTTAAATTAATTTAAAAGGGGTGCTAAACAAAATTAATAAAAGTGACTCCACATGCAAATAAAAATACAATAACTCATAATTAAATAAATTCAACAAGACAAAATTACATACCAAAGTCACTTTTGAGGTCACCCTAATGGGGACCTCTTAACAAACTACAAAAACAAATGACATAAAAATTACGAATTGTCATGGTGACTGTTACCAATACTCCATATTCTTTCACTATTGGTCTCCTACCACCCTTTGGTTTATTGTGTTGCGAACACCTGCAAAAATCAAAACAATACCTTTCTAGCCTCATGGCCATATTAATCTGAATGTGACCCAAAATCACACACACAAACAACACAAAGAAATACAGATAACTTCTTTTTTTTTACTTGTTTGACACATAACATGACGCAACATGTCGTCACCAAGGATACAACTAACACTGTGAACAACTTGATACAAGGATGGCCATAAAGGCAGCACGGAAACGTTCACACCTATCAAGGACAATTTACTTTTCTTTTGTGAAAGGACATGGCAAAAGACCAACCACATTACATAGTTATAGCTGAAGACATCCCACTGTGAAAATCTTCTTAAGATTATTGATTTACTAGAGACATCTTACAATTCCTAGCTTACGTTCTAGAAGGTTCATGATATGTTTCATACCATTCTTCTTATAGGATTAAGTTTCTTTTCTTTTATATAACTTGAGGACTATCCTAGGATCACCTATAATATGAAAAATTCCTTGATTAATTTGTTTACAAAACCAGGAGGTAAGCAATTCCACAAGGCTATCTATCCAAACCCCCACTACTGAAACTCGTTTCATACCCACATTGCATAAGGAGGCAAGCGTAAGATCAAAAGGAGAGGAGTATCGTTAAGGTTCAGAACCCTAATCATCTTTGATCAAGAATTAAAAATTTATCATAGCTTAGACAAGGACTACAAGGTACCATGGTAATGGTTAGAGAGAGAAGATAAATTTATTTTATTATGATCTATTTAGTTATTAACCGGTCTTTTAATGAGTCTTAAGAGTTCAATTGAATTTTGGTAAAAGCTTCATTTAGAAATCATCTTGATTAAGTTCGTCGGGGATACACAGGGGTTCCCAACATGGAAGCATTATACTTAATGTGTTTTTATTCAAACTCCTGTACTAGATAAGATCTACCGATATCCCCAAAAGCCAACAGTGATATTACTTTTAAAATTAATTAACGTTTCCCAACAAGAGGACAATATTTAATCCATAGCTTAAGGTTAGCAATGGTGGGTATTTTTTTATACATCGTTAGATAAACACTTTCTTTCCAATTAAAGACTCTTAATTTTATCAACCAAATACAACTTCATTATTATCTTCTTTATTTATTCATCTATGTATTCCTCTTCTTTTATCTTTGATTATCTTTAGAAAAAAAAAAAAAAAAAAAAGGGGTTTTCAACCCACTAAAATATGCCTAGAATAACATTGATACTAGTACCATGGAGGGTTACTAACCATTAAGCATTATGACTGAAAGAAGAAATTATCGTTATTTAACAAGAACGCAAACCACGGTTATAACATTTCCATTCAACATGGCACATAAACCAAAGGAGTCAAGAGATTGGATTTCACTTGGGTCAAGAACAAGAAGGTAACGAAATAAGCCAAGCCATGCTACAAAATTTCCATGACTTTGTAAATGATATCACCAAAAGAATACTCATAACAAGGTCAAGATTGAACATTATTTCTCACAAAGGTAATTTACCAGTTAACCTACAGAAGGACAAGACAACATCATCACGAAATTTCAGAACAACCCAAGGCAAGAGGTCTTCTAAACTCCTTTGCAAGCACTATTACAAAATTTACCTCACATTGGACATTTTATAAGGAACTTCATAAATTGCATTGATGAAACCTTTACAACTCTTTCCTTTAATCTACTCGCATAATCCATCTGCACAAATACTAGCCGGAATCAGTTCGCGAGAACTGAGCATGTTAAGGCTACTCATTGCAACAGTAAGCTAACATTTAACAATATCAAGAAAGGAAAGTTCTAATTCAAAAATGGATTAAAACACAACCCACAACTCCAAAATTATTCGCATGAGAAAGAAATCTAAACCATCCAGCAAGGAGAAAGTCAAAATACCAGTAAGAACAAAATCACATAAATCAAGGCAAGACCTTATGGGTTAGGAACAAGAAGGTCAAGAGTGTTGATATCTCCTTCATGTAATCCTATGGATTACGTGATTGGAATCCAAAACTTACTCCATCCAACTAAAGGGGTCCAAGAGAAGACAAAACATACTAATTATGATCGTAGGCGCGAAACAAAACGACGTTATCCAAATCTCCCAGGGGAGGCTTCATAGCAATAATTAGGGTTCGACGCCCTTAAAAGAAAAACAACTATAGTTTCAGTTTTAACCAAGGAGTTTTACCACTACCTTCTTATAGGATTTCTTAAACGTAGTACTAGTTAACAACAAATCCACTCTTCCAAAAGCATACAAATGAGACACAAAAGGGGCCATTATTCTACCAACAAACCTTATCCTAATCGTAAACTTCTCTACATAATATAAGGGAAGACTAAACCCAAAAGTCGTTAATAATTTTTATATATTTCAGACAATGTCAATAAGCATTAAAATAAAAATTGATTTCCTTAACAAGGCCACAAAATGGGACCTTTTAGTAACCAAGTTTGAAGTATAAGATATTCGAGTTCGAAAACAAAGGGATTCGCTACGCAGAGGGTAAAACACCAACGATGCCCCAGACTCAAAGGACCCTACCACGAGTGCAAGCACAAAAATAAGAACCAACACACATATCCATCAGGAAGGTTACGCAGTGCAGTCAGGCCTAGAAGTTCTATGAGCTCCTGGCCAATGGTATAGAAGATGGAAATTTTACCCGATCCATGTGGGCTTATCAAGGACATGTCTAGCAAAAATCAAACAGATGAACATAATAACCACCTATTATATTATCACTGTAATCAGCTGTCATCTAACAGGAAACGAGTTCACGAGTCCAATACCATGGATTCACCTACAACTTTTGTTTCAGTCCAGCTATTACCAGCTTGCTTGCGACCCTTAATAAAATTGTAGAGATTTCGTTCAATAAAACTTACAATGTTTCCCCCTTACTTTAATCAAACAAGAGTTTGAACCAGGAAGTAGGTATAGAAATTCTCTCGACACGTAGAGGCCAAAATAGATGTCAGGTTATTCATCCTCTAGAACTAGGTACAACAGTCAACCATGTACAGTTCTAAAACAAAACCCAAATGCCATTTCTAATCAAACAAAAAGTAAGGAATGCCCACAGGCTTAAACAAGTTTTAGGACACAACGTCACTATTAATGTACCTTTTAGCAAAACAGGAGAGCCCTAAACAGGAAATACGTATTTATTCAACCAAATAGAGATATGAAGGCTTAACCTTCCATTTAGTAACCTTCAGTTATAACTACCATCACAAAATTCTTTTAAAAGAGAGTCATATAAGCAAACAAAACTCAATAATGTTTCCTTCCCTACAAACTAGATTGCATCACTCAAAATTGCAGTAACCCATTTAGACAAATATGAAATAGAGTAAGCTATAAGGGAGGAAAGAACCTTCCAAGCAAACCAAAAAATTGGATCGAGATTTAAAGGGACAACCAACACAATCAGCAGCGATATAAACAACCACGAAAACATTGTCTAGGCGCTATTCAATAGGAAAGAAAATTCATTTCAAGATACTGAAAAAAAGTAGAAAACTATTACAAGGAGTAGATTTAACATGCTTGTTTTAAACGCTAAATCTCATGGCCACGTACGTGCAGACACCTTCTCCCAGCAGTCCCAAAATTATTTCTCCACCAAATTCACGCTTCTCACCCACTCGGCGTCCCAAATATCACGCAAAAGACACAATAACCATTCCGGTAAACTGCATAGACACAGGCAGAAGGAGAAAGTTCATTCTAGAGCAGTTAACCCCAATTCCCAGTATGTAATTCCACGAAACAGCAACAGAAATTTGGAATAATTAACAGGGTTTTGCATGTCCTTGCAATATGCTTTTACTCTTGGGTCTAGATTCTAGAACAAGATCGGAAAGTCTTGCGTTCAACTATTCAAACAACTCATGAATTGCTTTCCTATTTAAGGCATTGTCAATTAGTTTTTAAAGCCATTAGGACGCACTATTACATTAGTTTACCCATCAATTTGTGCGCAAAGAAAACATTCCAGAAACTAAAATCAAAGTTGATTCATGCTTACCATTGGAAGTCTCACACATTATAGCTTGCTTCAATTAACATCACTTTTATCCTCCACGCTAAGCAAAATTTCTTGAAGCATTTTTCAAACAGTTCATCCAAGGCACCAAACATCACCATCTCTGCTTCTGCACGGCTTCTTTCAAGGACTCCATAACTTATTTCTCCCCAACGTTTCAACCTCTGCACTGAATAACACCAGCAGAAGAGGGACAACAAAGAAATACAGAGCATTTCTAATCAAATAATGGTAGCCCAACTTGACATGCCTGAGATTGACAGAGTGTAAGAAATCAGGTAATCTTCTCCTGGACTCTAACAGAGAATGTTTTGAATCCTGCATTGGGACCAGAGCTCTCCCAAGACATTTTCTCCAACATTGCATAGATCTCCTGACAAGTTCATACTTGCAAAGCAAATTGTGCTTCATGAATACACTGAAATGGAACAGATCCGCCTCAATGAGATCCTCTTCCATGAGTTACATCGCAGAACAAGCAAGGTCTCAGTAGAGAACCTCTGTAATAAATTTCATCGGGTCTCCTGGTAACACTCTCACTGTCACTTAATCGATTTGATAAAAATATCTTGTAGGAGAATCCGAACTTGAGGATGCGCAGATATACGAAGAAAAACAACCTAGTTGGACAGCCTGCCTGTTGGAGGCACTCACGAAGGCTTCTACCAAATCAGAGCATGCTCGCGCTCGGCTATTTATCACAGCAGTAGGTTGATGTGGATCCCCAATCTCGAATCAGAGGATACCCAGAAGCAAACAAGAAACCCAACTGTAGAAAATGGGTGAACTGAGAAGAGGCGCAGAAGCATTACCCAGCCTCAAGATTTGATCGAGCTTCTTCCTTGTTAAATTCACCACCTGGACAGAAGTGACTTTCCGAAATGAAAAGGCAAGACACTCAACTAAACTTTATCTCGTCCTTCTACTACAGCTGCAAGATTTTGCAACCACTGATCACGATTGTGGTCGCGTGCAACCAGAACATCAGGTTCAGCACCAACGGTTCCTTGGGATCGCCTGCAGGCGAGTGTCGCACTTAACTCTCCTGGAGGCCACCGATTTTCTGAGGTAAGTTTACTTCTCTACCCTGTAGCTGCTGCATATAGCGAACCACTTCCTCACGGCACTTTCCTGGGAGAAATTTTGGTTCTACGCTCCACTGAAACTACCTGTATAGCACGATTTTGAGGATCCACACCCACCCACGCAACATCAGGGTGATAGACCTTCATTTCACCATCAATGAATCCACTAACCAGAACACGCCAGTGCAAGCTACGCGGCCACCAAGGTTTCTTTGCGTGAGCAGGTCAAAATGAGGTGACAGGGAAAGAAAAAAAATGCCCAAGAAGAAAATGTGCCCAACACCCACCTGTACGCATTGAAGGAGAATCCAAAAAGAGATTATGGTGAAGAAAAATGACTCCACCGACTCCTCACGCAAGGACAGACATGACAGTCTAAAAAAATTTGCAGGCTGGGTGGTTGGGAGGAGGCCAAGGTGGCAGTGGAGGCAGGTAAAAAAAAAAAGAATCCGATGCCCAGCTGGGCATTACATTAACAACATCGAAATAATAAAAATACATGCATATACATATAATCAATTATCATAACTTAAACCAAGATAAGTAATTTGCCATTGTTCACAATTCTAATTATTTAAATTTTATTCTTTTATCAACTAATAGTAAGATCACGTCATAGAATACATCATCTAGCATCATATAATTATCGAAATAAATGCATTAGTCCAATATAATCTCAAAATCAACAATTCGATATATCTAAATATGCATATAATCCATCATATAAATCATGTCATAAGTCTAACATCCACACTATCTATAAATTAACTAAACAAAATAACAATGTCCATTTATTAATATTAAAACGGTGATAAAAATGTCCAAAACTCTAGTCTATGCTAAGAAATATCATAACCATATAAATGTCGAAGAGGAGTGGGCACTACATCCCCCTCCCCTTAGACTCGAATTTCTCTTGGAAGTAACTAGACAAATGTGGGAATTGTGCTCTCAGAGGCATGGCATCCTCTTACGTAGTTGTTGTCTCGTTGTACCTATCCCACTAAACACGAACCTAATCAATTTCTCTCGCCTCGAAGACCCGGGGTCCTACGCTGCAGGGAAAATTTTAGTGGCGAATATTCGTAATATGGCAAATATTTCATTTTTGAAAAGGCGAATTTTTTGGCACGGTCGCTGACTCCTTTCGCCTAAAAATTACACTTTAATTTTTTGGTTGGCTTCGCTACCCTTGAAAAATATCCCCTATATAAACCTAGATTATTCGCCGTAGAACACTTCTACTTTACATTTTTCAACAATATGATATATCTCGTATTATAGACGCGCGATAAGGAGGGTTTGCAGACAAGGAGATACTGCAGATATTGACGCATAGTAGATGCATTACAAAGGGTTTGTTGACGAGCGACATGGAGACTTTTTCGATGAGCAAGAAAAGGGCAGAGGTCAGAGACGCGCGACAGGGATATTTGTCTTTGTCGCCAAAAGAAATGCATTGATGCGGGTCAACAGACCTCATCGACGCGCGTCAACAGACCTTGTTGACGCGTGTCAAAGAGGTCTGTTGCGCGCGTCAATGAGGGTTATTTGTTGACGCGCGACCTTGACGGATAGTTGATGCGCGACAAGGAGGTACAACAGATATTGACGCATAGCAGACGCACGACAAAGTGTTTGTTGATGCGCAACACGGAGATTTTTTGATGAGAAAGCAGAGGTCGAAGGCCTCAGACGCGCGACAAAAAATTTTGCTGTCGCGCGTCAACAGACCTCAGTGACGCGCGTCAATGAGGGTTATTTGTTGACATGCGACATTGACGGATAGTTGACGCATGACAAGGAGGTACAAAAAATATTGACGCATAGCAGACGCACGACAAAGAGTTTGTTGATGCGCAACACGGAGATTTTTTGATGAGAAAGCAGAGGTCAAAGGCATGCAGACGCGCGACAAGAGATTTTATTGTCGTGCGTCGGCCAATGAGAGTTATTTGTTGACGCGTGACCTTGACGGATAGTTGACGCGCGACAAGGAGGTACAACAGATATTGACACATAGCAGACGCACGACAAAGAGTTTGTTGATGCGCGACACGGAGATTTTTTGATGAGAAAACAGAGGTCGGAGGCTGCAGACGCGCGACAGGAGATTTTGTCTGTCATGCGTCAAAAAAATGCATTGACGCACGTCAACAGACCTCAGTGACGCACATCAATAACCGTAAGGACGCGCATCACGCGAGGTCTGTGATCCCAAATTTTATAAATAGTTTGATGACACTCTGCCCAACTCCTAAACCTAATTTCAACAAGTCTATCACACACTCTACATAGTTTTGAGCATGTAGAATTACTATATTTCATTTGTATTGAATTATATTTCAACAAGTAATATTTAGTTAGTCCTTAAACCCTAATTTAATATTACATTATATTGTAATGGAATAACATTATGACTTCAATTATCTATATTAGGCCATATTTTGGTGTAATTGGCTAGATTTAGATACATATCTATGGTAAAATAGGAATATATAAACACTATTAGTCTTTATTTTGTGATAAAATGTCATGTCTTTATTACCATTGATCTTATAAAGCCCTACTTAGGTGCAATCTAATAATGCAAGTAGATTTGAGGAAATATGCCACATATGAATATCATTTGTCATTATTTAGTGATCAAATGTCGTTAATTGGGGAAAAGTACTAGAGTATGGTAGATTAGATATGTTCATATAGACATGGGTGGATTTAGGGAAACTTGGAGCTATATATAATAAATATGTCTTTATTTCATGATCAAATGTCATTATTTGAGTAAAATTAATTGAATTATGACTAATTAAATGCTTAAAAAATAAGAATGCGGATTTAGAGAACATGCCACATTTTTTGAACATCAATTCTTGTTATTTCATGAAAAAATGTCATAATTTTAATAATATTGAATGAAACTACCATTAGAGTAACTATTTAGTATTTCCTTGATCTCTCCTTATAGGGGATTCATTAAATCTAAACTTCTCAAATAATGACATTTGATAATGATAAAATGACAAATAACATATGATAAATTGGGATTAAACAAGTCATGTGAAGTCAATTACATTGTAAAACATTATATACACACACCAAATTGATCATACTCAAGATGCATTCAATTAGTTTTTATATGTATTTATTTGTTTAATGTTCTCTCAACTCTTAAATTATCATTGTATGTAACAATGCAACTTCAATCACTTTCTTACACTCATATTTGAATCAAAAATACAAGTGGTTTAAGAAATTAATTGTTAACAAGGTCCAAGAAGCATTCACAACACGTTAAAGTCTTGACAATATATAGGGTTTAGTGTCCGGAATAAAAAGCATACAAACTTCATTAAAAGTATATTTTGATCACACATGTGTTCCTCATGAAAAATTATGCACTTTCAAATTAAAAACTGATTTTGATTTTGTATGCTATAGTTATGGCCTTCAGAAAAGTAGAGGACTTTTAAAGCTTTCAAACACAGATATTTGTATCCTATTTAAATCTTGTATCCCATCAATTTTGCCTCAATTTTACCTTTTATTTTAGGTATGGGTACCCACTCTTAATTGAATTTCTACAGAACATGAGCATAATACAATTTCATGGACTTCCTATCCGTTCAACGACATTTTATATTATCTATTTGCGTTGTTTACAAAATTCGAGAGAGGTTTCTATGAAGAAGTCTAGTTTTTGAATTTTGAAACAAATTATATTAAATTTACATTGTAAACTAATTCTGATTTATTTTGTTAAGTAGCACCTAATTGTAAATAGGTTGATACTTTCTAAAATTATTGTAACTTTTCTCTTATATATTTTACAAATTTTCATGTACCACCAACAATCTACACTAGAATCTAAAATAAAAATACATTAAATTAAAATAAAGTTTAAAAATCTTCACTTCAACCGACAAATAATCTCCCATTTTTCTTAAGTGCTCGATTAAATCATTGATTAAAAACATATATTTATTACAAAATTTAGAAAAACATATGTAAACATCCATCTTCATGTCTTCCACTTATCCTCACAAAATTAGGGGAAAAGATAATCCAAATTTACTTCAACAAAGTTTTGGCCGACTCCTGTCATTCTTTATGATCCTTCATAAAAATTAAAAAATGATGCATTGAAATGGACTCAACTCGTCTTCTAAATTTGATCAAATCGAAAAAAATGACTAAAAACTAAATTCAAATTTCTACACAATATATTTTTACACACTGATAAAATGCCTCGTGGAAGCCCCCAAAATCATGAATCAAGGTTGAGACATGTTTGCATACCTAAAACGTCATTGTCATTGCCACTTAAGGCCTCCTTTTCACCCCTCATTATCGTGCAATCACCCAAGGATGATGTTTCTATGTATTATTTTTAATCTAACATTGCCTATGAATTGGAGAATCATATGCTCGAGTTCCTTTTGAACAAGGGCGATTCATTCTTTATGTAAATGCCCAGATTGAAATATATAATGTCATGCTCTAAATTGACCTAGCTTTACAATTATCCTTTCGTCAATTTCTTGCATGAGCTTGGTTGTGGAACAATGAGTTGAATAGTCAGGTAGTAGATATCATATCCAAGCATGTTTACTAATGGATATGAGATGAAAATAAAGGGTTTGCTTTAGATGTGATACTAAATTTGCCACCACATTGTCCTTCCCTTTCTTATAAAGGACCTAAAATTCATATGCTCGTATGAGACGAATCCACTTTTGTTGTTCCTATGTTAATGTCCCTTGATTGAACATGTGCTTAAGGTTGAGATCTAGAATCTTAATCAAACACTTGCTCTCAAAAAGAAATTGATGACACTCGGCCATTGCGTGCAAGGTAGCTATCATCTCCTTGTTCCTTGTTATATATTGACATTTGTCACTCCAATTTATTTATTTTAAATGCGACAAGATGAACATCTTGAGAAAGTATTGCATTATGTATGAAATAAAGTATTACATTCAATGACAAAAACTTACAGAAATAAACAGTCTCTAAATTTTGAATAGATGCAAGAACTCGTTTTATATTTTTAAATGGGGTACTTGAAAGAATCCTTCTTGGCAAGGTCAATCAAATGATAGGCTATTTTGTAGAAATTTTTTAGAAAGGTTCTTGATAGAATCCTACCAATCCTAAGAAACTATGAAATATCGTGAGATTCTTGGATACATGGCAATCAAATAAGGTCTCAATCTTTGTAGTGTTGGTGTACACCCTATTACCAGAAATAATGTGACCCAGGTATTCCAAAGATGCTCAGGAAATTGACACTTGGATACCTCAGCACACAAATTATCACTCTCCAAGATATCCTAAACCATGTTCATAAGCTCGATATGGGATGCTAATGAATATGTGTTTGCAAGGATACCATCAAACTACGAAGACAAACTTACAATGTGATTTACTAAATACCATGTTCATTAATTCTTGAAATATGGATGGAGAATTGCTAAGAATAAAATTCATGAATGAAATTTGGCGCTGGCCCTTGTAAGTTCTGAATGTAGTATTCTCTTGATCTTCAATCGGAATTGGTATCTGGTAGTATACAAACTTTGGATCTCTCTCTGAGAAATTCTTCACTCCATGCTACTCATAAATCAAATAATCAATCATCGGCATACAAAAAAATTACTTGTATTTTTCTTCAGGGCCATGTAAACAGTATAGATTCCTTATGACCCATCCTACTTCTTGGCTAGTATCATTGTGGTAACACACAGTCCCTCACTTGAGGTGATGATCCTAACCTCCAAGAGTTTTATTGCCAATTTTTTCTATCTTGAACTACTGAAAACGTTTGAATTTGTACATGTGTGTACAATACTTGGGCGCTTAGTAAAGTCAAGCTCAATAATGTTTTGAAATTATGTGTCTGGAGAAAATATTTTTCGTAGATCCTAAGAAAATATCTTTAAGTTGTGGAGCAGATATGAAATTCTTACAGTCTATTAACGTGGGAAAGAAAAATCGGCATCCATATAGTAAAGGTGATCCATAAACCCAAAATGCCCCTAAAGTATTATTATATTTGAGTTGAGTCAAAAGTTTTAATTTCCCCCAGGGGCGAGCAAATGGTAGTATACTTCTCCCGCTTGAATTTCAAACTCTCATGATGTGAGGTAGAGTATTTTTCAACCAAGTAGAACCATTGCACTCCCAAAATAACATCCACTCATCAATTTAACAATCATATAAAATCTATCCTTCAGTAAATATTGTGCCACTAGAAGTTCCACCTTATGCATTACTCTTACGCATTCAACATTTAGATGCCTTGGAAATTGAATTGGAAACTTCTCAAAAGTTTTTAAATGGACACCTAACCTACAAAATTGTTTCTTATTTATAATATTAAGTGTTATTCCCATAAATGCTATGATCATAACTTATGCAATCCAGATATCAGATATAAACATGAAGATGAACAGATTGCCCAAGTAAATCATGGAAAAACTGACTCTAGTGGTTCCCATTGTTTTATTTTAGAAGGAGATATATTTTCTCATTCTCTAAACACTTATTTTAGTAATTCGTGTCTTGCAACAACACCAATTGTACAGTACTTTTGCACTAGTCCATACTTACCCAATTTGGTCAATCATGTTATACTTAGTTATATCTCATTTATTCTTACTTACACACACAACAGTCATTATTAGTCCATAGAATCACGCTAAACCCTCACATAGTACATTCCCAGTTTTCAAAGCACTCCCACGTGCATCCCGAACCAAAGATCCCATAAGGGGCCATAAAGTTCGTACATTATGGCCCTTCCCATCCGCTTTGTTCCCTTTCTCTCTAGCAACACTTTTCTTAATTCAAATTCCTTTGGGAAAATTCTAGTCAGCATTATCCGAGAAATCCAAATCCAAATCCATAACGCATATATAAGCAAGTTATTCATCCATTATCAAGGAGGAGATCATGCACACTTGACACCCAAAGATCCTAATGAGCATACATTAAGAGAAATCATAAGCAAATCCATTTCAAGACTCCCTTAAGCTTCATATACTTTGCACATTCATTCTAGGGAAGTCATCCACACGATATGCAAATACAAGGAACATATCATCATTCCAAGTCAAGTTAGGGAAAAAGTGCAAGTACAATCTCATTGTTGCAAGATCATGGTTATCTATTTGGTTACATACATTCTAGAGATCACATGCTAGGCGAGAACGATGTGAGGTTCCAACCCTCTTCAGAGTAGTGGCAACATCAACGGTTCATGAGGGTGCCAACAACCCATCTAATGTTTGTTTTGCAAAACTTCTTGGCTATCTAAGGTTTTGAAGGATCAATCGGTTGCATAGCCAACATCACACAATTCCAAAGGTCCAAATTCTAGATAGGATTAGATCAGAAGATAATATAAAGACGCAAAAAGTATCAGGAGCGGAGGATTTAAAGGGACAGTGGAGGTTTTAAGGTAAATGAGCATACAGAAAGGGCCATAACATGGGTACACTTTCGCCAGTTCCATCCGCTTTGGCTCGTGCAGCAGTTCAAGACATGGTTTCAACAATGAGGCCCTATTAGCTCATTTCCAACCTATTTCAGTCATCAAACTAGCCCAAATCATCACACAGAGCATGATATTAGCTAAGTCATCTTGTATGTCATAGCAAAGTGCTTTATCTATTTGATGTTCATCATTGTTTAGTATTGTTCATATGGTTATGACTGATATTGTTGCAATTATCTTTAGAAACTAATTGATTAGGATAGTCTACCGTAAGTTACTACCCCTGTAATAATTAACCATTTAGGTTAAATCACCTTCATGCTCAATATCTGGTGGGTCACGATAATCCTCATTATCATACCTCAACTATGTATCAAATAGACACACTTTCGCCATTTATAAAACTTATTTATGTTATATACAAAATCCCCTTCCTCTATGGTTGAAAACGATATTTACACGGGTTTACAATAGCATAACTAGGGGTAAACTACCACCCAGGATGTTTTAAATAACAAAGATTCAAATGTTCCATTATCATTAGGTTTTTGTTGAAAGTAATATATTATTGGACCTCATAAGTTCCTATCTTTTATTTTCTAGGTCATCAATATACCTTTACCATAATAAGAGAAGACCTTTACCACATAGGTCATCAATATACTTTTGGACCTCATAAGTAATATGCTATAATAGGATAAGACCTTTACCACGTATCTAAATAAGCCTTTAAAGCCAAATTCCTTGGTGAAATTATCAACAAGGGGCACATCAAGTTCATTTCAAACCAATATGGAAGAATTTAAGCTTATCTCGTAATTGGAAGCCTATTAATCTATTTGATGAACTTCTTACAAAATTTTGGCCAAAGCCCTCATGCTACACATCCACCATATTCTACCTTCAATTGTCACCTGCATAAACTAGCTTCGTTAAAAGAAGATACATCCTTGACACCTATTATTGTCTAGGAAGGCATGGAATTGGTTTGTTACTCCAATGAACAATCTATGTTCATCAAGATATAATTTAATGAAAGCTTACAACTGAATCGAATGACAAATTCATTCTAGAAATGCTAAAATACATACCGTTTGTGTCATATTTTTTAAATTATTCAAATGATATTTACTGATGCTTTGTCTTTCCTATCACCAATAGTGTCATCTCGAGTGCATCTTGGTTTATTATATGCTATTTAGTAAGGCTTTCCATCAACTTCTACAATATGTGTTTTTGTTTAGGGCCATGTTTATCTTCTAGTGAATTACCTAATAAGGGGATTGTCCAAGGAATATCCTTACCGCCTCATAATCTCACAACTTGTGAATTGTCATTTTGTAAATTATTCTTCTCTTACCTTTTGTTAGACGTATGAGATGTGCACCCAAGTAAGATCACCAAATTTGAAGAACTTGGCTATCATAACATCAACAATGGGAATGTCTCCTAGATGTGGGACATTTGGCTTCATGAGGCAAACCTCCAGAGAAAGTTAACTTTTATCCTAACTACCCTAATGATAATCACTACTCTACTCTAATCTACCAATTTCATAAGAAAAAGGATGAGGAAAACATCATGATGCACCAAGAAGAAAGGGAATCACCCTCCCTATATGAGTCATCAATTGAGGGGACAAAACAGAGAGCCAAACGATAGATATGATCCACAACTAGACCATTTATTAAAATCTAACTCTCAATCTCAACCTTCAAGAAATCTATGTAAATAAAAACATTAAAAATTTTACACAAAATAAACTATGAAGATAACAGAGAGGTAAGAGATAATTAACACAAAAAAGGAGATATAATTAACACACAAAAATGGTAGATATAAGCTGTAATCATAGTTGTATTAAGAGATAGAATATACACAATCTGATATCAACGCAATCCAAGGCGTTCATTCATTTACAAAGCTCAAAATTAGAGGTCAGAGGCACTTAGAAAGCTTTATACCCAAAGGTGCGGGGTGACCTTGTTTTTAAGGAAGAGGAACCATTTTTACAAGAGGTCTTGTACAATATATAGAAAAAGAAGAGAAAAGGGAAAAGAGAAAAGGAACCAAGAATATGCAGAAAATATCTTCTTTTTCATGTGTATTTCTTCACACGGTTCATGGAGGTGTAAAAGATTCCAAAGGAAAATGATCCACCCAAAACCACCTTAAGAATATTCCAAGGATCTCCACAGTCCTCATGATGATCCATAACCATGAGTCATAGCTTTCGAATGGCCTGAAATAAACCTTATCCATAAATTCTTATGAATTTACAAGTAAATCAGATTTTGTTGATTAGATGCCTTCATCTGCAAGCAACAAGAAAATATTTTGTTTTGGAGTTGATCTCTGATAAAACATCAATATGGGCCCATGAAATCAGGAAGATAAGCGAAAAATATGGGGTTGTCATTTGGTGAACAAATAATGATTTCACTTTTGGACCACTGTGAAAGTTCATCCCTTGATCAACAACTTGCTTAACTCCATCTCTATTTTGTTGGGGCCAAGAGTGGGATAACATCTCTAAAGCATCTTCTAGAAGAGGATTAAATCAGTCAAAAGCATATAAGATTGATTTGGGGCGATTTGATATGCTTATTCAGCTTCAAATTCCCGAAAAATATGTCATGAATTTCTCTCTATTCCCTCAACCGTTCTTGCTGAAACTAAGACCAATGTGTAGCGCTTTGAGAGACCGTTTTAAATGTTGCGGTCATAGGTCGTTTAGAGCTCTTTGTCAAATAATGTGGCTGAGAAACCATAGCTTTGTCGTGGCATCTGTGTCATCCTCAAGCTCATGGTTAACACTAGGCGAGAACGTGAAATTTAAGTTAGTGAGACATGCACTATAGTGAATCTCGGTGTTTACCGATCGATCTCATGTCTCACTTTTTCCACGTGTCCTCAATCGGTGCTTTGGAATTTTTTGGAGAGAGGATGCATGGTGGAAAATCTTTGAGATGATGCGGGGCACTTATTGCCACCATATGTCTACATTACCACATGTCATGCATCGGTGATCTGCAAGGTTTGGGAGAGGAGACTAAGGCTTGAGAGGATACCATGTGTCCTTTCCTTTCCACGCAACATCCATCGATGTCTTAAAAGTTTAAAGCGAAATCCTTAATGTTGAATGTCGATTTCTGACACACGTCCTCCCTGACACTTGTCATGAATTCGTGTTATATAAAGTGTAGAAATTTAAGGCATAACTTAAGGTTTGCGGGAGTGCAGGACGCTAATGCCCGATACTTCGCATGCATCCATCACAGGCCCTAAAACAAATGTAAAAGCTTTGTAGTACGCAGGATAATTATTGACTGTCAAGTGCCGACCGTCCATCTCAGGCACTAAAAAACATAAAAGTGAGAAGATTTGAAATTTTCGAGATGTCATTGAGTGACAAGTGCCCCTTTTTTTGATCCATTAAACTTGACGAGCTTTCCTCAACGAGAAACCAAGGAAATGAACATCATATGAACATCTCAAAGGTAAAAACCACTCAAAACTTCTCTGTTCTTCTAGATTTGGCCTGTATGTACTCAGAGCAGAAGAGGGAAAATAATTTCCATGAGTTTCAACTACAAGGACACCTCAAAGACACGTGTATAACACCATTAAAATCCTCCGAGTTCTAAAAATAAATGAATTACCCAGAAATGAAGTATGGGGTTTATTTTGGCGACAAATTTATTCCAGATGAAAAGAATATTAAATATTCCATGCAATGTCTTAATCCTTTTTTCCTTACTTCTATTTCCATCATAAAATGGATATAACAACCCAATGCTATAGGAAAAATTTACTTCCTCCATCTCTAGAGTTAGATATTTAAGAATGGAAATGGATCTACCACAACGAAGTTTTTCAAATTTGGGAGCCACTTGCTTTCCATATTTTGCTTCTCTTCTGTTGTGATCTCTTACTGAAAATGTAGAGAAGGAACTTTCCTCCTACATCACCAAGGCACCCTCTCTTACAGCAGATTTCTTACTGAAAATGTAGAGAAGGAACTTTCCTCCTAGATCACCAAGGCACCCTCTCTTACAGGTAAATCCCAAAAAAATCGAATATTCTTATAGCCATTGATAAATACTACTCTTCTTGTTGGATGCCTTCACAAGCCTCTTACAAAGACATTGAAAATTTACTGAAAGACTTTTTATGGGATAGATCTGAACATGAGAAGGGTTTTCACAGAGCTTCTTGGTAATTTTCTTGTCTTCCCAAGGAGGCAAGGCACAACTGTTGTCATGCAAATGTGTTGCATAAAAATTTCAAACTTTAAAGCATGACAACTAGACCGAAATGCGAAAATTTTCTCCTAATTCTTCCTGAATCCGTCTCCGAGTCAGTCCGTCTTCTGTGTCATGCCCATCGTAACCTTGTATGTCCTCCCAATTTGTTGAATAATCTTGTGCAAGTTTTTGAAATGTGATAACAATGTTCATTCATCTTATACAAAGAAGTGCTTCCAAAATTCTGACCTTTTCAAGATTGGTGTGCATCCTCTAGGACAGAACGAACAGCCCATACTCATCCGGAGGTGGTATTGAAGAGAAATGAACATGTTGGAAATTATTTAGGAAATTTTCCAAAAGCTTTGGAGGTTTAGGGACAAACAGTGCAATAACAGGTTTTTCAAATGTAAGGAGCATGCAGTAAAAATTGGTACCTAATCTTCCACAAATGTTTCAAGAAGTTCTGTAATGAATTAGGAAACAAACAAATAGTCATTGGAAAGATGGATGAATTTTGTAAATGGTGGAATCATCACATTTTTCACAAAACATAAGTGCTTCTCAAAGTAGCACATATTTGGTAGACTCACTTTGTTGTCCCGAAGGAAAAGGGGCCATTTTTTAGAGGAGGTAGAATCAGGTCCTAGAACCCATCTCGTTGTTTTTAAAATGGTCTTGTGAGTTAAAATCATATAAAACTTTGCAAGAAAAGTCCACTGGAGATCCAGGATATGTGTTCCCAAGTTTGCATGGTCATTTTTCAAGTTAGTTCAGTGGCAGGTTTTCTTGTCTCATGTGTCCCGTTTGTCCCTCTTGTCCCTAGGACAAAGGGGACAATGGAGACGATAAAATGTGCCCCACCCCTCAGCTCTTCCCCATGGTTCCTCATGTGACCCTTCTTTCTTCCCGATGGAGTGATAAACTCGTTTTCTCATATTGCACCAGAAATTGACAAGTGACACCATCACATTGAGGCGCATTTTCTTGCACCTCGTCCCTAGGACAAAGGGGACGAGAGGGGACAAAAGGGACACAAAAAAGTGCCCCTCCCGCTTAACTTTTTTTTATAATTTTTGCTCTATGTTGGATTTTTGTCCCTATCATCTTGGGATAGAGGGGGCAGAGGGACGGGAAATGCACCCCACTCTTCATCCCCTCTCCAAGAAAAACATGTCAAGCCCTAATTTTAAATTGGAAACCCTAGATTTTCAACCAAGTGTTGCCACTTCATCTGATATTCAAAATACATCACAGGGAAGCTGCAAAACATAAGATGTTTTTTACCTCATTTCTTCCTCCAAGCTTGACCAAGACTCCATATTTGAAGACACAAAACCTCCAATTACCTAAAAACACAGCAACCATGTTGTTAAAATTATTCCAGGGCATCTTTGAATGTTAAAACGGAGCTATTCTCATTGCCAAGAAGCCCGAAACTAATTCTACTAAACTTTTAGTGAGTTTTCTTCTCCCGCGCATCCCCGTGATAATCGAAGCTCGGAGGCTCCATTAATGGCTGCCATAAAATCTTCAAACCTATAACTTGTGCCCTCGAGGTTACTTTTTCGATTTCCAAGAGTTCAAATGAGCGAAACACAACCAAAATTGAAGCACAAGACCACAACGACAAGTCAAATCTAATGAAGACATTTTCAATGCTAGCGTTTATGGATAAGTTCTAATTCTAAAAATAATAAGTAACTTGTGCCCTCACTTACTAAAAATAGCAACTTACCAAAAATAGTAAGTTCTCTCAGATAGGTGCATTTGAAGAACAATGAAAAGATGACAAACTAGGAAAAAGCGGTAATTTGAAAAAAAAAAATCAGTTTTCCCATAAAAGAAAAAAGTAACTACTAAAAATAGAAAATGGAAAAAAGGGTAAAGCATCGTCAACAAAGGTGAATTGAATGTGTCACGAGACTTACAAGACCAAATTTGAGCAAAAAGGCAAAATATTCTCAAAATATCAGGTCCTCGTCCGACTTGCCAAAAATAGAAATTCTCAATTTTGGATGCAAAAAGTTACATTGGCTCCAATTTCACTCATCTCACTATTTTTTGACACATCGTCACAGGGTTGCAAGGTGGTCTCATGGCTCAAACAAGGTAATTCATCCATCACAAAGGTCTTGAAGCCTCATTTTGATCGCAATCGTGTCTCAGAGCGAGGCGAGCACAACAAGGCGCAATAGCTAAAAGCAAGAGACTTTATGCACTTGGAAAAGATTCAAAAAGATTCAAGAGCTTGGTTAAAATTCAAGAAAAAGAGGCCATCTAAACTCATCGGTCAAGTTGATCCATCGTCATCTCTCCGAAAAGTTGGTTGAAGTGAGCTCAGTGAGCTGGGTGCGTTGGGTGAGTTGAGTTGAGTTGAGTTGGTTGAGTTGGGAGAGTTGATTGAGTTAAGTTGGGTGAGTTGTGCGAGTCAAGTGAGCTAGTTCGGAGCTCATCCTTTCCTATAAGACGCACATGATAATTGAGGTATGAAAACCATAAATACCCTTAGTTTGAGAAATTAATGAATAAAGGGCACAAAGTGATTCCATATTCCAGGAGAGTTCGTAAACAAACAAAGTACAATTAAGATCCCGAGAGCTATTCAAGTCAAGCAAGATCCATTACAACATCCATCCCTTCAGGGGCATCCGGTATGTCTTCCCCAATGGAGGATCTTTCCCACAATGAACAAGAGATGATCTTCGGTAAGGTTACGAAAGTGCTCTGCGACGATAATCATGTCAACTCATGAAGAGCTATTCCCATGGATTCAAGAAATGCTCAAAAGTGATCCAAGAACAACACAGCAAGATATCATGGCCGACCTTGAAGCTATATCAAGAACCTTGAAATCAAGCGAAAGAATAATTCCCGAGATAACTTCCCACTTTTTCTGTGGCACCTCAGGTAACTAGTATGTGGAAGTTGTTAGGCCTAAGAATGAAAATCATATTGGGGAGATGACTTCATCAGACTATCAGTTGGCTCGCATCTCATTGGGTCACGCTCCACATGAGGGTGATTCTCATCTATTCAAAGAATCCTCTTCCCGCCTCCTTTATCGAAATGAAGAGTACAAGGGAATAATTGAGCAATTGGAAGAACAGTAAAAACTCTCGGTGATCACATTCAACCCTTCTTGGAGCCCGATAAAACATCTTCACTCCCCGTGGAAAAAATTCCTCCAATCACTATCTTTGACCCCACGATGATCAAGAGAGAACAAGGTTATGTAATACGAGGAAGGCTAACGAGAAGTGGATTGAGAATATCATCAAGAGAGGTAAGACAATATTTCCAGAGGTCATCTCTCTAATCAAGTACATTCTTGCCATCTTGTCAAAAGTGAAGAAAGTGAAGGAGGAGATTTAAAAGAGAAAATCCACTGGGATGAGGTGTTCCCACTGGTGTCTAAAATAAACTCCTTCGTCTCTCGCACCCTTGTAATAAGAATGTGTTTGCATCAGTTGGTGAGAACTTGTCTCCATTTTGGGTCCGCATCATTTATGAGAGATACAGTATGATAGCATATGTCATTGTCCAAACTTGACTTTTGTGGAAAACGTGCTTTTGAGATCTTGGATGATATCAACAACTCTGTCCAGAAACTTGGGTTCCCTCTACTCACCGAGAATTCATCATCAAAAGAACTCATTGTTTCCCTCCAGGAGTTGGTAAAGAAAAAGGAAGGTGACTCTCTCTCCTTCAGTAAAGATGCCTCGAGTCCATGGCCAACATCAGAAGCTCTATTTTGGAAATCGAAAACGATCACAAAAGATGGCTCAAGAAATGCAAGAAGATCAGTGAGGTTCCCAAGGCATGGATCAAGGTGTTGAGTTGCTTTTGTATTCTAGAGGCACAAGCTGACATCTAAAGTAGCTCAATTCAGAAAGGAATTCAAAGGACAAGATCCCGTTCTGGAAACTCTTCATCAGGAATCTTGAATCAGCAAGTTCTTCATTAGAAGGAGCTTCTTCATCAGATATGTTAACTCCTTCCTCTTCTTATTCACCTTCTTTCTTCTCTCCCCCTTTCTAATTCTTCATTGTATGTAATCATGGTAATTTGTCTCATTCACTTAAGTGACTTTCTAAAGTTAAATTGTAAAATTCCCTTTGATTTATAAAACAAGTACTTATTTCTCATTTGCTAGAAACATGTAAAGTCATAAGTTGAATAAGATCACAAAGAGTCATGTAGGGGTAGGTGAAAAATCAATTCACAATGCTATAAATTTGGATGGCTTCTCCCTTCCAAAGGATCCTGAAAGTTAAGTTTTTGTAGCAATTGTGGATTGGGGTTTGGATGTTGAACTTTGTATCACCAACACAAGAAATAAAAACTACATTTCTTCTATTTCACTTTTTCATGTTTTATTTTTTCTCTCTATTCTTCACTTTGTAAGCATAGTGATCAAGAAGGAACTTTGTATCCTTGATTGATGAATCTAAGGAACTGTGTCTCTAGCTTGTTAGTCTTACTAATGGCTTACATTGTTGTTTTCCTCTAATTGAAGATTGAAATACTCCGGTTATTGGGTGTGAACTCTATTATTGCCTACTCACAACAATAACCCTCCCTTTCCTAATTTCTCTCCTCTAAGTCACAAGTTCAATAAGATCATGAAGAGTCATGTGGGGGTAGGTGAAGAGTCAATTCACGGTGTTATAAATTGGGATGGTTTCTCCCTTCTAAAGGATCCTGAAAATTTACTTTTTGAAGCAATTGTGGATTGTGGTTTGGATGTTGAACTTTGTATCACCAACACAAGAAATAAAAGCTACATTTCTTCCATTTCCCTTTTCATGTTTTCTTCTTCTCTCTTTATTCAGTACTTCACAAGCATAGTGATCAAGAAGGAACTTTGTATCCTTGATTGATGAATCTAAGGAACTGTGTGCCCCTATCTTGTTAGTCTTGCTAATGGCTTATGTTGTTGTTTTCTTTTAATTGAATGTTTAACTACTCCGGTTATTGGGTGTGAACTTTTTTGCCTACTCACAACAATAACCCTCTCTTTCTTAAATTCTCTCCTTCACCCTTCATCGCTGCAAATTCCTCCCTTGTATCCCATACAGGCACTTTGCCACAGGTTCAGTGAAGTCATGTTCCTATGTGATCCATGACCTACTAGCCACCCCACAACATTAAGATAGGATTAGGATTAGTTTACATTCAATGATGAGAGCCTCCCCATACACAAGGAGGGGTGTAACCCTGTGAGTATTGGTTGAAACACATAATTTGCAACACAAAAATTTATTTCACCAAGAGCCTAATCATTCTCAAAGCTCTAGTTACGGTGGTAGGCTCATTTTTGGAATTAGGGTAAAATGAGGGTTTTAGAAGGTCCCACAACCTTTTACAAAAATCCCATATGGAAATATAGAGCAGTGAAGATTACATTGCGAATACCCATAGTTATCCCAAAAAAACAAAGCACCCAAGCAAAATCAGAGCAAAACTATAAATATAATGATATACATCAAAGGATTAAATGAGCTTTTTCAGCTCAGTAATAGTCTTTCTAGCATTAACAGAGCCACTTTTTTGAGCCAGAGAGTCCACCAAGGTGATCATTTCAGCACAGTCTTTGTTGATGGCAGCCCTAGTGTTGTCTGTGAAGTCTTCCCAGGCCTTCAAAACAGTAAAGGCCCTTTGCAGTTTAACGAGGATAGAAGTAGTAATTTCCACATTACTATTCTCTTCAGTTTCTACTTCCATCTTTTTACCATGATCTTTGTTGGTCTGGATTTCCTTAGCCCCCGACTGGACATCTTCCTCAGCCACGTGTTGAACAATATCCAATTCAAACATCTGAACGTCTTAATTTACAAGCCAGATTTCTTCAGCAACAACAGGTTGTTCTTCTTCCATAGCAATTGGCTCGGGTTCAGGAGAATCCGGGTACAGAGAGGCCAAATTCAGAAGGGCTTCAGAGAGGATTTGTTTTGAACTGGAAATAGGGGAAGGCAGTTGAAGAGCGAGCTAATTCCCGAATTGAGGAGGCACCACCGGTCGGCGAGCGAATAGGGCTGATTGGGAGAGTGGGGGAACACAATCCACAGGGGACATACCCTCAAAAGAGTAGCCTGATGGCAAATTCAAAATCAAAGTCGGTGACAATTATCCTACGGCGCCGAATGTTAGATTAAGGACAGGGAGTGGGAGAAGGAAGAAGGGAAGCAGTGGGAGTACGACGGCCCTTCCCAAATTTGGGAGGGAAGTAGATTAGTTTAGCGGAGGCCGTAAACTGGAAAAGAAGATAAAGGAGACACTAATGTAGAAGGGGACCATC
This sequence comes from Taxus wallichiana var. yunnanensis, assembly GCA_018340775.1. Lineage (NCBI taxonomy): Eukaryota > Viridiplantae > Streptophyta > Pinopsida > Cupressales > Taxaceae > Taxus > Taxus wallichiana. The sequence continues at coordinate 232,702,275 of CM031239.1, read as the reverse complement.
ACCCTCCCTAGCAATATTGATAGAGTGTTCCAAAGATTGAAACAAAAAGGCAGAGAGATTAATCTTCATACCACGGCGAAGGTGCGAGAGAAAGAAGAAATGAGGCCTGAAACCAACTTGTAGCATTATTGATAGAGTGTTCTAAAGATTGAAACAAAAAGGCAGAGAGATTAATCTTCTTACCACGGTGAAGGTGCGAGAGAATGAAGAAATGAGGCCCGTAAACCAGCTTGTAGCGACCATCAATAGTGAAGTAGCGCATGATAACCTCAGCCACTCTATTCCATGGAGGATATAGGGATTCCCTCGCATAACCCGAAAGATACTTAGTGGGATTCTCGCTCAGGCTTGATAAAATCCTGCAATTCCGCCTTGAGCGAGCATTTGAAGTAAACCACTCCCGAGGCCGAAGACCAGTCACCATAGAGATTGCATTAGTCGAAATCGTGAAATAGGTGTTGCCCACCTACACCTTGCCCCTCGACCAAGTAGCCAACACACCATACGAAACTTTGGCTGAGTAACCCAAAATTCTTTCTAGAAAGGTGGTAATACCATTTTCCCTGAGAATGTCCCATACCTCTTCATCCTCCCGGTATTCATCACAAGAAACAGCTCAATGCGCTTCAATTGACCTCCCATGGTGACAAACCAAACATAAATTATAAAAATGGAACTCGGGGCATCAAATTTATAATTCATGCTTACGGTTCGTGAGGAGATCTCCTCATTATTACACCTTGAATAGGTATGATTACGAGGCATTAAAGAATATCTTTCCCCAAGATCCGCATGAATTAAAATTCGAACGCCACACATGCCCAGATCAATCAATTGTCGCATCGACATAATGGCAATATTATGGCTAATGCCATTAAAAAAGAATGTTTCCTGCTTGTTATCCTTGCTGACATCAGAAACAACCAACATAAACCACAAAAGGTTAACGATTAAAAGAGCAATCATTATGGATGATTTGGAGCACCTCACTTGGGAAGTTCCCAATCCAAGTTTGTTGATTTTCCTGCAGGATGCCCAAATTAGCAAGGCAGTCAACAACCTTATTACCTTCTCTATAAACATGTTGATACTTAATTTCTTGGAATTTATCTTGAAGAATACGAATGTCAGCAATGATATTCCTGATAGTCCATTGACTAGGGTCTTCTGAATTAAGGATTTTGATGATGTTCAGCGAATCGCTTTCAATTATTATACGTCCACTCCCTAATTGCAGAGTCAGCTCAAGACCTTTAAGAATAGCCATAGCCTTTGCCCTGTGATTGGTGCCTTCACTAAGATTAGTTGCAGTAGCAGCTAGAGGGGTGCCATCATTGTTACAAAGAATAGCACCTCCTCCAGACATTCTCGGATTTCCTTTAGATGCACCATCAGTATTAAGTTTGAGCCATCCAGGAGGGGAGGGGTCCAAATTACATCAGCATGCGTAGCAACAAAAGGTTTGGCTATAATCTATAACCTAAGTTGCTGACACTAGTTCTTTTTACCACAAAAGTTAATCTTTTGTTGATACTTCTTCCAAAGATAGTTAAGGTTTTCTTGAAAGAGAATAGAAATGCTTTTGGCTACCTGTGTAGGGTCCATACTTTGGTCTTTGAAAATACACATGTTCCTTTCCTTCCAGATACCCCATAAACCATGAGGGAGGATTAGCTTCCAAGCAAGAGAAAGGATCTGATGCGTGAAAGGGGAGCACCATTGGTTAAAGTAGCATGTAGTGACTCAAGAAAAATCCAAGATACTCCAAAGTGGCTTAAGATCCATTTCCATATGGTTTGGGTAAAGGAACAATGAAGAAGAAGGTGAGAAGAGGACTCCAGAGCAGAACAACAGAGGACACATCTAGAAGGAAGAGAGAAACCTCTCCTTTTAAGGTTCTCGCCAGATAGGAAAGCATTCCTAAAGGAAAGCCAAGCAAAAAAACCAATTTTGGGTATAACTTCCGGAGGCCAAATGTGGTGAAGGGGCGGACCACAGGGAATGTGAGGCTTAGAAGCATAAGCAACTTTGACAGTGAAATTCCCAGTAGAAGAAAGGGGCCAAATGCGTTCATCCATAGGTAAGGAAAAAGGAATGTACTGAGAGGACAGAAGATTCCTCAAGAAAAACAAACATTGACTCTGGATGTTACTAATGCCAAGCCAATCAGGAATAAGCCAAGTAGGTTTGGAGTTGAGGATTTTCCAGTAACCAACAACTTTCTTGCCACATCGAGCGATAAGGGGCCGTTTGATTGAATCCCGGAAGGGTCCTGACAAAGAGGTATGTCCCCAACCCACCAATCCATCCAGAACTCAATTTGGTGCACCATTTCCCAGATGCCATTTAGTACCAACACTCAAAAGAGGGAGGGAACTCACCACTAAGTTCCAAATGGCAGAGCCTCGGGGGAGGAATGAAGAAAATTTCCCGAGTGCGTTAGATATTTGGATCAAAGAAGATGGACCCAAGCAGACGCGTTTGCTGACGCCACTTCCCAACCAATCTTAGCAAGCAACACTTCGTTCATGTCAGTAATGCGCCTGAGCCCCAAACCTCCCAAGTTGGTCGGTTGGCACACAACATTCCAAGAGACTAAATGGATTCTTTTCTTATCTTCCACAACCCGACCAGAGGAATCTCTTTTGGATTTGTTCAATAGCATTGACCACTGTCGAAGGCATTTTGAGAAGTGACATAAAATAAATGGGCAAGCTCTGGAGTGTAGTTTTAACCAGTTGGAGTTTGCCAGCTTGGCTTAGAAGGGCCCCTTTCCATCCTGCCAGTTTCTTTTGGTAGCACTCAATGACAGGATTCCACAAGTTGTTTGTTTGTTTTCTTTGAAAAGAGGTATACCAAGATAAGAAGACGGTAGATCTACGATGTTGTAGCCAAAGATATCAGCAATCTTCCTTTTTCAACTTGGAAAAGTGTTTATAAAATCTATGCCACTTTTAGAGAAGTTTATCGATTGCTGAGAAGCCGTTTGATAACATTCTAGAATTTCTTTAAGGGTTATTGCCTCTACCACCAATGTTGCACTCAAGAGAAGTGTGTCATCTACGAATTGGCTATGAGTAGCAGCGGGTGAGCGAGTGGTGACCTTAATACAAGAAATAGTAGCACCCTGTTTGGCTGCTTCGAAATCTCTACTAAGAGTGTCCACCATTAACAAGAAGAGAAAATGGGACAAGGGGTCTCCTTGTCTAATTCCTCTATTCTTAAAGAAGCCAGCTGGAGTACAATTTATGAGGATGGAGAAACAAGGTGAGGAAATATAGCTCAAAATCCATCTACACCATTTGTGATCAAATCCAAAGCTACTTAGCACACGCAAGACAAAGGTCTAGCTGACTCTATCAAAGGCTTTTTACATGTCCAATTTGAGGATCATTCATGCATACTTAGTTTGTTGTGCTGAATGAATTTCTTCATGAACCATAATAATACCTCCCTATATAAGCCTACCGATGATGAAGGCATTTTGTTGTTTAGAGATTAGGCAGTTCATCAAAGGTTTTAATCTAGTTGCCATCATTTTGCTGATTATTTTGTAGGCCGTATTGCAGAGACTTATAGGCCAAAAGTTGGCAACCGACTTGGATCCCATAGATTTGGGGGCCAGAGCAATGAAAGTTGTATTCCATTCTTTTAGAAAGGAGTTATTGTTCTGAAATTCATTCACTGCTCTAAAGAGATCAAGCTTTATGATTTCCCAATAGATTTGGAAAAAAGCAGCAGGAAAGCCATCAAGGCCAGGAGCTTTATCCCCTTTCATAGTGAAGACAATAATATGAATTTCCTCCATAGAGAAGGGCTTCGTGATTTTTTCATTCATTTCTGTTGTGACTAGCTTAGGGATGTGTTGAAGCATCTTGAGCATGTCATTTTCATTAGGAGGAGCCTCTTCCTGTAGAAGGTTAGAATAAAAAGAAACAAGTTCATTAGAAATATCCAATTCGAAGACAAGAGTTTACCTTAGGCGGATAGCAACTCCTTAATTTTATCTCTGCTTTTGTGCTTAGAAGTCGTGACATGGAAGAATTTGTTGTTTTTATCTCCTTGGTTCAGCAAGAGAGCCCTCAATATTTTCCTCTAGTATGATTCGTCCTCTATCAAGGTATTGTGGTATTCACTGAGCAGATCAATTTATTGCCTATAGAGCTGGTCTGTTCTACCTTCTTTCTCAATTTCTGCAAATATACTCATAATTTTTTGAGTTAGTTTTTTCTTTCTAAGCTTGATGTTACCAAACACTCTAACCTTCCAAATCTTGAGTTGTTTCTTGATTTCTTTGAGTTTGTGGAAAAATCTATACATGGCAATACCTTGGAGGTTTATTCCCCACCAGTTCTTTATAACAGAGCAAGATTATTGTTTTCCAACCAAGCCAACTCAAATCTGAATGGTGGGTTTTTAGTTTTGAGATTGGTATTGGCACATAGAAGCAGAGGGTTGTGGTCCGATGCCGCTCTAGGTAAAGCACTAAGATAGAAATCAGGGTAAAGTAAGATCCAATCCATAGATCCCAACGCTCTGTCAATCCTGCTTTGTATATGATTCCTACCCAATCTACGGTTGGACCAAGTGAAGGAGGCTCCATGAAGATCCATATCAAAAACTCCCCCTGTCTAATAAAATCAGCCAATGCTCCCATACTAGTGGGGCTAGTAGGGGCCCCACCCTGTTTTTTTGAGGGGTAAAGAGTGCTATTACAATCTCCCATGATAAGACAGGGAAATTGAATATAGCTCCTTTTGAATTTTGCAATGTCCTGCCATAGGTGTTCCCTTTGTGATTCCAGATTAGGAGCATAAATGTTATTATTTTGGTATTAGATTGCACTAAATAACATTCTAAATAAAACACAGATTTAACACACAAACTCAATTCATTTGGCTCAATTTATTATTGTAGAGAGGTTACAATATATAGAAGTTTGATCTCCTACAAAGGAGGAGTCAACTCACATCATGAATCCCCCTTATCTCTCCATGATCCACATATCACTCAATTTCTATCCCATATATCTCTCATAATATCTCTACTAGTTCCCTAAAATCTCTAGTGAGTTGTACTACAACTCACGTACAACAATAAAATACAACTCAATATGAGATTGTATTAATTTATTCTAAACTACTATATTATTATTAAATGAGTTATTTTATGTTAACTCATTTTAATAATAATTCTACACAATATAATGCTAACAAATGTGAGCACTAAAGCAAATATTCCTAACAAATGTTGATAGCAATCCAGTAAATATCAAAGCCAACTTCTTGGAAGAGCATGCCTAAGAAGTTCGGATTTTTTATGAGGCAGTCACCATGTAGAACTTTAGGGTTCCAAAGAGTGCACAAACCTCTAGAGTTTCCAGACGAGTTTTGAGCAATAAAAGAAGCATTTGGCCAAAGCTTTGGGAGACTATCTTCATTTTTGAGTTTTGTTTCTGAAGCATAATGATATTAGGAGAGTGATTAAATCTAATATCCTTTAGGACTCTTTTCTTTTGCAAAGAATTGAGACCCCTGATATTCCATGAGATTATCTTCATCTTTTAGATTTGGTTTTGTTCCCCACAACCATGGGGATGGTACTCTATGTTCCTTGAGCCACATTTAGAGTTGATTCTTGTTGAAGCTTAATATTGCCATGGATTCTCCCTCTAGTTTTTTCGTACCTATGTCAAGTTTTTTGCTAATGCTTCTGGTTACCCGAGGTTTATTGTTGTCATCAGAGGCTGAAGGAGAGGGGGAATGAAGTGACTCGAGGTTCAACTCAGGAAGTAAGGAAAGAGGAGGAAAGGGAGTGGGGGACTCAACAGAGGGAGCAAGGGAGAACGAGAGCGAAGAGGGGAAGACAAGAGAGTGGGGGAGAACATCAACAGAGAGGGTGGGGCGGGAAAGCCCTGGATGACATCTATGTTCACTACAGCATAAGAATTAGGAAGCGGTGAAGCTTAGGTGGCAATAGTGGGTATCACAATAGTAGAAGAGGGATGTGGGGAATCCAAATTAGCAACAATGGAAATTTCAACAGTAGAAAGAAGCAGGGAAGCCTAGTTTGCAACAGAGGGTTCCTCAAGATTAATTTCTCTGTCTTCCAGAATAATGAAGGGGTTAGAGGTATGAAACTCTAAAGCCGTCTTCGGGAGAACTTTAGGTATATATTTCCCTTTCTTCTTAGGGGTAAACTCAGGATTTTTCGGTTTAGCTTGTGGCTTAGAAGGGAAAGCAGGGGCTCTATGACCAATGCTTTTGCAGATTGAGCACACGCTTGTGGGACATATTCATATTCAATGGGTTGTGTCCAAATTCCAAAATCAGAGAGAAGATCTATAGATTTTGGGAGTGGACCACTAACATCAACATTAACACAAAATCGAGCATGAATAAATCTAGTTTTGGCCTTAGTGGCCTAATCAATGGCAATGAGAGAGCCCATGGAAAGAGCAATACCTTCAATGACCATTGAATCCCGAACTCCAGAGGAAGGCCTGGAAGACGCACCCAGATTGGAGCATGTGTCATGGTTTCAGTTAGCGGATTAAAGCTAGGAGTCCATTTTCGAATGTAGAAACCCCGCCTACCAAAAAACCACGACCACCAAGAAGAGCCCGCGCAAAGTCCTCTTTAAAGTTGAACGAGAAGAGGATGAAGCCATTTGGCATGGCAACAATCTCCATGGAACCACAAGGGGCCCATTTCATGTGCGCCCATTTTTTAACGTTCTAGGTCCTATTAGTTTGCCGACCGAGAGACAAATCTCGAGATGCAGCGGTCGAGGCATTGATGTGAGAAGGAATTTGCAGGGAAAATGTCCCATCGAAGGACAGGTGACAACTTCTCCGTATGTGGGACAAAGGAGGACCTAGCCACCACTTTTTTCCATGCCTCGTTGAGAGGTCTAGGAGACAAGCTGCCAGAGTCGGCAAGGCGGGACTCGGGGACTGGACCGAGAGGGTCCATCCGAGCAAGCACCGAGAGGATGCCGTAAATTCAAAATCAGCAAGCGGGAAAACCAAGAAGCTCGGGGTATTGTCACTTGGCTAGTTAACATCATCGACAATTATTTGGATTGCTATAACTTTTCTTTAATCCATAAATGATATGGAATAAATACGGTGGTAAGCTCATTCACTATGGTAAGCACATGGAAATCCTTGGAAAAGGTCAAATCTTGGCTCAAATATAATGGTGATGGCTTATGTGATCTTGATCAACCAACGCTTATTTTGGGGGTCATTTGTCATGATTTTCATATCATTCCTTTGGTTGAGCTCCCTTGGGTGTTTTCCCTCAAGCTTTTTAGATGAGGTATTCACAAAACAATTGATATCTCCAATAGCCAAACTAAAAAGTTACTTTCCTGGACTAAAGTGAAGAACAAATTTCATCTAGCTGACAATGATCAAGAGTTTCAAGGATATTTTACAAGAAATCCCTAATGAGATGCTTCACAAAATTTGTTTCATTTATTCTCACCATGGGAAAAGTACTGGAAGTGGTATACAGAGATGTCTTTTCAAAATTACTCCCCCAAAAAGGGCTATGAATTGTTTCCACCATGTTTACCAATGTTCGAAAAACTTATGGCTTGGAGGTCCTTTCATTGAACTGCGTTTAATTGGAACCAAAGATTTAACACAGTTTGGAATGCCATTTCAAAACCAAAGCTTGCCCATTTTGTATGGTGCCTTTTTTTTTTATCAAGGTCTCCCCTTGTCCGCGTCCTTACTCAATTAGGGGTCAATCAATCCAATTTCCCATTTTGTGAACATCCGAAAACCCTTATCCATATTTTTGTTTTTGTCAAAAACCTCAACTAGCCTAGACTTGTATTAGCGCATTTTCAAAACTTTTTAGACCATAACCCTTCATTTGGTAGAATATTATTTTACGAGATTGGTCGCTTCTCCCTTCTCGAAGATTTGACATATTTTTCAAGTGGCATTTCTTTTCTTTATTGAGAACAAAAGAAATATTGTTTTCAAGCTAATTTTACTATGGATTTAAACTTTTCAGCCTATGCTAAAGCTAGGATTGTTTCTGTTGAATTTGTGCATATTCAAGTGTAAGTTTGGAAGGTGGCTCCGAGATCACCCATCTATAAACCCTTTTGGATCATTGGGGAAAACACTCCTTACATTGTGGCTCGTGTTCCTCCTATTCTCTTCGAGGGAAAAAGGTTGTCACAAAATTCTCTCTCACCACCGTTCTTATAGTTGTGTTGTGTGGTCTCTGCCTTGCTGCCACTCTCCTTCGCATTCATTGCATGTTAGTCAGAGCTCCCTATCACCTCACCGAGATGATCGAGATTCTCCCCCACCTCCTCTTCAAGACAGGTGGGCACCTTACCAATCTCACAAATTTCCTCATTTGGCTCTCGCTATTTCTCCCTCAGGACAAAGCACTCAAGCGCATGAAGACATTTTGGGAATGACTAGGACTACAAATGCGACTGCCACTCTAATTAATGAGGGGAAAGACCTCTTAGTGGCAGCTAAGGAAGATTTGATGACAAAAATCCTGCTCTTACCGACCTCTTTGTTGTTGCTTAATGTTATATTCTTGAATTTATTGTAAGAAACTTAGATCCATTATATATATCAATGCAATAATCAGAATATTTGTGTTGATCAAAGCAGGAATAATTAATAAATATATAAAAAAGAGGCCCGAAATTTATGCAATACTCAAAATATTGTCACTTTGGGAAAAAAGTCGAACTTGGCATACAAAGTTGAAGTACTAGGTATTGGGTACTAACATGTGAAATATTTGAAGCTGATAATGTCGAGATGGTGAAGGTTGGTGCAAATGAAATTAGAGTAAAGGTGTTTCTTATTATCCCGATGCTTGCAGTTGCTCCCCTGTTTATCAGACCAGCCCCTTTTATTGTAATGAGGAAAAGAACGCAAGAGTCGCTGGAGGCTGACTTTATAGGATTGTGATGCACTAAACATTTAACCAAAAAGAAAGAAAAAACGCTTAACGAATGTGTTAACTTTGAACTTTTGCTTAACACTTGTTATTTTTGATCGAATCAAGGCAAATAAATTATATCGTTGAAACATTTAATCGTAATGTTCATGATCATCCAAAACACGAAATATTAAGTGTTGAAACTCAAGTCGAGAGTACAAAAGGGTACCTAGTTAATATTATTTTATTTTTTCGCATGTTGAAAGCTTGGGGTTTTAACTTTCGAATGATAACCGAATTACAGAAATAAGCCACGGTGAAATATTGTTGAAGAGTATGATTGCTAGGATGAAAAATTGAATCTCCATAGGTTGTTGAAAGACAGCCATTGAGGACATTGTAAATCTTGTAATGTGTTTTACAAATATAGATAAAACAAGAAGGCTTTTTATTTCTGTTATAATAATCTTTAATTGATAATGAGACGTGACTTTGTTGTAAAGAACTGGCAGTTTACTAATGCCAGTCTAAGCCCAATCCTGGCTACTTGTGGGCTAGGTATTCATATATTGACACCAATTCAAGAGGGTTCGGCCCTGAAAACGTTACTTTAATAAAATTAGATTGATATGAAAGTAGAAAATGGCAATTTCTGACAGAGAGATGCTTATTTACCTTTCTATTGATCAAAAAAGAGGTGAAAAATCAACGAGAGAACATTGGCGGAAGATTTAAAAACATAAGGGGGAGAAACCTCACACTCCAATTTTAATCATATAACCCAGATTGAATGCAAAACTGATAGATGTGATGGTAAAGAGATTAAAGATGATAGAAGCAGTTAATGAGAAAAGGAGGTCAACATCATTGAAAATCCTAAAAAAACAGAACAAGCGCCAGTGTCTTAAATGGTTAATACCAGGACATGATGGCATAAAAATTCTCCACAATACATTAGATATGATGTGAGCACCCAACCTTTTGAAGGGCGAAATGGATGGAATATGCTAAAAATCAGCAATCGCATGTGTACAATGCAATGTGAACGCCGAACGGTATAAGTTTTTGATTTTGACTATTGGGATTTCTCCATTTACTGGGCTAGAGAGTATTCCTCCTGGAATTAATTGTATTAGTCCCCTGATCTAGGTGTTCCAAATGTGGATCGTATACCCTAAGCCTCGTCAGCTCAAAATTTTGAAAAATCATTCACTAAAATTATTGAACAGTTAATTGTCACGTGGTTGCTTAACCTATTAAGCAACTGTCATTTTTTGAGCAATTAATCCTTTTTAATATTTCACAAGGTCTAAAATGCAAATACATGTCATAACCTCATAAACTCCTTTTTCTTGTCTATCAATCCCCAACTAATGCAATTTATGTTTGGCAAGACCGCACAAATACTAACATTTTACAAGAATACATTCATACATAGGTAATAAGACAAATATGCCATCACACAACATCGACCTGTCAATTGACCATAAATGACAATTATGTATAAGATACTGATGACCATGTGACCTCAATTAAAGGCATATTATTAACCTTTCCCACTATAAGGTAAGAACGAACTTCATGTTTCATGAGTAGTATGATAGAGGTGAGAAATGGTAATGAATTTATTGTGTATCAGATTAAATATACAAATAAAAGTTGAGCTTATTCAGGATGCCCTTCTCACCTGGAATAAAGTTAATTCAAATGAATATTACTTGGCAACTGGGTGAATAAAATGTTAAACTTGGGTATACAAACCTTAAGAGTGAATTGTACTATACAATTTGCATATTCAACAGCAATGGCTAGCATTCCCAATCTCTACAATGCCTCTTAATCAGTACTTCGAAACTTTGGGCAAATAGCAATCACCCCAACTCTAGCTTCACTGAATTTGTACTGCATCAGCCAATAGAAATTCTATATCAAGGGAATTTTTTTCTCGATACTACATACCCTGTAGACTTCAACCCAATCTAAGATGTAAATCCCTAATAAGTTATGTAAAGGCCAAGATGAGCACATACCCTTTATCAGTAAGGAAATTTTTAATAGCCATTGGAAGAGCTGCACCCCATGACTGTGTATTCCTAATCATGTAGTAAGAATATCATAACAATTGTTAGAACGTAATAAAGGCTTATGTCCCTTTGACTAATATTATCTATTTAATGGGAGTACTTGGCAATATAAGATCAGTTCATATTACACACCTATTTCTATTTTATGTATAGTTGATCAAATACAAGGAGGATGTACCACTACATAAATGTAGTTATTATTTCTTGCATATTTCCATTTTAAGGGCAGTGGTACATCCTCCTCATATTTCCATCCTAAGAAAAGTGCATTAGACATTTTGAATCTTACAAACAAAATCAAATTTCAATTACCTGTTATGACCTCAAGTTCAGATGACCTCGACATGCACGCTGAGAGAACTTGCAGAGATTGTTTGTCTGTATGGAAATTAATGTTCTGACCTGATGAGGCAGAAATGCTTTTTGAAACAATATGCAATCGATCATTTCAAGCGAGATGCCAATGCATCCACTTTGCTTCCAATGCATGAAGACCATGAAGATCTAATTTCCAAACATTGTGTTTTTCATTTCTAATTTGAAGAATTTCATTGGCCGCTTTGGCATTCAATTTCTCTACAGCTAAGTACTCTTGTTGGGATTTCTTTGACATAATCCTAGCAGTATGGTAGTCACCTCGTAAATATGCATTTTGAGCATTCTTTGAATGGCAATCAGCAACCCTACTCAAACACAAGCAACGATCATCATTCACCAATTTTGAGCAAAGTCAAATGAACAAAAACACCTCACCAACAACATTACCAACAAAAACACATCAGCTTCATTGCATATGGATGAATTTTTCTGTTCAACATTGCAATTTGATATGTTCTGAAAAATGCCTCCCCTTGTAGGCTAGACACTTTTATCCCTCTTCTCAAGGTGGCATGGAGAGTGTAATGCAATGGGGGGCTTATCTCAAAAGGAGAGGAGTTTAAAAGTGATTCCTAGTTAAATGCATCAAAATCCTGTTAATGTCATGCATCTTCCTTTTGCATTGAATCAGTCCGTCATGGTTGATCAAAAAAGAGGGTGGTCACAGAGAAAGATATATGGGCAATAAACGACGCCACATTAATGGTGCAAAGGTATTCGTACAATTACGAAGCAAGCCTACATTGTTAATGTAGAGATGTCTTAGTCTAAGTGACCATGTCTAGTGTTGTTTAACTTGGCTTAATTATATGGAGGATAACATAGATGGATAAAGCTTATAGTAGCAATGCATGCACTTTTATATTTAACACTCTCAACTTGATGTATTTTGAAAATTGTCTCCACTTAAAGGCTGGAAACTTAAAAACATACCCACATTAATCTTGCATCTCTCTGAAGTGTAATAGTCTAGAGAGGGATAAGCACCAGAAGGAATCTTGCAATTGAGCTGGGCTTAGAAGCAAATAATAGGATCCCCATAAAAATATTTACTTTCACATGGATAGATTTTCAAGTGGTGACTACCTTTGAGAGTCCCTCCGCTGCTAGGAATTTAGCTTCCCCAACATGCCAACAAAACTTCTATTGCACAATGTTTGAGGTCTTGCATAATCATTCTATTGTTTTCAGTAAGAATGCATAGCTGAAAATCTTGTTTTTCCTATCTCATCAACTTAGTCACAAGGTTCAAGTTCAAGTTTGAGTTTAACGAGGATGAAATGCGTTTCAAGTTCGTCCCATGGATAAAGTTCGAAAAAAATAGAAATTAAGTTCGAAATAAAATATATGCTTCAAAATAAAAAAATATTAACAAGAAAAATAAATATATCCTTTTATTAAAATAAATAAAAAGAAAAACGTTTTATACATTAAAAATAAAATAAACAAATAATTTTTTTAAAATGAATAAAAACATTAAAATAAAAATTGAAAGTTAAAACATAAAAAATAGTAATAAGATTGAGTTAATTAAAATTAAAAATTAAAGATTTTTAAAGTAAAAATTTAAACATAAAATATAAATAAAACCTCATGATAAAACATAAATAAAAAACTTTGACCATTTAACCTACAGGAAAGTTGGAAAGGGAAGAAAAGAAGGGCAATGCGAGGGCAATGATGGTCGTGGCACGATGGTTTCATGCAACATCCCTTGAGAGACATCAACTAAGAGTTGAATAGGCAAATCTGCACCCTAATCCTGCATTTATTTTTTAATCTCTCCATGATGACATTTATTTTTTTGCATGCCCTAATCCCGTGTTTTTAATCTCTCAATATGCAGATTTGTACCTCGCTCAGGAACTGTATGTGAGTTGACAAATAGAGAGAAGCCCTTTTAACTTGCGCCCTTTTACCTACATTTTCTTTGGCAAACTTCACGAATATCGGCAATTTTTTTATGGGTATCAGAAGTTTGGCGAATTTCAACTTTGGGCAAAAAATTTGCCAAACCTTATGACATGAGTAATTTCCCCAACCCCATCCAATTGTTGAAGTGAATAAGGTAATTGGTATATCTCAAAACTATTTCATACCCCAAGATCTTAAAAATAAATTTAATGGCGAATAGCAATCAAGACCCCAAGATCTTAAAAATAAATTTAATGGCGAATAATCAAGACTTCTTTATTAATTTCACCAATAATCCGCACATGAACACATCCCATCCTTGAAATGATGAAAGCGGTTAGTATCTCTAAGAACTATTTCTCGTCCAACAATTTTTGAAATGAACTTTGTTGCAGAATGGCAATCACCACATACACGAAGGTTTTTGATGACTCGAATATGTGTCCCAGCAGGTGTGTTGACAAGACCAAAAGCAATGTCCAACTTCTCATGTAGGACAAAGTTTGTTTCTGCAGCCTTAATCTGCTTTATCACTTCCTCCAGCTTTGCATATATCTTCCCTCTTTCAGGTATGTGATTTATCTTCTACAGAGAATGTGTGCACTTTATTCTTGACTATAATCCAACCAAGGTAGCAACTTTCATACGGATAGTATTAAACGGTAAACCTCAAATATAGAAAAAAAAACAGTCCATAAAAATATGATAAATATGGAAAAAATACAGTCAATCATATATTTTAAAAATATCATCTAGATTTTTTTTTGGTTAAAACATAATTATACAATAGATTCAAAATTACGATCTGTGAAGAATTTGTGTATGTCCATAACAAATTACAGTTTTTACAACTTAATATCTTATCCTACTTGTGCTCCATGTGTACTATGTAGTGTGTTATAAAATATTAAAAGACATGTTTTTAATTAATAATAACAAAAGTTTGAGACCTTTTTTTTGAGTTTTATGTTTTTCTTAATTTTTTAATTTACCTTTATTAAATTTTTGAATTTTTCTGTGTTGTATTTTTAAATCTTGAAAAATATGCTAATTTAATACGGTAGATTGGAAAAACCGCAAAAATACGGAAAATTTCATGTAATCCACCGTATTTGGTAAATATGAATCCAAATACATCCGGGGTCTTTTCCACGCCCTTATCTTTCATCAATTTTCTCACATTTGCCACATCACCCCATCTGCCAGACACAACATAGATGTTTGACAGTAGCACATACGCTGACGTGTCTTCTGGTTCTAACTCAAGAAGCCATTCTGGTGCACACCTTCCTAATTCCATGTTGCCATGGATTATGCATGCACCAAGCAAGGTTCCCCACACTGAAGCACCAGGCTCAAAAGGCATTTTGTTAATAAATTCCTTTGCCTCATTCAATTGTCCAACACGGCCAAGAAGATCAACCACACAGGCATAGTGCTCCAAGCTTGGAATAATGCCATAATTTGCATTCATTGAATAGAAATATTGAAGGCCTTCATCAACCAGACTGACGTGGCTGCAAGAAATTAGAACACCGATAAAGGTTATATGGTCTGGTTTCATATCTGTCAGTTGCATTTCCTTAAATAGTTGAAGAGCTTTGTCTCGATGTCCATGCTGAGCACATCCTTCAATCACACTTAAAATATTAGAATACAAAAATTCATTAGGAAAGATAAGATACCCTTCAATAATTTGAATTGAAACAGAGTGGAAGTTTGAGACGGAATCCAATGACATTCAACACTATGTTATCTACCAGTAAATAATGTCGATCGGTGGGTACTATCCTCTGAAAAGACTGCTTTGCAAGTTTCACAAGCACTTCAAAAGCCAAAAGGTACTTAGCAAAACAACAAAAGGGGCAAACTGTATCTGTCACAAGCGTGATTGTCAAAATATTCATCGACAAGTCCGGAAGATGTCAAATTACAAGCACGGGAAAATCCTACGAGTTATATCGGCACTTCAAATTGGTAGACACTAACCCCTCCACATACAGAAGTAATCTAAACCCAATGCCTAATGTGAGGGCTTTTAATCCCCAGAGAAGGCTCCAATTTTACACCCAAACTACAATCTGACCGCCTCGAAGAAAATGGATCCAACCCATCAGTTATTTGAGCCACTTTAGGTACTCTTTACCATAATGTCAGGTGTCAGAATGCAGAATTTAACAGTTCCCACAAAAAGGCGGTGTTGCAGGTGTAGGAGTAGCCAACTCAATGGATAATACAATGAAGGGAAAAGACAAAAGTACTTAAAAGAAAGGAATAAATAAGGGATGTTGCGAATTTACTAAGGATATGGGAAATAATGAGACAATCAATAGGTGAATACAAACTTCTATTTCGAAGATATGTACAAGACCGGTGACTGTAAAATACATTGCAGGGTGAACAGGGTATCAATGGACTATGAGACAATATTTACTACAAATGCCTATAGTATTTTAACTGAAAAAACATTGTCCCTAAAATAGTACAAACCAAATGTTGAAGGATGTAATTTAGTTAATTAGCAGTATACACAAGGGGAAAGAGAAATTACAAAACGGGTTTAATCCTTTTTTACCTGCTCGTGAAAATGCAAGAATCATGGCCTGCAATAGAACAAAACAGAGTGTACCCATTAATTTTTTTTTTTTTCCAAAAAAAAAAATTAAACTCTGTTATGTTGCCAATCATATGGGTACACTCAACCATATTCTAAACATAAAGAAGACAGAGCTAGTACCATTAAAAGACTTTGAAAATCCAGTTTTATGGTGTTGTTATTCATCAATTGACGGAAGTGAATTTGAACAAAAACATACGTGTATGTCAGGGAATACAAGGGTTGAAATCGGCATAACCCCATCTTTCAACCTCACTTGTCCAGATTATTAAGCATAGATGATATATCATCCACCAAACCTTGCATAGTTTCGGTAGATAAGAGAGGGTAGTAGTAGACAAAAGAAACCCCGAGGCATCCATTTCTGAGGACAGGATACATTGCAAGACAAGGCCCAATTCCATTTAGTGAACTGCAAGTAATCCAGTCTTTTAATCCCAAAGAGGAGGCTAATTCGTTATCTACTTGTTCGCAACAAGCATCTCGCAGATTGGAAACAAGAGCGGTGCGCATGGAGGATGAAGGAGTTACTGCAGGGCACGCCATGGCCTAAACCATGAGCATATTTATTTACCCATATCTGTGAAATGTTTGTTGTTCTTCACTGCTTCATCGAAGTCTTTGGTAACTCTTGTTGCAAGCTTCCACAATGGACCTGTTTCGGTAGCATGGACCGTTCTCATGATGGCTGAATTGTGGAAACCTGCACCAGACAACAAACCCTGTACTATACACCTGCAGATTTTGAAGGAAACGAAAAGAAGGAACACTAACACAACGATTTTGAAGTAAAAAAGACGAATGTTAAATATTTTGAAGAAAACAGACCTGCGTAAGGGTTTTTGCAGGAAAACAGATCTGCGCAAGGGATTTTGAAGATAAACAGATCTAAGCAACCCTGCACAAAGCAAATAAAGCAAGGAGCGGCCAAACAAAAAAAACAGAGACGTCCAAAGCGCCGTACCAACAGCGAATAGAAAATAGAGGGCAAACAAAACCAAGAGGCGGAGAAAACAGATAAATATTCATGCAAATCTTGTTTTAAAGCGAGCCCTAAACTCCTATTCTCCCGATTGATGAGCGCAAAATCAGGTTTGACAGCTACACAAATGAATGTCTAAACGCCCGTCAAATTTAAGCACGTGGTAAAAAGGTCAAAACACCCATCAAAACTAAGATCGTGATGTGAACGACGGCAAGCTCTTTACCATAACAGGAACGCCTTTCAACATAAAAAGGGGAAAAAATAATTGAATAATAAAAGTTGGCAATATAGAATAGATGGTGCTTTGAAATCAATATCTTCTTCAGTTCACACAAGCCACATATGAGGTTGAGATACAAGTTACGGGTACGATTTACAATAATTAGGACGGCAAACACTTAGCTACTAATAGTTTTGTACAATAACATTATTATGTTCATGTGTCTTGCACTAATAATATGGTGTAAGCTGCTTATGGAAAATGCTGGAGAAATACCATCCATAAGTAGGCTACACTAATACTGTATTGTAAAATTAACACTTACATCTGATACACTCTCCTCGTTCATTAGCTCTTTTAAAGGACTCTCCCTGCCTTTGGACCCTTTGATCTTTTCGATTTTTCTTGTTAAGACCAAGTCATTCTTTAATTCAATTCATGTTATATGTTTTAGCACACATAAAATGAGCCATGAAGCACACCACCTTTGAGAGGAAATTAGTGTTAACGTTGGATAAAAATGGAAAAGAAAAAAATGAAGACATTTTCGAGGGGTATACTATTCATTGAGGGGATACAATTTGGTTGATCGGAATACTTGTTATAGAATGAGGGCGGTAGAAATTAGCAGATTTAAACAGCGAATAGCAAATAAATACAGAGTAAAATAATTCATAAAAATAGAGTACTGTGTGTAAATTGATTAATCTTTTGCTTCTGTCAGAGCATCAGCTCTTTACAATCTGACCTGTGCGCGTACAGTACTGTTATTCATGTACCTTCAGCATATACAGCAATTATAATAGCTTTTCTTCATATAAAATAGACTCCTCCTAAACTTAACATCATACTGTTCTAAACAGAGCTTCCCAAAATTAGAACTGAAATCTAAAATCCAACACATGTTGTGCATGAATAAAACAGACTTCTTTTGTTTTATTCGACTCTATCTATTTCCTAAAAAACTAAATAGCTACTGACTGCATGAAATTAATCAAACTACTCTTTGCTAAACTTAAATTTCATCCACGGGAGAAATTATATACATATTCCAACAAGGGCTACGGCAGAGCAGTGGCTGGCTGGTTAGTCATAGGTTTCAGCTACAGGCTGACTCCGCAGTAAATCTGGCCGCACTCGAAAAAATAACATTCACAATTAACAATATTAAAAAATACGAATCGTGACTTTGTTGGATGTTATTCATAAAATTCATCTTACTGAATCCGATTCTGCAACTTTGGATATTGTGCATCCTTCATTCGTGCAAATATAAATTTACATCGCCTGCTCATCTTGAAACAGGCAAGATGCTGACTCGATAACTATTTTACCAAGGCTTCATTGGTCATGAGACCGCTGAGAACTGACGCTGAATAATAGAAATAAAGTCGTTTGCTTTAGGTTGAAGTTTTCTTAAATAATGGTTATGACCATTTCCAAACGTCACGCGGAGGAAAATAGATCTTAAGACATTCGTGCTTCCAAATTCTATATCCAAACAAGGAAAGAAGCACTTGTAACTGTCACAACAGTTTATACAAAAACAAGCAAGCAGGGTATCTTTCAGTTGCCTAAGCTAGAGAGAACAGCAACATCAGGGAATATGCTTTAAGGGACGAATAATAGATTCTTATAGGTCATATGACAAGGAAGATTCCAACATGGCGGAAATAGGCGATGCGTAACGATGCCCGCGAATTATTTTATTAAGTTTCAACGATCTTCTGCTTGTAGATGGTTAGGACATTACCCATATGGAAAGTGAAGATGAGCTCCACATGAACCAGCCATCTCATCCTTTGACGTTAAGTAATTATGCACATATAACGATTATATTTGGGAAGGTGGGTGTAGACCCCTAAATTTTGTCTGTCTTTTGACAACCCAGTTCTGGCTCTCTTGGTATGGTTGGACAATTGACATATCTTTTACTCTTGAGCACATTTTCTTCCAATTTACTCCATATACGGATATAGTGTCTTATCTGCCTTCATAGAAGTTGTTAGTCATAATTATTCAAGAGCACCCGAAAAAACTAAACAGACATTTTCCTATCATCACATCCATATTCCATGTCACTGCATAGTACTGGCAACCATAAACACTGCCATCTTTCATAGTATCCAGAAGTTTCTAACGCCTACTCTCAAATTTGGGGATCTACATTAGGTCGGCCTAGACACATTTCATGTGTGAGCAATGGTAGAAAATTAAGGAGTCAGCTAAATACAAAAGACCCCTACAATCATTTCTCACCTTACACACTCTCGGAACACATACATCACTGAAGGCACTCACATATCTTGGAAATCATTACACAAAAGACATTTACATACCTCAAATCTTTAAGAAGCAATCCAAAAGGAATTTATAGACTCGATTGTTGAATATAAAGAGGTCAAAACTGCATGTGCCAAGCATCAATATTCAAACGAAGGATCACAAGTTTGCATACACAACATGTGTAATGGCATATACTCAATGTCCACCCATCGCAGGAGTGTGCTAAGTTCTTTCCAACCCAAAATTCTTAACCACTTTGTAAGGTTTACATTGTCCAATATGCATTCGCGAAGGTTTGGACTAAGGAAAGATTGCACAAACTTCGTCGCATTTGGAATGAAGCCCCCAAACACATCAAAAACTAGATTGCAGACATACGTGAATAACTCCAGCTAATTTCAAGTCCGAAAACCTTCTACACATTGTTGACAAATGCCAAATAGTGGCGCTAGATGTAGGGATTTGACTCTTTTGGTAGTGTCTACGAAGCTCCTATCTTTTTTTTTCACTCGAGCCCCTGAAGACACGTTTCCATGTTTATAGCAATGTAATAGCTTTCAAGATCCACCGGCACTCTATAAACATAAACTATATTATCCCTATTGATTGTGTTGTTTATTCAAAATTGTTTGATTTCATATTTACCATTTCATTACAATTCAAGTTGATTTGTTTTATTGCCTTACTTTTGTAATCGGAATTACCTTATTTTCGTTATATTTTATATCTTTTAGTGTAAAGTAATCAAAACATATTGGTAAACCCCGCTATTAATTCAACATCAACCTAAGGTTTCTATTGCTTAGGGTTTACCCTATTAGGGTATCAATTCTCTAGAGTTTTCATATTTTTCCTCATCTTAGGGTTAGGTGTTGTGGTTTTATGTTATATTCTGATTGGATCGAGAATTGTTACTTCTTATGTATATTCTTTAGAACCTTGTCTACCAAAGATGTGAGATAGACACAATTAGAGTGCTTAATGAAGATCTGTCTTAGACCTCATAACACTTAGATTTTCACGAAGAAATGTATAAAGAAACTAAATGACACAAAATGGAACTAAGAAATAGTAACACAACATCAAATATATTGAACTCAACTTTAGAGGAATAGCAAGAACAAACCAATCACCAACGATGTAGTAACATAAATATATTAAAAAATGTTGTACTCAACACTCTGCTCTGAAATTTAAGATTGCATCTCTCTCTACCAAACTCAGATGAACTAAAATACCTTTCTAAGGCAATTAAACTTAGTTTATACAGGCATGCAAGCCACGAAATGCTACATTGAACTAAGCTAGACATTGTTCTTAGAATCCTAATATTATGCTACATTACAAAATAAGGCTCATTGAGATCTTTGTGATGTCAGCCCAACTTCATAATTATTCGTGACTTCCCCAGGATCTTGGGACTTCAAACAAGCTTGTAATGTTCCACAACTTCGAATCGGGATCATAATGTTCCGTGGCTTTTCCTTGTACTGTGTCAGCTTCAATAAAACTCACATGGCTTCAATAGTGTTCTAAGGCTTAAGGTAGACCTATGCAACCAACCAATAACACAATATTACACAACGCAGACCACAAACAATTAAAAACTATCTCAACTTGAAAAAATTTCCCTTTTCCAAAAATGAGGTGAAATAGCAGAATTTTGCCGCAGTTCCTTTGGGAACCACCTTAGGACACGTGTCAAGCTCATTTCTCAAGGGCGGAGGCGCAGAGCAAAATGTGAAAATTTTATAGGTTTTCAAAAGTTGTAAAAGGAGGAAAGGAACCCGAAGGCCCGCACTAAAAACTAGATCTCCCACGTGGACGACCCAAATTCAAAGTAAAGATCAACGGCAACTATGAGTCTGAATCTGATTTTCCCCCATTTTTACTGAAACACACCTGAAAGTGCGAGTCTTCATGATTTCTTGGTATTTCCTACACGCCAAATAGAGAGGGGAGTTAATTTTGATATCTAAGTTTGGTGGGAGAGATCTGGAGACATCTTTCACCATTAAAATGGTCTGACTATCGGGCTCAATCTGATTTTCTGTTTTTCTTCTCCCAAGCACGCAAGGAACCAGATTTGATAGATTAGGGGCGGAAGTGGTTGGCAAATTGAAGGAGTGTTCTACCAGATGAAGGAGTTGAATGCTGATATTTTCGAAGAAATCTACCCCATGAGCACCTGACAACTTTTTGCAGATCTGATTCTGAAATCGCGATCATGATCATGGTGAGCACTGGTAGCACTCAATGTCGTGATTTTTGGGGAAAAGGGGCTCTGTTGTAAATGTTATAAATGGCACAAATTTTTCATGCAAAGGGTTGGAGGTTAGAGTGTTAGAGGTCAAAGAAAATTCCCAAGAGGAAACTTGACAAAGCTTGTCTTTTGAGAAGCCATCTGAGAAGCTTTGTATATCTCTTTTGTATTAAGTTTGATCGTGTCAAGGTGGTTGCAAGTGTACAACCATTGACAAGCTTTGAGATTGTTCTAGAAACTTTCCCCTGCTGATAAATTTAATCAAACTCAAGTTATTTTGTGTTGATCTTGAGAAAAATGTGTTTGTTTCATTTCTAAATGTCTACAAATAGTTTTTCTTGTTCTATTACAATCTTGTATCAAAATATGTCTTAATCACACAGTCTCAATCCTTGTGATAGTTTAGTGGCATCTGCAATTTCATTTCTAGAAGAGCTTTCATCTGGGAATGAAATAAACGATTTAAAATCACTTTTCTTTCACCTATTGACAGAGATTGTTTATAAGCCTCAGGATGTACCTCAAGCATGATTGGGTTTGGATCTCAATACTTTTTGGGTTTTCTAATGCGAGCCTTCGTGTTAAAATCTCATAGATTGTGTGAAAAATTGTTAATCTGGGCCTCCATTGAAACACATATTCTGGTTAAAGGAACATTTTAGCTATTCTGAAGCATCTTGTTGTTTAGACTTTCCATTTTGTAAGAGTTCTCAGAGATCTAGCAAATCAAGTTCATTTTGTCTTACCTCCAACCAAAAATTCATTTAAAACAACTAATCCTACCCATACTACCCATGTTAGTCCTATGTGTGCACAAAAGCATAATTTCCATTACCAAAGCATGCAAAAACAATCAGGATTTCAAATGTCTTTAGTAGCCTGAACCTTGCCCAGAAAATATTTCCACTATCTAGGGTGACAACTCGTGAGAGTTAGATTTTGTTGTAATGATCATATTTTCTCCAAGGTCTCCTTAACAACTTCATTAGGAAGGATATCCCCATCTCCTCCATAAACAACAGCTACAAAAGGGTCCTCTTACCTTGGTTGAAAGGCACAACCTAAAATAGTGAGGATAGATCAAATCCTCTTAAGGTGCTACCCACTCTTTTCAAAGCCTGAGTGCTAAAAAGTCAGATAGATTGTTTCCCAGCTACAAAAATGACATACATAATCATCTATCTACCTCTGAGTGTCCTGTTAAATCCATGATGCTACTCGGCCTTTGAAGGAGATTAAATTTGGGTACCAACACGCTTACGCACCATTGTTGGGGAGATAGTGATTATAGTTCATACTCAGACCCTGATGTTGTATGCAACTTTTCCAGTCTCTACAAGTTTTTGCACTAGTATTCACTGATAAATTTTGGTAAAGGGAAGTAAGATATTTCATTTCCAGTTTCTAGTGCTGACAGACATTTGACAGATCATATTTTAGTGCATTTGCACAACTAAGGTGGAAATCCTTAAAGTCGACTCCTTGATGATATGATTCTTCATGAGTACCGGTGTCTTAACCTCTTCAGTGAGATTTGCTACCAATCTTTGCAAAGCTGGAAGGAAGAAGATATTTCTTTGCTTGGATCCTGCTTAGGACATTATTTTCGAGCTAGGAAAAGTAAAATCAGAAGGAAGAAAAGCCTAGATAGTTGTAGGAGATCAGCGAGATAAGAAGAGGGACCTCCATTGATGAAAGTGATCGGCCTATCATTGAAGACTATTATTCAAGTGCTTTTGAATCAAGTAGCCTCTTTGTGGAATTGAATTCTCCAACTAGAGAGGGGCTTTCATTTGATTTTGAAAGGTTTGCTTCTCATTTTGCCCGTCTTTTCAGAAGTTGATAGGGATTTCCAAGAAACAAGGCCTTTAGGGGGTATCCATTTCGAAAGTTATACCCCTGTGTTCCAAGGACCCTCTGCCCCTTATCAATTTGTTACCCCTCCAGGGTCACCTCCTCAAAAAAGTATGGCCTAGCCCCCACCCAGACCTCCATTTGTTGTAAACACTTTTGGTCCCTTAAATTTTGTGGGAATGGTTAGGTATCCAAATGTAGTTCCTCAAGATGTAAGAAACAGAGTACCAAAGTTCCAGGGAAACAACGCTATAACTAATTATCAACATTTAAAGTTTTTTATCAATATGATGGAAGACTTTGAGATTGAACATGAAGATGTATATATCAAGTTGTTCATCCATACTCTGGAAGAGGATGCTAGGGATTGGTATAAGGCTTTGCCAGATAACTCTATTGATTCCTGGACAGAGATGAGCAATGCATTTAGATCGCAGTATGGTGATAGAACTGACCCTAGGTTTCTCTTGACAGAATTTGAAAACATCAAAAAGAATCCTAATGAATCAGTACATGACTTCAACACAAGGTTTAATAAGACCTTGAGGAGATTTTCTGTTAGGATAAGGCCATGTGATGAATCATGTTTGATCAAATATTCAGATGCATTTGATAAAAAGGTTGTTTACTACTTAAGGGACAAAAACCCTACTAATTTGAGGCAGGCCTTCACTATGGCTTTGCAAATTGAAAACAATATCAAGGCAATTGGAAAACCTCCCAAGAGGGATGGTGTGAAGCTGATTAACCCAAAAAAACCTCAAACAAGTAAAGCTGCTGATTTGGAGGAAGTTGTGAAGACTTTGGCAAGGGCTGTCAAAGAAATTTCCTACAAACTAGCACAGGGAAAAACGATTGGGCGAGCTCACAGGTCAACACAAGCAAAAAAGCCAAGACAAGTTCACAAACCACCAAAGACTTGATGACAGAGGCAAGGGACCTATTGGATTTGGAAATAGGCAGCCCCAAGCCGGGGAAAACAAAATGGTGCCTAATCATTTGGCTATCGAGTTGTTGTTGTGGAGAAGGTATATGTCATTGATTGGTGTGACAGATGTTTCATGCCCCATGCTCCTTGTGAAGAAGATCAGCAAGAAGAAGAAGCTGATGATGATAATGATAATGATGTCTGCATGATGAGTTGTTCCACGAGCTCACAACAAGGGGCAACTTCAACTGAGGTGATAAGTGTCCTGGACTGCTGCTACTTTTTTTGGGATTGCATTCATAGGGTACCTATTCTTCCTCCCTCTCATACTTTAGAAGTAGATATTGTGCAAGCTTTTGAATTGCCCAATAATGACTTTGAATATTTAAGGGCTCTAATGATAAATAAGTATGATGGAGGAATCCCATTTGAGGAAGATAGACAATTATTAATGAATGTTGTTGTTGCTCAAGAAAAGGAATATAACACAAGAAGTAAGGTTGTCAAAGGGATAGGGCCTCAAGCCAAGCCAAAAGCTCCCTTACTTTCAAACATTCCTAAAGAGGCTCCTAAGAAAGATGCATCTGCCAAATGCCCTGCAGCTCCAAACAAAAATCATACCCCTCCTCATGCCCAAGTTGTCAAAAATCTTGTACCACCTAGTGAGTGTGTTAGCTTTCCTTCTAATACTTGCCTTGCCAAAGAATGTCCCATATGATATTGCCCAAGTTTTAAGTCAAATCAAAGTCTTTGTTCCAATTGTTGAGTTGCTTAGGATTCCTGAGCACAAAAAAAGAGAACATTTGAATACTTGGGGTTGAAAGAAGAGAAGACTGCCCTAGGAAGAAATGTGAACATTGTGGAGACTCCACCAATCATTGAGAGAATTAGAGACACCACCAACATCAGAAGAGCTAGATGAACCACCTGAGGTTTATTTGGGAACATCCTTGGTAGATTCTCAGCTGAATGTGGACCCATTCTTCACTACCCTGATCATTAAGGACAAACTACTCCACAACTGCATGTTTGACTCAGGGGCATCATGCAATGTCATGTCTTTAGAAGTCATGAATGAGCTGAACATCAAAGTAACAACAACTATATGGAAGTGCACTACCATGGACTCCAGAGAAGTGCCAGTAATAGGGATGTGTGAAGGGTTTGGTGGTGCACTTGCAGCTTACCCAAGTAAAAATTTAAAACTTGATGTTGTCATTGTTGATTGTCCAGCCAAGTGGGGTATGTTGCTATCTAGAAAATGGGCTGCAAGTGTTGGTGGGAGTGTCCAAATGGACATGTCCTATGCCACCATTCCAATTGAGGGCAGCCTTGTCAGGTTGTATGGGGAAAAGAAGATGTTGCACCTTATTGAGGATCCCAACAATGCATCCTATGAAGTATTGTACACAAATGTTGATGTTGATAACTTTGTAGGATTTGTTGATGGAAAGGAGCACAAGATTGAAGAATGCGGTGTCTTGAACAAGTGGGCTCTCCTTGGACTCTATTGTTTGATGGAGCTTGCTCCAAGTTTGGGAATGGTGTTGGTGTTGTTATGCTTTCTCCAGGTCAAAAAAATTTGTTTTCCTTCAAACTCAACTTTGAGTGCACTAACAACATTGTTGAGTATGAGGCACTATTTGTTGGGTTTAAGAATTGCTTGAAAATATGGTGTCAAGGACATCATTGTCAAGGAGACTCAGAATTAATTGTAAAACAAGTCAAAAAATCTGTATGCCACAAAAAAATCAGCGAATGAAACAATACAAGCATGCAGTTTGGGATTTCATTGAGATGTTTGATTCATTCAACATTGTGCATCATGATAGGAAGTTCAATGACTTGGCAGACAAGCTTGCAGTGTTGGGGTCTCGTTTTGACAATTGTGCAATGTCCCCATATTGTGAATATGATGTTGAGGTGTTGACAAGACCCTTTGTCCCTGACAACATTAGACACTGGCGGTTTTTGATGATGATGCTCAGATCAGAAAATTTCTGCAGAACAAGGAGAGTTTGTTGATCAAAGTATTGATTGGGAGCCAATGGTATGTGAAACAGAGGGAAGGAAACCTTGTTTGGCAAGGGCATCATCCAACTAAAAACTAATACCATTCCTAGAGGGTTGGTTGCTCTTGAATCAAATTTTGATAATGTTGATTGCATTATTAATAGACATATGGCAACCTCGAGGGATGTTGAGGAGCATGATCTTGGTACGAAGGAGAAGCCAAGAAAAATTTGGTTAGGCAGCAATCTCAAAGAAGAGGAGAAGTGGTCATACATCCAATTGTTGAAGAAATATCAAGATTGCATGGCTTGGACCTATTCTGAATTAAAAGCATACAGAGAGGACCTATTTCAACATGAGATTCCCTTGGAGTCTAATGCAAAGCCATTCAGGCAGAAACAAAGGCCAATCAATCCACTTCTATCTCTCAAAATGCAAGAAGAACTAAAGAAGCTAAGAGATGGAGGGATTATTCAGCCCACAAGGTATTCTTCTTGGGTTGCAAACCTAGTACCAATAAGAAAGAAGAATGGTGAAATCAGGTTGTGTGTAGATTTCAGAAATCTAAATAGAGCATCAATGAAGGATAATTATCCTTTACCAATATGGAAAACATGCTGCAATTAGTGACTGGTTCTTGAATTGCTCTCCACCCTAGATGGTTTCTCTGGTTATAACCAAGTTGTGGTGAAGGAATTAGAAAGGATCAAGACAACCTTTACTACTCCTTGGGGAACCTATGTATATGTCAAGATGCCCTTTGGTTTGATGAATGTTAGAGCTACCTTTCAAAGAGCAAATGGATGTTGCTTTTGTTGGTTACATCAATGAGTTTATTGTTGTTTATCAAGATGATGTGACTGTATTTTCTAGGAAGAGAAGTGATCACTGCTGCACTTGGAGAAGATGCTGATAAGATGTAGAGAATATGGCATCTCACTCAATCCAAAGAAGTGCCATTTTGGAGTGCGAAGGCAAAGTTGTTTGGTCACATTGTGTCACAAGAAGGGGTGATGATTGATCCAGAAAGGGTAGAGGCCATCAGCAAAGTTCCAATTCCAAGAACCAAGAAAGGAATTTAGTCTTTCTTTGGGCAGATAAACTTCATCAGGAGATTCATATCAAACTTTGCTTGAGTTGACCATTCCAATCACTTCCATGTTAAAGAGGACCAGGTCATCAAGTGGGAGGAAGCTGCCATCCAAGCTTTCAATGGGATTAAGGAGGCATTAAAGCATGCCCTGTTTTAGCAGCTCCAGATTATAAGAAGCCTTTCCAACTATTTTCCTTTGCTTCAGAGAACACTTTTGCTTTGTCCTGTTGCAAAAAGGATGATGAAGGGGCTGAGAGGCCAATTGCCTTTTTCAGTAAGGCCTTGCAGGGGCTGAGTTGAAGTACACTATCATGGAAAAACAAGCATTTTCCTTGGTAAAAGCAAAAAGGTTTTTAGACCTTACATTATAAGTTCTAAAGTGGTTGCTTATGTTCCCCACACCATGGTAAAAGACATTTTATCAGAGATGGAAGTCTCAAGCAAAAGGTGCAGGTGGGTGAACAAGTTGCAAGAATATGATATGGATATCCAAACCACGAAGTTGGTGAGAGGTTTGGGCTTGGCTAAGCTTATGGCTGAGAGCAACTTGTAAACTATTGAGGTAAATGAGGTAGAAGAAGAAAGGGCGTGGTGTTTTTGAAAAATTGATGAGTTAAGTGGTACAAAGATGTAGTTTTTATCTCGGACATCTAAACTTCCAGTATTTAAGTAAGAACGAAAAAGATCCGTTAAGTTGGCTTCCCAAAATATGTCATTGCTGATTATGGGTTAACTTGGAGAAACCCGAAGGAATCCTCTTAAGGTGCATTCTTGAAGAAGAAGCCCCCAAGATAATTATTGATCTCCATGGAGGAGTTTGTGGGGGCATTTTGCTGCAAGAGTCACACACACACAAGATCCTAAAGATTGGTTATTGGTGGCCAACTCTCTTGAGGATACAACCTTGTTGGTTAGAAGATGTGAAAGTTGTTAGCATTTCTCTGGAAAGGCCCAGAAAGCTTCGAGTCCCTTCCTTTGCAGCCTGTATCAATTGAAGCTCCATTCAAGCAATGGGGAATGGATTTCATTAGTGAGATTTCGGATCCTTCAAGTGCTGGCCATAAGTGGATTCTTGTAGCCACTTATTACTTTACTAAATGGGTGGAGGCAATCCCCACCAAGAAGGCAACACACCAAATTGTCATGGACTTTCTGTTGAACCATATCATCTGTAGGTTTGGGGTGTCTAGTCAAGATTGTTATTGATAATGCCATGAGTTTCAGAGCTAAACCTCTGGTGGCAATGTGCAAAGAGTATGGGATCAACTTGACATATGCCTCTAATTACAACCCCAGGAATGGACAAGCTGAGTCTAGTAATAAAAACTTGTTGAAGATTATTAGAAGAACCTTGGAGTTGAATAAAAGGAAATGGGGTGAATAGTTGAAGTTTGTTGTTTGGGCTAATAGAATCACTATCAAGAGAGTTACTGGAAAGAGTCCATTTGAGTTAGTATATGGAACTTAGGCCTTGCTGCCCCTACATATGCAATTATCCTCATATCAGTTCATTCAACAACTGGAGGATCAAGAAGTAAGTCCTTATGATGCTCGCATTAACTAGATTGTTGAACTTGATGAAGAAAGGAGGGCATCCCACCAGAGGCATGTAAAGTTCAAAGAAAAGCTGAAGAAGTTATTTGACAAGAAGGTCACTCCCAGAGCTTTCAATATTGGAGATCTTGTGTTCTATGGGATAGCAAGCATGAAGATAAGGGAAAGCATGGAAAATTTGACTCATTATGGATGGGCCCTTACTCCATTAATATTAGAATTGGTGAACACACCTTCTTCTTGAAGGATTTGGATGGTGATTTGCTTGAATTGTCTGTTAATGGCAGGAGCATTTGAAGCATTTCTTGGATTGATTCCCAAATCAAGGTAAACATCTTTTGTATAGTGTATAGTTGCTTGTTTGTTTCCTGTTTTTGTGTTTTTTTTGCTCGTTAAATCCTTGGTGACTGTTTTTGTTTTTTTTCTTGTTTCGTTTTTTTGGGAGATGGCTCTGTTTCTCTGCTCTGCGAGATGACTCCATTGCCCAATGGATATTTTGGCACTTGGTCTACCTTTGTTCTTGTGGCACTCACAGGGAATACCCATCCCTGAGTCAAAGCCGATGTTGGTGCTCAAAATAGTCTCGCCCCATTTTCCTTTGAAAATCCATTGATTTAAAGCCTCTGTCACATTTTATCCCCCTGTGTTGTGCTTGGGAAGTATCTACTTTCCTTTTGTTGCCATAATTAATCTTTCCTTGGGCGAAGATCACATATGGATCTATATTTGTGTCCTTGTTTCTCTTTTTTCTAAAGAGGTATGAAATTTGGGTCTCATCCTCTCTATTCATTCAAAGGTTTTCCCATTCTTTCCATTTTTTTACAGATTGGGATTTTTGCCCTTATCATTTTTGCCCAAACACTTGAATGAAAAATGAATGGATGTAGCTATGAAGTGCGTGTTTGAGCCTTACAACATTTCTAAATCCTCTGTCCTTGGAAAAAACTTCATCCCCGAGCTCAAATGGTCATTTTTCTGCATTTTACGGTTTGACGGGTGTTTCCCCGATCAAATTTGCATCCTTGCATCGACAGGGAACGTGGCCTCTTTTGGTTGGATGGGCCGGCTTAGTAAGAGGGTGCTCTTAAAAAATTTATAATCGCCTCTCAACTTAAAGATTTGTCCACATGGAGGAACAACGCTCATTTGAAGATCTACTTTTTGGTTTGGCCTTGGAGTAGCTCGCCGAGGAGGACACATGGAGGTTTCCACTTTGCTTTTCCCGGACTTAGACAAATTTTTATGCAGCTAAAATAGTTTGGCAGGAAACAAGGACACGTGGCGAGCCCGCGCTCATTCAGAGTCTTTTAAGGAAGCACCAAGAGGACACTTGGAGGCCTCCGCTCACTTTGCATTTTGCTTGGACTTTTTAAAAATGAAAAGAGATTGCCTTGGATCCCGAGACATAGGCATTTTGAGCTTAAAGCCTTCAAACAAACTTTGTTGGGCCAGGACACGTGGTGAGCCCACTGCCTCTTCCAAGGTCTCAAATTTTGGGGACCATCTCAAGGTGTGCCATTGTGACGCATGGCAGTTTGAAAAGTCAGAAGGGGCGGGGAAGCGGACCATCGGGGCAACTTAGATTTTTGCCTCTTTTTCTCAAAAGGGTTAAAATATCAAAAATGGCCCATAAGCCCGACAAAGGATCAGTCAAAGTTTGTTTCAAGTCAAAAGGGTGGGGAGGCGGACCATCGGGGTAACTTGCATTTTTCCCCCTGATATTCAAAAGATTAAAACATCAAAATGGCCCATGGCCCGATAGAGGAAAGGTCAAAGCTTGCTCCAGTCAACGGTGGAGGTGCGGACCCTCGGAGGAAATTTGGAAAATTTTCCTTTTAGGAGAAAAGGGTTAAAAGTAAAAAAGAAGTGTGGTTCCATTGGACCCACATCGGACACATGTATCAAACCCATTTTTCAAGGGCGGAGCTGCGGGGAAAACTTGAAAATTTTCCCTTTTCCAAAAATAAGGTGAAATAGCAGAATTTGGTCGTGGTTCCTTTGGGACCCACCTTAGGACACGTGTCAGGCTCATTTCTCACGGCGGAGGCCCAGAGCAAAATGTAAAAATTTTACATTATTTCAAAAGTTGTAAAAGTCAAAAAGGAACCCCGGGCTCGCTCTTAAAAACTAGATCTCCCACGTGGACGGCCCAAATTCAAAGTAAAGATCAACGGCAACTGTGAGTTTGAATCTAATTTTCCCCCATTTTTACTGAAACACACCTAGAAGTGCAAGTCTTCATGATTTCTTGGTATTTCCTACATGTGAAACAGAGAGGGAGTTAATTTTGATATCTAAGTTTGGTGGAGAGATCTGAGACATCTTTCGCCATTAAAATGGTCTGACTATCGGGCTCGATCTGATTTTCTATTTTTCTTCTCCCAAGCACACAAGGAACCAGATTTGATAGATTAGGGGCGGAAGTGGTTGGTGAATTGAAGGTGGAGTGTTCTACCAGATGGAGTTGAATACTAATATTTTCGAAGAAATCTGCCCCATGAGCACCTAACAACTTTTTGCAAATCTGATTCAGGAAATCGCGATCATGATCATGGCAAGCACTGGTAGCACTCAATGTCATGATTTTTGGGGAAAAGGGGCTCTGTTGTAAATGTTATAAATGGCACAAATTTTTCAAAGGTTGGAGGTTGGAGTGTTAGAGGTCAAATAAAATTCCCAAGAGGAAAACTTGACAAAGCTTGTCTTTTGAGAAGCCATCTGAGAAGCTTGTATATCTCTTTTGTATTAAGTTTGATCGTGTCAAGGTGGTTGCAAGTGTACAACCATTGACAAGCTCTAAGATTGTTCTAGAAACTTTCCCTGGTGATAAATTTAATCAAACTCAAGTTATTCTGTGTTGATCTTGAGCAAAATGTGTTTGTTTCATTTCTAAATGTTTGCAAATAGTTTTTCTTGTTCTATTGCAATCTTGTATCAAAATTTGTCTTAATCACACAGGTCTCAATCCTTGTGATAGTTTAGTGGCATCTGCAATTTCATTTCTTGAAGAGCTTTCATCTGGGAATGA
The DNA here is from genome assembly GCA_018340775.1 of Taxus wallichiana var. yunnanensis. Lineage (NCBI taxonomy): Eukaryota > Viridiplantae > Streptophyta > Pinopsida > Cupressales > Taxaceae > Taxus > Taxus wallichiana. Next base: position 232,670,128 of record CM031239.1, on the reverse strand, counting down.
AATAAATGATTTAAAATCACTTTTCTTTCATTTGTTGACAGAGATTGTCTATAAGCCTCTGGATGTACCTCAGGCATGATTGGGTTTGGATCTCAATACTTTGTTGGGTTTTCTAACTCAAGCCTTCGTGTTAAAATCTCATAGATTGTGTGAAAAAGTGCTAATTTGGGCCTCCATTGAAACATATATTCAGTTAAAGGAACATTTTAGCTATTCTGAAGCATCTTGTTGTCTAGACTTTCCATTTTGTAAGAGTTCTTAGAGATCTAGAAAATCAAGTTCATTTTGCCTTACCTCCCACCAAAAATTCATTTAAAACAACTAATCCTACCCATACTACCCCTGTTTGTCCTGTGTGTGCACAAAAGCATAATTTCCATTACCAAAGCATGTAGAAACAATCAAGATTTCAAATGTCTTTAGTAGCTTGAACCTTGCCTAGAAAATATCTCCACTATCTAGAGTGACAACTCGTGAGAGTTAGATTTTGTTACATTGATCATATTTTTCCAAGGTCTCCTTAATAACTTCATTAGGAAGGATATCCCCATCTCCTCCATAAACAACATGCTACAAAAGTGTCCTCTTACACTTGGTTGAAAGGCACAACCTAAAATAGTGAGGATAGATCAAATCCTCTTAAGGTGCTACCCACTCCTTTTCAAAGCCTGAGTGCTAAAAAGTCAGATAGATTGCTTCCCTACAAAATGAAACATACATAATCATCTATCTACCTCTGAGTGTCCTGTTAAATCCATGATGCTTCTCGGCCTTTGAAGGAGATTAAATTTGGGTACCAACACAATACATCCACCCACTTGGGCCAAGGATTTACTAGTATGCTTACACTCACTTGACACATAGGCCTGATAGGGGTAATTTACCTATTATACACATGTTTTTATCATGATATCTTACTTTGCCTCCATCAAAGTTCTTTATTTTCCTATCATACACATGGTGCACATAATGATTTTATTTTATGATATGTGATTCACTTATTTATCTCACACCTTAAAATGGTAACTCTTGCACTTACATAGATTACATCCACCGTTTGGGGCTAGACTTTGCTAGTATTTTTATATTACTATCTCATAGGCCCACATAGGGGAAATCTACTTATTATAAATATATTTACACAATGATATCTTAATATATCTACATCAAAGATATATTTCCCTATCAACACATGGCGCACATATTACCTTTTTGTGATATGCGGTGACTATTTCATCTCACCTCAAAAGCGGGTTATATAATTTGACTTTCGATCTCTAGACTATACCTTCAAGATATTCTATTGCTCCCTTATATGTAAGTAATCGCATGGTAGTACACATCATCCTTTCTTACTCACCCATGTAGAAGCAATCATATGGTTTTACACAACAATCCATATCTGGTCTCACCATATGACACACATTATAATCAATTTCAACACAAACTCTAAGACGTCCTTGTCCTTTTGCGTGTCATGTGTATACTTCCAAAATTTACATACATGTTCACCAGGACACTTGCAAATACAACATATGACGAAAATCCCGTCTCCATTATGGTTTTGATGGATGCCCATAGGCTGTTCCAAACATCCCATTTTGGCACGAAATTTACACCTTGTGGCGTCTTTGCTTTACACCTACCAAAGGTTGTGGAGGCTGGATTTACACCTAGCTGAGAGGATGTACATGAGTATGAATATGCAGGCACATATTTTAGTTTACACACATGGATAGCAGAAAATAGATGCACATAGAGTTGAAACTGCCACTTACTTGAAGATGGATATCGGTGTAATTTAGAAGTAGTATCCGAATATCTCTCTAAGAACATACAATTATCTTACAACAAAGAAGGTAGCTATGTCCTCTGGGTTTCTTCGTAGTTCAATAAACAAGTTATACCTGCATGATAATCCTTTCTTGCCATTGGAGTTGCTGAGCCCATTTTCATATATGAAGAAAAACTGCTGTGTTGAATTCTTCTGGCGTTTGTGCTCGCTGCTGCCAGTATAGTATTTGAGAGAAGAATAGGATAAAATAGGTTTATGCAGCAAGTGAATTTGTCAAGTTGAGTTTAAATCTGGGGAGCTTGACGTCATATCAGAAAAAGTTCACATCTATTGTACAAATGATAACCTGGACAAAGAGAACCTAGACGTACATCTATGAAGCTTACCGTGGAACCAATATTCATTCCTTATTTTTACAACTACCAATATTGGTCATTTATTGGACTTGGATAACAATATACACAACATGCTTTATCTCCTTCTTGGCGTGGAGGGTGGAGTTATTAAAATCTAGATGTGTTGGACTCCTTGCTGGTGGCCGCACTTCATTTATTATTTCGGATTTGCAAATCTTCTTGGTTTCTTGTTTTGACTGCCTGCTTATCCTCTCGGACCGCGTGAGATTTTCCTTGGATAGACTGCGTGTGGAGTGGTTGAGAGGCATTTTTCCTGGTTGCGTGGGCAGAGAGCCCATCGAAACCTGTTCTGTCCAGGCATTTTTCTTCCTGGTTCCACCTTGGGCGCCTTCCCTGCTGGTCGCGTGGGTTCGATATGGCGGTTATAGATGAAGCTACAGGCTAGTGAAGAAGGCGTGTTACCTCCACTTTCATTGGGTGCTGCGAGGTGTGTTCTGCCGAGAGCCTCAAAGGCGACTGCTTGCGCAGAATTAGCCAGCTGGCGGCGAGGAGTTCTGATTTGGTTGAAGCCTTTTGAGCGCTTCCAACAAGCAGAATGTCCAGCTATGTTGTTATCTGTGCAGTATCAATGCATCCTCAGATTCGGGTCTCTCCTTCAAGATATTTTTATCAAAATCGACTATGTGACAGTGAGAGTGTTACCAGGAGACCTGATGAAATCCATTTGCAAAGATTCTCTACTGAGACCTTACTTGTTTTACGATGTAACTCATGGAAGAGGATCTCGTAGAGGCGGATCTGTTTCATATCAGAATATTCATGAAGCACAATTTGCTTTGCAATTATGTGAGCTTCTTCAACGAGTCACTAAGTTGGCAGGCATAAAGGTTTCTGTTGGAATTATCACACCTTCAAGCTACAGCTGAAATGTTTGCACCGAGAGTTTGATGTTGTCCTCAAATCTGATGAAGGAAAAGGTTTATATATCATTACGGTAGATGCCTTTCAGAGCCAGGAGCGTGATGTAATCATTATGTCTTGTGTCCGAGCTTCAAATCATGGGGTTGGCTTTGTAGCTGATATTCGCCGCATGAATGTGGCACTAGCACGAGCTCGCAGAGCACTTTGGGTTAAGGGCAAAGCAGCTGCATTGAAGCAATCTAGTGACTGGTCAGCCTTAATTGAGGATGCTAAGTCTAGGGACTGTTTTATGGATATGGAGTCTGTACCAAGAGATTTTTTTGTTATAAAGCCATCTTCTTTTGCTTCGTCTCAGACTAGGGCTGCTCCTAATATGAGAGCACCAAGGTTAGGAGGTCCAAATCAGAAACAATCAGATGCATATGGAGATGGTGGAGGTGTTTGGATGAATGACGAAGGATCAAGTTCAATTGCCAAAAATGGGGCCTACAGAAGTTCTAGGGCTAATTTGGAGCGGTGTTTGGAGGATTTTGGATCTACTTCTGAGAAACCCAGGGATGCATGGCCGTTAACAGAGTTTGGACCTTCAGCAGGCTGAGGAAGAGAAGTTGCGCAGGTTGTGTTGCTGTTGCCCGAGCCCTGGTCGACGTGCTTGTTGGATTGGAAGAATTCTAATCAGGCATGTTAAATCTACTCCTTGTAATAGTTTTCTACCTTCTTTCAGTATCTTGAAATGAATATTCTTTCCTCTTGAATGGCGCCTAGACAAAATGTTTTCGTGGTTGTTTATATCGCTGCCTGATTGTGTTGGTTGTTCCTTTAAATCTCGTTCCAATTTCGTTGGTTTTGCTTGGAATGTTCTTTTCCTCTCTTATAGCTTACTCTATTTCATATTTGTCTAAATGGGCTACTGCAATATTGAGTGATGCAGTCTAGTTCGTAGGGAAGGAAACATTATAGAGTTTTGTTTGCTTATATGACTCTCTTTTAAAAGAATTCTGTGATGGTATTTATAATTGAAGGCTTACTATATGGAAGGTTAAGCCTTCATATCTCTATTTGGTTGAATAAATACGTATTTCCTATTTAGGGCTCTCCTATTTTGCTAAAAGGTACATTAATAGTGACATTGGGTTCTAAAACTTGTTTAAGCCTGTGGGCATTCCTTACTTTTTGTTTAATTAGAAAATGGCATTAGGGTTTTGCTTTAGAACTGTACATGGTTGACTTTTGTACCCAGTTCTAGAGGATGAATAACCTGACATCTATTTTGGCCTCTACGTGTTGAGAGAATTACTATACCTACTTCCTGGTTCAAACTCTTGTTTGATTAAAGTAAGGGGGAAACATTGTAAGTTTAATTGAATGAAATCTCTCCAATTTTTATTAAGGGTCGCGAGCAAGCTATTAATAGCTAGACTGAAACAAAAGTTGTAGGTGAATCCATGGTATTGGACTCGTGAACTCGTTTCCTGTTAGATGACAGCTGATTACAGTGATAATATAATAGGTGGTTATTATATTCATCTGTTTGATATTTGCTAGACATTTCCTTGATAAGCCCACATGGATCGGGTAAAATTTCCATCTTCTATACCATTGGCAAGGAGCTCATAGAACTTCTAGGCCTGACTGCACTGCGTAACCTTCCTGATGGATATGTGTGTTGGTTCTTATTTTTGTGCTTGCACTCGTGGTAAGGTCTTTTGAGTCTAGGGCATCGCTGGTGTATTACCCACCGTGTATCGAATCCCTTTGTTTTCGAACTCGAATATCTTATTCTTCAAACTTGGTTACTAAAAGTCCCATTTTGTGGCTTTGTTAAGGAAATCAATTTTTATTTTTATTTTAAAATACTTATTGGCATTGTCGGAAATATATAAAAATTATTAACGACTTTTGGTTTAGCCTTCCCTTATATTATGTAGAGAAGTTGACGATTAGGATAAGGTTTGTTGGTAGAATAATGGCCCTTTTTGTGTCTCATTTGTACGCTTTTGGAAGAGTGGATTTGTTTTGTTAACTAGTCCTACGTTTAAGAAATCCTATAAGAAGGTAGTGGTAAAACTCCTTGGTTAAAACTGAAACTATAGTTGTTTTTCTTTTAAGGGCGTCGAACCCTTATTACTATGAAGCCTCCCCCTGGGAGATTTGGATAACGTCGTTTTGTTTCGCGCCTACGATCATAATTAGTATGTTTTGTCTTCTCTTGGACCTCTTTAGATGGATGGATTGGGTATTGGATTCCAATCACGTAATCTATAGGATTACATGAAGGAAATATCAACACTCTTGACTTTCTTGTTCCTAACCCATAAGGTCTTGCCTTGATTTATGTGATTTTGTTCTTACTGGTATTTTGACTTTCTCCTTGTTGGATGGTTTAGATTTCTTTCTCATGCGAATAATTTTGGAGTTGTGGGTTGTGTTTTAAATCCATTTTTGAATTAGAACATTCCTTTCTTGATATTGTTAAATGTTAGCTTACTGTTGCAATGTGTAGCCTTAACATGCTCAGTTCTCGCGAACTAATTCCAGCTAGTATTTGTGCAGATGGATTATGCAAGTAGATTAAAGGAAAGAGTTGTAAAGGTTTCATCAGTGTAATTTATGAAGTTCCTTGTAAAAATGTCCAATGTGAGGTAAATTTTGTAATAGTGCTTGCAAAGGAGTTTAGAAGACCTCTTGCCTTGGGTTGTTCTGAAATTTCGTGATGATGTTGTCTTGTCCTTCTGTAGGTAAACTGGTAACTTACCTTTGTGAGAAATGGTATTCAATCTTTACATTGATATGAGTATTGTAAAACTTTGATCTTGAGAATAAATTGTCAAGTTAAATCTTTCTAAGACTGAGTGACAATATATTATAAGTAAAGTAAAATGGGTCGGTTAACCCTTAAAGAAGCTAAACAAAAATAATAATTTTATATTGCAAATAAATTAGTGTAGAGGTGACCAACTTGAGAGCATGTAATTCCATAAGTGATCTAAGATGAAACTATCCTTTGTTAAGTAACACTATATAACTTGATATCCCTAGCTACACTATTGAACACTATCCCTTTCATGGTGAAATTCTTAAACGAACTTAAAGGTGAAACAAATTGTTAGTTGATATAAGATAATAAGATTTAATAAGTAGGAGGAATCGGTTTCGAAACCACGCAATCTGTTTCTCAACCATTTGAAAGGTAAATTGTTTTCTTTTGTAAAAATCATCCAGTGAAGCCTAAGTAAAATAATTAATAATTTTCGATAAATCCTCAAGCTTCAATAAAAACCGGGTTAATAACTAATGAGGTCATAAAGATGAATTCAACTCGACCTTCTCCCTCTAACCTTTTTCCAAGGTGCTTTGTCTTTCTTCTCTTAAGAATGTTGAACGCAAACCCATGTTGTCATATGGGCATGAACAAGTTCTAGTAGCGTAAGTGTTAATAGATGGCCTTGTGAAATTAAATTACCCCTTTCTCTAAATAAACGAATTAAGCAAATGAATGTCATAATAGAGAAGATTAAAGATGATTACTCAGTGTAAAAAGAATAAACTTAGCTTGGTAAGATGAATTGTATGAATCATACCTTGAGCATCCTTGAAAACGTAAGCTAAGAATTGCAAGATGTATTTTTAAAATAAATAACCCTCAAGAATATCTCATTGTGGATGGCCCTAACTGTAAGTGTGTTCTGTGGTTGGACTTCTATGTTGTCTTGTCCAAAAGAAAAGTAAATTGTCCTTGAAAGGTGTGAACGTTTCCGTGCTGCCTTTATGGCCATCCTTGTATCAAGTTGTTCACAGTGTTAGTTGTATCCTTGGTGACGACATGTTGCGTCATGTTATGTGTCAAGCAAGTCAAAAAAAAAAAAATTATCCTGTGTTGTTCGTGTGTGAATTAATGGGTCGTTACATAGTGATTCACTTGTACATGTTTTCATACTTTTATAGGGTACATGTTATTCCCAAACACAAGATTATCTCTAAACTGCCTCGTTTAAATAATAAATAGATTCTATTCTAGTGATAATGAATAAGAAATTGCGAGAGTTTTTATTATGAGAGTATATTATACAAGAATCAATAATAACAATACTGAAATGAAGAGACAAGAGACAAGGAGACAAGTTTTATCTTGGAGAAACCCAATTTAGGAAAACTCCAACTGGTTAAGCAATTGCTTCCCTTCACTATGTAAATCTCCAACACAATACAATTTCATGACAAAAATATCCTTCTGAAGGATTCAAGCTCCTTCCACTTGCTTACAATCCTCAATAAGAAAGAACTCAGTTGTCTATTAAAAAAACAAGAGCAATTCCAACTTCTTATTTTGCTCACACTTGAATTCAGTTCAAATAACTTTCTTAAATGAATAAAGTGTTTGTATTTATAGTTGCTCTTCCCAAAGACAAATGGAAAGGTGAAACGAAATCGATTTGAAAGCCCAAACATTTGCAGCTATTTGGATTCCTCATTTTGGCGTCATCGGGTGCGAATCGCCATCGTTTGCAAAAATGGCGGTTGCAGACAACCATCACGACAATTACGTGATTGTCAATACCCACAGGAAGTGGTTGCGCACCCACTACTCTATGAAGAGTGATGATTCTACGATCGTCGTGGGGCCTCCTAACCACCGCACAATCATCAAACTAAATAGATCAAGAAATGGCTTTTTTCCGTCATTCGAAGGTGTCCGAATCACCGTCAACCTACCTTAACCATTTCCAGAACAATGAACATGCCAAGGGTATGTTCTGCGAGTTGAAAATAATAGAATACATAAAATTAGGTACTCTTAGCTCTCTTTTTTTTATCGTACCTCCCCCCATTTGAGGCTTTTAAGTCCCTAAAAGCTTTAAGGACCGATAAGGTGAGGAAATTTTTTCCCCGTATCTTCTCTAGAATACCACTTGTCCTTGGTAGGAAATTGACCTTTTAACCAAATCAACCACCTTTTTGGCACTCGCTTTGTTTTCCTCTCTTTCCACTGCAATAGCACATCTTCCTTCAATTCCAATTGAATTTCCAGAGCAGGATCCTCAATAGATGGTAGGAAAAATCCCTCTTCTTCCTAATCTAACATGGACGGCTCAAAGAGATGTAAGTTGTCGACATTCACAACTGAATATATTCTCATATAAGGAGGAAAATCCAATTGAAATGCATTCTTACCCACTTGCTCAAAATTTCAAATGGGCCACATCGAAGAGGCTTGAATTTTTTAGCTTTACCCTTCAGTCTTTCTCTTTCTCAAGTAAAACCAAACCTTGTCACTAACATGGAAAGAATGCTCAGTTTTTTGCTTATCATGCCTTGCTTTATACTTGGACTGTGACTCTTTCAACCTCCCCTGTACCTAGAGATGTATCTTCTCAATTTTCTTAAAGAATTTCTCAGTTTTGTCGACTTCCAGATCCACTTTGTCGTTGTCTCTACATGGTAATCTCAAAACAACATCATATGCACTCTTAGGAAAATAACCAAAACACATTTCAAAAGGAGTCTTACTAGTAGAAGCATGAACTGTCATGTTATAAGAATGCATAATATATACCAAATTTTCATCCCAAGTCCTAGGGTGTTTCAAGTTGTATCCTCACAAGAGTTGAAACAAGGTATGGTTTACCACTTTTGTTTACCTGGATCCGTTTGCGGATGAAAAGCAGTATACCTTTTCAGCTTAGTATCCATATTTTCCCACAAGGTAGACCAAAACTTTCCTATGAACCGTGAGTCCTTGTCTGACACAATAGAATTCGGTAAACCAAAACGAACCCACACATTAGCAAAAAAATAACTCAGTTGCATCATTGGCTTTAATGGTCTTTTTACAATGAATGAGAATACACATTTTACTAAACTGGTCCACTACCACAAAAATAAAAACATACCCTTTCTTGGAAGTAGGAAAACCTCCCACAAAATCCATGGAGATGTTTTCCGATGGCCAAGAAGTAAATAGTAATGACGTATATAAATCCAACTTTCTGCTACTCGGCTTACTTATACTACATAAAACATAACCCCTGATAAATTTGATTAGTTTTTCTTGCATGTATGGCAATTAAACATAGCTCTATAAGTGTGGAACATTCTCTATCACACAAAAATGACCAGCCACCTTAGAAGTATGTGTTTTTATCATAAACTAAACTATTTCCCCCTTAGGCACACAAAGTTTCTCGTTCTTGTAGAGCAGTCCATTCTGGAAGTAGTATTATCCCCCAACTACAAAGCCCTCACTTGGAGGTTTTTTCTCATAACCTTCTTGATATACTTCACCTAAAAAGGCTCAAGAAGAGTTAAAAGTACCTATAGCTGAAAGTAAAGGAGGTCTAGACAACATATCAACTAACTGGTTAGTCACACCTTTCTTATATTTTATAATCAAATGAAACTGTTGCAAGAACCCCGTACACTTATAGTGTCTGGCTTGTTGAAGTTTATTTTGTGCCTACAAATATTGAAGAGGTCGGTGATTCGTGTGTATGATAGTTTCTTTACCCATCAAAAAATGTTTCCATTTCTTGACCAATTGCACTAGAAAATACAATTCCTTATCATATGTACAGTAATTCAAAATAGCTAGAGGATGTTGTGATCAATTTCATTGATTCATGGAGGATATTGTGATCAATTCCATCGATATTGGCGCTCTTCCCACCCATTTGTTCGATTGTTGTTCGGTGACTTTCCAAAACTTGCGAAGGCGGTGGAGGTGGGAGCGGACGGAGAGGGGGAAGGGCAAGGCGATCAAGGATAAGGTGAGCTGATGTTTGATGTTTGTGCGAGAGAAAAGGGGATACGTATGGATAGGAAGGAGTGTGAGCTGGTTGTTGGTCCCTCTCCCACCATACAAGTGGAAATTTTTAACAAATTTGGTTTTTTGTTTGATTCAAATGTTCATTTGAACATCGAACCAAGTATCAAAATGTAAAGAAAATCAATTGAAACATTAGAAGGAAAATTAGAAGTTGTGTTAAATATCAAAAAAAATTGGGCCTGATGGCCAAAAAAATTAGCTCCTTGTAACCCCGAAGGTTTGAAGATTTTACACTTTTGAGAGGGTTTTGGTTATAAGGACTTTGTCGGAAAAAATAATTTATTAGATAAGGTAATAAGAACATGGATTTTGGCTCCCAGAAGCCTTACAATAACAGATACATCATTAGAGAAAAGGAGGAGAGAAAGATAAAGCAACGAGGGACAACAGAGACAACCTCTACAATGGTCTCGAGAAGAAAAACTAAAACAATAGAAAGTTCAATCTAAAGCACGGTCAAGGAGACTTGACCTAAACAAAAGATAGATCAAACCATTAAGACACGTCACACGGAAGCTACCAAGAACGACTCCGCCAAACCCATCGATCATAATTAATTTATGTTTCCTTGTTATGGACCCGAGTCCACCCATCACCGTCGTTCACGGAGGCTGAGGACCCGACAGATGTCTGTATCTCGGTCCAAGGATTACCTTCAATTTTCCATCCAAGGAAACCATAGAACTTTCTTGTGGAGGGCTGAAACCACCCAACCGACATTCACCGACTCCAAAAGCATTAAAAGTTGTGCCAACCATTATTTCAAAAGTTAAATTTAATGTTGTGCCAACCATGGTTTCAAAATTTGAATTTACTGCCCGCCCTACGGGCCCTCCTTTGGACTCGCCAACTGAATAGTCCTTGGGTGGCGGAATAATAGGCCCCTTCTCCATCCTACCTACATCGGCCACTACCAAACTAGTGGCCTGCTCCGCCATCAATGCAACCAGGAGCTCCCACCTCAAACTCATCAGCATCCTCTATTTCTGCACCATCATCCTCACATTCATCGTCCCCAAACTCATTGTTAATTTGAGTGACACGCTTGGGAAACTCACAAACCTCCTTTTATTGTGAGATTGAAGCATATCTACCACAGTTCTTCAAAGTGCAACCCACCTTTCTGCAATTATCATAGATTACACGCAAACTTTCGAAGTCAATCTCTTGCTCCCATTTATTAAACGAGAATCCAAAAAAATCTTTGGAGAACCTTAGATCCAACAGAATATTGAGCCAAAGACGAGCCAAAGCCAATGTGGATCGAGCTTTAGTTGCGAGGTCGATGCAATCAAAACACCCAAAGCTCATGCTATCCTTAAAAATACTTTGGGCTCCCAAAACTCCAGAGGTAGAGACGGAGGCGAGATCTAAATGGGTAGCTTGTGGAATTTAACCGCTAGTAACATTCCAAGATGCCAACAACACAAAGCAACGGCAGCCCTCTTGAAGAACCATGACGCTCCTTGTAACACTCTTCGCAAATCCGACTCTTCATGGAGCCAAAAGAGAAAGCCATCACACACAATAGGTCTAACCTTAACCCTGCAACACTAGTTCCTTGTGCACCAATCTCTTACTAGATCTATGTTTGGTCTAATTCCAGAAAAACTACCCACAACCGAATATTTGAATTTGGCTCTAGCCCTATCAACAACTATCTCAGGGATGGCCAAATGTGGCCCATCATCGGTCCAAGTTGGGAAAATCTTCACAGGCTCCTAATGCTCTATGTTGAACATTCTAGCAGCCCATGATTTAGGGTTTGCAGGCCAAACCACAGGCCCTCCCGTTGATAACCTACCATTCATAGAGCTCCTATTTCCATCTACTATGCCACCGTGTTCATCTGAAGATCCTCTTTATTTATTTGCATCCCCATCACTACTTGATCGCTGCCCATTTACTACCTGCTCGCAACTCTCGCCTTTCAAATTTATTTGTCAGTAAAAAATTTAGCCCTCTTGAACCTGTTAGAAATTTGTTGGTTACAGATGATGCATGGACATTGGTTGTGTCAAAAAAATCTAGGCGTCTGGCCCATATTTACCATTGACCCTCATGTTGAGGTCATTTCGTTTGTGTGGAGAGTGGTTTTTTATCATAATGCTTATTTCTATAAAAACCACTTTTCCTTTTTTGTTCCTTGAAATGTTATTGGTTATATTTGGATTGTAGATCCTCTATTGTAATTGGGTAGGGCCCCTGGCAAAACCCTCCTTTTACCAATTATAAAAATATTAATTCAAAATAGCTCCCAAAACAATTGGAATGATAAAATACGGGCCTACCTCCTTGAAGTAGGACAACTCCCATAGCTTAGTCACTAGCATCAATTTCTACTTAAAAGGAAGTTACAAGTTAGGTAATGCCAAAACTGGAGCATGAATAATCTTGTATTTAAATGACTCAAAAGCATCCTATTGTTTCTTACCCCAATCAAAAACCTTACCACCTTGTCACAAAATGTAGCAACGCTTCTATGGAAGAGAAGTTCTTGATGAACTTTCTCAAATATTGAACAACACCAATAAAACTCCGAGTCTCGATCAAACTAAACGGTGTAGACCAATTCATAATGGCCTCTATCTTAGGTGGATAAATCCTCAACTCTCTATCTCGAACAACATGTCCAAAAAAGACAAGCGATTATTGAGCAAACTCACACTTTTTCTCATTTAACACTAGTCAGTTCTCCTTTAGAACTTACAAAACTTGATAAAAATGGTTAATATGCTCTTCAAAAGTTCTACTAAAAACCAAAATGTCATCCAAGTACACAATGACAAAGGAATCAATAAAGGGTCTCATTACCTCATTCATCAACCTCATGAAGGTAGCGATTGCATTATCATAGCCCGAACAAAGAATGCCAATCATTCATACAACCCTTGCCTAGTCTTGAACACTATTTTCCAGATGCCCTCTTCCTTAATCCAAACTTGGAGATACCCAAATTTCAAATCAAGCTTAGTAAAATATTTAACATGTTATAAAATCCAACAAATCGTCAATTCAAGGAAGAGGGTACCTTTTTTTTATGGTTATTTTGTTTAATGCTCTATAATCAACACACATCCTCCATGATCCATCTTTCTTAGGTACTAAAACAATAGGAGAACCACATAGAGAAGTGTTAGGATGGATTATACCTTGCTTAATCAAAGACTAACTATTTTTTTAAGTCGTTGGCATCCTTCATGGATTGTCAGTACAATCCTAAGTTTGGAAGCGGACTATTGGGTAACAAGTGTATCTCATGCTCAATTGGCCCGACCGGGGCAGCCCCGTAGGCTCTTGGATAACTTCCCCTGAAATGTTGAACTAACTCTTTCACTCGCTTCGCTCTTTGTGGCTTGAGAACAAGCCTCATCTACATTCACTGGCTTGGCCAAGAGGACTGGTCTCCTCAAGTGGCTATGGAGTCCACCGAAGTATTTCATCAAAATGTCTCGGTCCACTACATCTTTTCCCATTTGGAAAACTTTCTTCCAAAACTCACTAGTGTACTCTTACACATTTTGGCCTTGCTTTTGCCTAAGATATTGCCAATACATGGACCTATCTTCCTCATAACAAATAGGATATAATTACTTTTTGATTAACTTCTTAAATTCATCCCACTTACAAATAGGAGGAAGCTTCTTAACACCCAAAGTATGAACAACCAAAGTATGAACATAGATTTCAAACCAAGTAAATGCATGATTGTCTAGTTTTAACCTCGCAAATGAAACCTGTTGACTCTCATTTATTTGGTGAAAACTAAAATATACCTTAAGTTGAGTTAGCCAATGGTACAAACTTCTCAAAATTCATGTCCTTATCATAAGGCTGAAGTTTTATCTCCACCTCTGATTTGAATGGAAGAGTAAGGTTGGAACGAGGCTACTCTTCCTCATACTCACGAGTGTCTTCTTTATGGTCTCCTATTGTCTCTTTTGGAACACCAAGTTTTTCCATGAGCAATCCCATGATGGACTCTAACTTTCCCATAGACAAGGAAATATTGCCCACATCTTTGGACAGACTTGCCACATCCACCTCCAACTTGTAGAAATATTCTTCTTTAATCTCACATACATCTCCACTACGAGCCATGCTTCAAATTCCTTGCTTCCACTTCTTGGTGGAAATATCTTCTTCAAAAGGAATGAGGATACCTTCACCGCTTTCACTACCCTTCCGGGTAAGGGGCATCTAACTAAAAATTTCAACACAAGTTAAACCACACAAAAACAATTTATCTTAACTGCTCTGATACCAATCTGATCCATAAAATGCCTTTTTTTTAAAAATGAACAGATCCTGTTCTAGTGATAATGAATGAAAAATTGTTAGATTTATTATTAGGACAATATATTATACAAGAATCACTCATAACAATATTGAAATGAAGAGACAAGGAGACGAGAGTTTCATCCTAGAAACCCAATTTGGGAAAACTCCAACTAGGTAAGCAATTGCTTCCTTTCACTATGTAAATCTCCATACAATACAAGTTCACTATCAAAAGATGACCTTCTATCAGGATTCAAGTTCCTTCCACTTGCATTACTTACAATCCTCAACACAAAAGGACTCAGTTGTCTATGAGAAAACAAGAACAATTCCAACTTCCTCTTTTTCGCACACTTGAATTCACTCCAAATCACTTGCTTGAACGAGTAAAAGTGCTTGTATTTATAGTTGCCCTGCCCAAGGATGAATGGAAAAGTGAAACGAACAGATTTGAGAATCCCAAAAATTTGTAACTATTCAGATTCCTCATTTCGGCGTAAATCAAGTGCATAACCGCTACTATCTCGGGCGGTTGCACAACCGTCACGGAGGTTACGTAAACATTGGTTCCTAGAGGCGGTGGTTGCGCGCAACCACTACTCGAGAAGAGTGGTTGTTCATGAACAATCACGGCGTTCTATAACCGCCACACAGTCATCACACTGAATAGAATAATAAGAAATGGATTTTATTTGTCATTCGAAGGTGTCTAGATCATCATCAACCTAACTTAACCATTTCCAGAACAATGAAAATGATGAGGTTATGTAATGAAAGTTTCAAATAAGATAATAAATAGAATTGGGCACTTCTAGATCGATTTTTGGATCACAAGAGAATCGATGTGTTAAGTTAATCACAACTATTGTATATCCACAGATTGTTTAGTTTACTTTGATATGTATGCACACAACCACACATGTCAAAGAGGGCATTATGAAGACACCTAATTTTAGTAAAGGACTAGCTAATTACAATGGTGCTAGTGTATTTGAATTGTTATTGATTAACAGTCTTGTGTTGTTCAACTTGCTACTCATTCTCCTTTGTGTTTAAGTGAATTTCAACACTGTAAAATTCACATAAACCTTTTGCGACTTTATATTCTCCTTGTCAACCCTTTATTCTTCCTTATTTTGTTTGTATCTCATTTCTCTTGTGGGCATTCTCCTACTATTTTTGAATTCCTTAAGGTTTGTGCTCCTTTTCATCTTTTCGCCATTATGTCTCGATTTACATGACAATAGTTCCTTATTTTAATTCAAGAAGTCTTTAAATATATTGGCAAATGAGTGCATTTACACAAGAGAACAAACATAGATAACAACATGTTGATGTTGTAAGGAAAGAATCTATCTAATTTTTAAGCATCATCATGCTAAGAGGAGAGTTCGATCCTTTAAAGAAGTACATAACATGTATCACTTGTTTTTGCATCCATTGAGAAGATAAGGTTCAAAACACTTTAAAGACACTTGACATGTTGAATTGCATTATACTCACATTATGTTAATTGCCAAAATATTCAATTTTGCAAGGGCTTGATAATAATCAAGTAAAATCAAATTTCTCCGGCTTAGCATTGAGCACTAAAAATGTTTGCTTTCCTTCAAAGATCATGTGTACCTAGAGGCCCAAATGGGGTTTTGAAGGAGAATTTTGGAAAGTGCGCAAGGTGTTTGAAGCTTAGAAACAAAAGAACATATTTGTGAACTTGTATTCACAATTGCGGACAAGTGTCATTTGCGTGCTTGTACAGTTTTGGATCCCCATAACATGTTCTCTTTTCACTCTACAATTTTTAGATTTTATTCGCCTTTGTTATCTAGACCTATTATTCACTATTTGTCGTTGACAACCGCCTTCAAGATTCATGACATATCGAATATTATCCTAGCAATTCTAATTACCTCCATTACTTTTAATTTTCTTTGTGTCAAGCAAATTCTAATTCTATAACTTAATTACAAAATAATACGATTAATGTAGAGAAATGTTAATATAAAACCACTTTCAAGAAATTTAAAAATCTATTTAAAAAATTAGATAAACATCCTAAGCTTCGATAAAACATCTAGCGAACCACAAAACCTAGCACTAGAAACCAACAAAGTTGACTTTGGTTTACATTAACATAAATAACTCTAATCAACCATCAATAATTCCTCCTTCGAAAATTTATTAGATATTTAATCAGCCATAACAAATGAGAGATCTCTTCGGAGCCCCTCTTTCTTATCCTTCATCCTAAAACAAATATACTTTGGACGTGAAAGAAGGATGATTGCCCTTTCTTCGACTGCCCTATTTCTTGATTTTTATTTAACAGCTTTCTTGTGCTCTTACGTATGGACTTCGTGAGCAGGATTGTATTTTATATTTCCTTTTATTTGTTGTTTTCTAAATGTGGTCGCTTTTAGATGAAATGTAGCTTGCATTTTCGTTTCGGATTTTACAAAAACATTGAGTAAATTGTATAGGTGTTCGCAGCACGGTGATTTTCACATCAGGCTAAATAAACGCTGAAAAAGAGGAAGAAATATCAACACTGCTGCAAAATTGTGAACTTTTCTTTCGGTTTTTGCAAATTTTTATTTGACACCTGTTGCAATCTGTTAATCTGTGATTTCTATATCTGAAACAACACAAACCCTATATTGTGGAAAATAAATTGCAAAGATTTCTGTGTAGCTCTCATACGAGGGAAAAGGAGATTCCTTACTTGTGGCTGGCAAACTCGTGGAGCTTTCCCGCGGTCGAGAAAATGATGAGGGCAAGTTCAGCATCGCAGAGGAGAGAGAGCTCGCTCGCCTTTTATCAACAGTCCCGATTTTCACTTGGAGAAAGTAACCTGATGACTTACAGGGTTTTGTATCCTCCTGCTCTGCACCATTCCTCTTCCCATTTCCTTCTTTCTTCCTTGTATTAGTACGGATACTGCTCGGTTGCGGATTGGAAAAGCATCCACAGAAACAGAAACAACAAAAAGCCCTGGTCACAAAGTCGCTGTGTATGGATAAAGTATACCTACTTGCCTATCGTTTGTATTGTAAAGCATATTGTATAAATTTTGGAAGACGATTTGTGAGTATTAAATGGCCGTATGTCCTCTTCCATATCTACTTTCACTAAACAAATCAGTTTCTTACGCATTCAGATCTATTTATTGTACTATTTCCTTTTTTTGTTACTCTGGGTTTGTACCTGTTTGTCTGTCTATTAAATTTGATATTTAAGGGCGAGGAGCCGTTCCCTACCCCGTGCTTGTCCTCTTATAGTATTATAAAATAAAGAAATCCAACACACAAATCAAATGTCATATAATAAGTTAGGTACTTTGACATCATTTTTATCATAAACAAAATGGTGTCTTCAATAGCAAGACCATGACGTGGCAAAAAGTACCAAAGGTGTCAGCGGTTAGATTTGACAGCCATTTAGACGTTTTTAATGATTTTATCCGTAAAATACTTGCAAATATTTGAACTAAGTGTCGCATGTGACTTGCATATTATAAATATGACTGTCATTTTTAATGTGGATCTATATGTAAAAATACTAATATATATTAAAAATAGTTAAATATATACAATAATTTTTGTATATATTTTATTAATAATATAAAAATAATACTATTTTATATTTTTGAAAGGTAATATTTGAAAATAATACCACCTAGAGAATGTTTAACGGTATAGGTGGCCATCAAATTTAACCCTTGAGGCTCGTGATAGTTTATGTGATGTGGGGAGATAAACCGTATATGTAAAACTTAAAAAAATGCCAATGCAAAGGGTCTTCTTGAAGTTTTGGTTTGAAAAGGGAGTATTTTACATATGCTAAAAAATAACGGAAGTAGGTCGGGACTAGGTGTGGAATTTCAAATTATTAATACCTGTTAAACCAAACTTTGTTGACAGCTTAGCGCTTCAATATTTTCTATACATATTTTTATGGTTGGTTCACATGTACAAATATTAGATTTATATTTTCACATATTGTATATATATTAGTAAGAATTGTTTAAAGATGTATACAAGTTTCTAAATGTTTAACTTCTCATTGTCTACGGTTTCCTAATTTTATTACCGGTAATTTACGGTTAAAATCAGGAAAAATAGTGCACGTCGTGTTAATTTCTAGGCCTAGTCAGGACATTTCATATATGTAGTTGTGTGTGGTCAAATAGATTTATATGCGAAATGCAAAGGCATGCAATTAGAATGTGAACTATTTGTTAACATTTTTAAGAAAGACAAATTATCATAATTTTTGAAAAGATACAAAATAATACATCTTGGAAGAATAAGCTATCAATATTGTTTACAAATCCTTAATATATAACAAAAAAACCCAAACTTTTACGAATAAATTGTTGAACTAAACATATTTGATTGAAGTCTAGCGATTCAAACATGAACAAAAATGAAACTATAATTATCACAATATATAGTATGAAGAAAACCATACAAAACTATAATCATCACAATATATATGATGAAGAAAACCATGCAAATATCTTGGAAACTACATAACCCACAATGCATATTCTCCATAAAACCATGGTATGTGCAATTTTTTTTCCATTTCTCTCGGAGATTCCTTGCTCAAATCTTTTGCACATTTTCCCACTTTACCTTTAGTCGGGATCTCACCACTATAGCAGAAGGAAACTCACAAAGTAATTATTCCACATTAACAATATAGAACAATATCAGTAAATAATGATAACTAATGAAAATAAATCATGATGTAAAAAAATCCATCAAATAATTTGCTAGTTACACAAGTTCGATACCGGACATCCTACATGGGTTTGAGCTCTGTAAATTCATGAACACGACATCAAATTCAAAGACAAAACATGAACAATGCATGCGAGAGGGCATAAGCGGGGTTTGCGTATGAGCATCAAAGGTAACAACACTAGTGGCACATAGATTTGAACTCAAATAGAGAAAATAAATTCAATCATTACAGTGAGATGGAACAAAAAAGATGGATTGTTACCTGTGGGGTTATTTTTCAGAATGTCAAAGGGAAGCATTGGAATTTGACCAAGGATAGGCACTTTGGTGTATGAATTCAATTGATTTGATATTCCCCTCTTCCAATCAAATATCTTCCAATTCTAGTTGAAAATAACATACCCAAACACAAAATCTACGCGATAGGCTTAAGGATTTGACATAAATACTCAGCGCCATGAAATCACAAAGAAATATCTGCAGTAAAAGAAGTCCATTATAGAAAAAGCACAAATATTAATACCCAAAAGTTGAACCTTTTGTCTTCTTAGAAACATTATTTTGATAGGGAGGTTTGTTTTGAAGGCATTGTAATAGGCGGTCTGAGATAGCTTACTACACCTAGTGTTGTTGTGTCATGAAATGTGTATAACGTGGGAGTGACTTATCTAGCACGCGTAAACCCCGATGACATCAATTACTTCAAACTTCATTTGACTTCCACCTAACAACATCTATGTCTTTCTGTCCATGTCAACCCTGGGCCCCATCATCATCGTGACCCACGATTTGGAAAGCCTCAACATTTGCCATGCTGGAGGGTAAATTATTCAAAGTCTCAACAAATTACCACTCTTCTTGTCTGTTGTGACTTTATAAAATGAAAATTATCCCTGCACCTAGGCATGCACAACAGAGGAGTTCAAAATTTGAAGGGTCTGTTTAAATTTTTTTAAATCCATGTGTTTTCTTGCACCCAACATGTAGAATAGAGGAGTTAAAAAAAAATTAAATCCGTGTTTTTCTAGCACCCAACATAGAGAATAGAGGAGGAGTTTAATTCCAAGACTTCATATTAGTTTATTCCATTCGTTCTAAATGTTGAATCCTTGTGTGGGTGTCATATAAAAACAGGATGAAAGAGAGGAAAGGGAATGAGAACAAGGGCTACTAATTTTCATATAATTTGTCAAAAACACTAGCATTTCACCAAAAAAGCAAAGGTAATTTATGGGTAAACTTTGTTTTCAAAACCCCTTTTGTTTTACATTACAATATTTACATATATGGATTTGTATCGAGAATTTGTATTAGTAATTAAATCGTGGGGATTCAATATCAGAAATTTGTAAAACAGCTTGTTTAAAAATTTAAGGTTACATCTATGTCATTTATATATACCCAATTTTACATTTTTTTAACTCCTTATGTGGGTGTCATATAAGAGCATGTTGAAAGAGAGGAAAGGGAGCAAGAACAAGGGCTACTAATTTTCATATAATCCGTCACTAGCACCAACACCAACACTTCACCAAAAAAGCAAAGGTAATTTGTGGGTAAACTTTGTTTTCAAAACCCCTTTTGTTTTACATTACAATGTTTACATCTATGAATTTGTATCATTAATTTGTATTAGGAATTAAATAATGGGGATTCAATATCAGGAATTTGTATAAACAGTTATTTAAAAAAATTTGTAGTTTACATCTATGTTGTTCATAGATGTCCACTCTTGTAAATCCCTATTTTTAAAATTTCCATTGGTTCTCATTGAAGAAAAATATCTTTTGCATCAAGATATATTATGAATATGTTTTTTGTCTACAATATTATTTTAATATTATGTAGATGGATGCTTGGAAACAACAAATGTGGACATTATTACGCCACATCCCAACAATGGAAGTCGATCGGCTACACAATGTGTGCATTACAACGAAAGAATTTACGAGTCTCTCACAACTCTTCTCAGTTGCACCTAATAGAGAAAAACGGTTGACATTGTGAATCTTCAGTGGCGAATGGTCACAAAGAAACATGGAAGCTACAAACATGTTTGTTATGTCTAGCATGGTAGTGCTTCTTATCATGGATTCACAACGCATGCATACCGATGTGGTTACAGGAAGATGGATCGAAGAAAAGCTCCTCACAATTCCATGGAAAGACTACCTTGAAATGTACCACGAGTTCACCTTGGTCGTACACCCACCTCCAGATGGAAGATGGTCTAGTTTATCTAAAAACGTTCTTACATGGTGGGATGATGTTGACCGCTAGCTAGAAGAACTTGAAAAGTGGAGGTATGAAGAGTGGAAAGAAACACATCGTTACTCGATGAGTGTGTTAGCTCACTGTAATGGGGACACCTACACCAACCTTTGTAGCCTACCATGAGTCCATATATTTTTTGTACAAGTGGAAGACAATGCATTTGAAAATGTATTCCCCACTTTTGATTGATATATTTTGTACAAGTGAATATCTCTATAATGTTATTAGTAGTAACTAATTCATCATTATCATTCCTATGTATCTCGGCTTGTACCTATTAATGTTTGTGATAGAAACAATGCAAATAGAAACAATGATTTTAATGGGTATATTGGTTGTTGCATTTGTTCTTGTAAGAAAATACAATGTACCATCATAGATTGTCAATTGGCATGAAGGAAAATTAAATTTATAATTGCATTACATTGTTAATGGATAAGTGTGTCTGTTCGGCATGAATAAGATTAATGGGGAAGGGAAAAAATAAATGTCAATAAAAACTTTATATCGAGACTACCACAATGACCTGTAGTGAATGTTGCTTCTTATCGAAAAAGTTTCAGTGTTTTTTGTTCATAGATGTCCATTTTTTGTTTCTCTAAATTAAATTTATGATTAATGAGGTTGGATTTATTACACCATCTTCATGTACATATTTTACTAATGTAATGACATTTTTTTCTAGTAGGTAGGAGTAGGCATGTGGGATACCATTCTACATCTCCCAATTGAGAACCCAACCAAGGGTTTATTTACATGCAACGATTTACATTGGAAAAAATTTCCGACATCAACGAAGATGATATGTGGGTTACGTGGATTGAGATTGATAGAGTGGAGGACTTCATGAAAGGAGAATCAAATAGAAAGTTGTACCAAACCAAATTTCGTGTGTTGCATCAAAAAAAAATCCTTCCCCTATTCCCGAAAGAAGACAAGAATCAATAGCACTTTGGAATACGTGATGTGCATAGGCTCTCATTTTAAATATTGTGTGTATATGGATGCTTTTGTATTTTGTGTTTCAGTGTGCATGTGATAATAAGTTTCATATTAATGTGTAGATATTGGTGTTCGTATGGGCCTAGGAGATCTAAAAATTGATGCCTTGCCACAAGACAAGTCCTTATTACCGAAGAAAGGAAAATGTAGTCGACTAGGCCAAAATCATATTAGACGTGGTTGTCAGTGTCATTTCAACACTCGAGAGAATGGTCAATAGACATGATCAAGTATTTTTCACCTACAATCATGTATAACATATTGATAGTGAAGGAAATCATTGTCATGGTCAGGAATATGAATAGTTTAAAGGGAAAAAAATGTTTTTCCCTCTTTTATTAGTCTGCAGTTTAATGAGTGGATTCATAGGTTGCTTTTGTTAGGAATGTCTTCGATGTTATCCACCTTAAGCACCATGAGATGGTGCATGAGAAGCTCACATTGTTGAATGGTGAAATAGAACGGGATGATTTCCTATGTAGAGATGACATATTTAATAGAGAACGTTGAATTAAGGAGCTGCAATATGTGTTTAACCCCAATGATGCAGAAAGTGTTCGAGTGGACTCTAGCAAATCCTGAGAAGTTATTTTCTATCAAGGATATAATAATGAAGGTACTGATGAGGATGGGAAAATCCCATTCATATTGGGCATCCAACTCCCACTTTAGTTGGATTGGTTATTGAGATATGGAAATGATAGTTTAGTAGCCATGGATTCAATGTTTGGAACAAATGGAATGAAGGTATGCTTTGAATACTAGCAATACTAGTAGTTGATACTTCATTTATCGAACATAGAAGTTGACTTTTGTAACATATTTTCATGTAGTTTCAATTGTACACATTGTTGGTGTTTGATTCCAAACACCAAGGGCTTCCCGTGGCATGGGTAATTATGTCTAGGTCATGTACTAGTGACATCACCCAATGGATGTAGTTACTTTGGAAAAGAGTACACTTGAAAAATATTGAATGGAAAATAAACTTGTTCATGGTAGATGACGCAAGAGCGGAGATCAAAGCAATAAGGTAGGTTTTGATTACGTTGCATAGGCACAACACAATTATAATGATTATGTTGCAAAGTCTTACTAGCTTGTCTTATGCAAGGAAAAATTTGATTGTGAGGTGTACTTATGCAGCTAACATGTACGACGTGCATGGTTGAAGAATTTGATAGCCAAAGTGAGAGAAGATGATGTGAGGCAAGAGATGTTCAGTGAACTTGGATACATTATGCACAGATGTATTGATGAAGAGATGGCTAATAGGGAGGCCATAAAGTTCATAGAGAAGTATCATTACATGCAACCCAAATTTGTTGAATATTGGGAGGAGCATTGGCTCCACAGATTGCAATGTGGTCGAGGTGTTGTCATACCCTCAAACACGTTGGGTAAGAATCTAATGTATCCATATAATTGTATCATTCACATCTAAAAATGTTTCTTGCATATAATTCACATTGTTGCACATCAAAGGGTGGATTGGTTAGTACACCAACTAACCACAAGTGTTTACATATACTATTGGTGGCTACAAATGAGAAAAGAAAATGGTTTTACAGGAACTTTAAAGTTGAAATTTTGAAAATATTTCATGGGTTAAGGCTTTACAAATTCAAGACTATCATGTCACCTTTCACACAAAACATAGTCGTATTGCATGGTTGCAAAGCTAGAAAGATGATACATTTCATTATCGCGTGTATAACGCAACGCCACCTATGTCAATGTGTAGGTTTCCATTTCAGTCCAAGCCTACACATGTAAACATGTAATTAAGTTGGGGATGATGTGAGAGATATGAGGATTTGGTGGTATTCATGAAACAAGGGATGGTGTTAGCTACTCCATCGACAAAAATGATTCATATGTGAATGTATAGTTTGTTTCCTCTTCAATTTCTTTATTTTTTTTAATTCCCAATATCAAGTGGTTGATTTTTTTAATATATAAGTTGTGCATAGTGGTTAGACAAATGAAAATGAAAGTGATGCTCATATGGACAACAAAGGCTCGCAAAGTCTAATAATGTAAGGTAAAACTCTAGTCACAAGCAATTTCATTTATACTTTGATCATTGTTATTGGAATATGACATCCTTTATTTTAATAACACGATGCATGGAAAATGGACCGGAAAATGCAAATGAAAGCAAAGCTTGAATGGATATTGGAGACTCGTTGGATGTACATATAGATGATAATGTAAGTCATCATTCCACTTGTAATCATTTTCCATTTTACTTGTGAGGGCATTTGTAACATGATGTTTGTCTTGTATTAATAGATCATGCTTGATGGGATAGAAGATGAACTAGAAGTGTCTAGAAGGAGATCTCATGGGGTATTTGATTATTGCCTCTCAATAACAAACAACAATGATGCACTATATTTCAAGAGTAGGAATTATCAAATACACTTGGGTTGCAACACCCAATGGATCAACCTTTCCAACAAGTGCAAGATGGCCATGGAAACACCCTTTGTAGAGAAAAGGACTTCATAAAATTGATGAATCGAAGAAGACAACGTACCATGTCACAAGAGAAAGCCTTGTTTCCAAATCCCCTAAGAATCACAAATGAAAAATGTGGAATGAAGATCTACATAGGGAAACCAAACGTGACAGAGACAAAAATAATGGAGATATTGCATCTTAAATGTTTCCCTATGATGCTAATACATTGAATCCATTCACTTGTCTTACAACTTATATTTTGTATATATAACATCCAATGAGAATCAATGCATAATTATGTTGATGAGTCCATATTTCTGTTGAGGCATATATATTTATGTTGAGGCTATGGAAAGTTTTGCACAATTCATAAGATGTATTTGAGTGTCATTCTAGGTTAGATAGTAGTTTAAAACTAGCTAAACAAAGCTTTCTAAGCTTTTGACAAGTGAACAAGAATTTGCTATTTTTAATATGCAATTAAGTGGTCATTATTATTCTATTTTTATATTTGGAGTGTAAACCTTATATAAGTTGACAACATATCACCCTTTAATTGGATATTGTAAATCTTTCCATAGCAGCAAGTTCCAAACTTCTTGTTTACACGATGGAATATGCTCTTTGAATTGCCATAATTTTTGAAATTAAAGAGATTCATTCCAAGATAAATGCACATTCAATGTTTCAAACCTCCCCAATGGGGACATTATTTTTAACTATTCAAGTGATATGTTTTTCAGCAAGTTACATTCATTTACTTTGATTCATTACACGGTTGTAATAGGATTTTTGTAAGGTTTGATATTGCTAAAAAATTATTTTGTAACAAATTTTATGTTCCTTGTAAGGAAGTTGGATCGCAGCAAACTATCTAGTGTCCTTCGAAAGCTCCATCAACCTACGTTAAAACACAATTTTACTTCAGTATTTGACTATTTGCATTAATCGCACATGGAATGATATGATCAAGTACATGAATCTTCACTTATTTTCCAATACAGGAGTGATTAAGCTAAAATGTAAATACACAACCATAATCCAATGTTATGATAGTAGTAAATAAATGTAATAATGAAATACATAAATAATCCCAAGTAAACTAAGAAATAAATATGTAAACCCTAAGTGCAAAGAGAGAGTAAGAAGCCTTACTTACTTCACAATATGTCCAAAGGTGTACTATACTGGAAACTGGAAAAAGCTAAAGCATTGATCGTCGCACTAGAGCACGTAAAAATGCACATCTAGACAAATAAGCTGGATCGAGGCTCCTGGAAAGGGATTGGGGCGCCCACGAGCACCCATGTTTTGATTCTAGGCACCTAGGTCGAGAAAATGCTCAAAAACCTGAATTCTCATGGTCACAAGATGTTTGTTGATACTCATCGTTTGTTGTTATGGATTTGCACAATGATCGCTAAGATCATAATAAACCTGCAATAAAGAATAGACCCATAAAACTATTAAATAAACATCAAAACCTAAAAAGAAAGATTCAGAATGAGGGGTTGGATAGTTCTCAGCCACCACAATGGTGGACTTACAACCGAGCATTGCACTACATCTCAGACCCAATGTAGTTTTGTGTGTGTGTGTGGAATCGTGCCCTAGGTTGCTCTTATGTCAGTCACACTTGGATAACAAGTAAATAGCTAGATGTAAAATATAATAAATGTTTGCATGGAAGAAAATTAACTTCCCTCCTATGAAGTGTATGCAGATGAACTAGACCTTGAGTCCCTTGTGATGAAGCTAGATGAATGCAATATAACTCTTATAGGCCTTAAATGACGCAAACTTGGGTAGAGATAATAGATAATTAGTGTTTGGTCCTTTATTATGATCACATAACTTTATATTTATATGATTCCCTTACTTTAATTTCGTAATTAACCCTGAAAATGCCAACTAACAAAACAATAAGATGCTCAAATGACTAGAAAGGAACCAAAAAGTGTGAGTAAAGTACAAAGGAGTCAAGGGTGCCCACATTGATTGGGGTGCTGACATTGGCATCCTGGTCTGGGTGTTGGTATCTAGGATGAAAAATGGTGGAGATTGAAAAGGCAGGTTAAGCAAGTAAGGGTGTAAGACTGATAGTAACAACGGGAAGAAAAGAAAGGTGGAAAAATACATAGGTTAATTAGTATTATTCTTACTTAGAAATCATATGATTAGTAGTATGTAAATAGGACTAGATAATTACCTAAAGTGTGTGATTTTGTGTCTACATTATCCCCCACTTTATGTTGGTGAGCAAAAGCTCGGTAACATTAAGCGAGATAGAGATGCGTACATGATATCCAAGTAGATCGATGTAAAAAACATGCCGATGGACTAGACAAAGCGTCGAGTGATAAAAATGTGAAGTGTGGATGCTAAGGAGGAAACAATGCAAAAAAATGATGATGAAATGAAATGAAATGAAATGAAATGAAATATTTTAATGATGTCCACGTGACTAAAGAGTCAAAGGGACCAAAAAAAACAGAAACATTAAGCTGAAACCAAGTTCTTTTCCAAATCCTCTCGCCTACTGTGAATCTTGAGCACAAAACCAGCAATCCTTTGAAGCTTTGCTTCCTCAAATAACTCATCTAGGTTGTCCACTTGTAAGTCATTTTCGTACTGGAAGCGGATGTCATCATACGCTGAGCATTCCATGATGAAGTGCCATTCTGTTTCAACAACCCCTGTACTGCAGAAAAGACAAGTTCTCCTTTCCCACTCTTCTTTGGGAATAGTCCATCTGCCCGTTTCACAGCGAAGATGATGTGACCCGGTCCTCAACTGAGCCAAAATAATCCTAGCCTTACCTTTGATATCCACCCTTAAGTAAGCTTTGTTATCGTGAGCCCAAGTGGGGTTGAAATATTTGATATAGTGTGCTTTCTTACGACCAATATTTTCTGTCCACATGATTTTCCTAAACTTCTCCGCCACATAATTTTTTATTTCCCTATTGTTGTTAGGGCACTCCTGGAAGTGGATGCCCCACTTCTCCATCCATTTGGTGTTCTGCTTCATCCAAGTTTTCTTTCTGTGCTCTAGGTTATCCTCTATAACCATTTTGGGCCAACGATGATTGTCCATGCTTTCCACTTTTTTCAAATAGCTTATTAGTCGAGTGATTGCCAAAGCTTCCATTGGTAAGATACCCGCTTCAGCCAGTAAAATCTCATAAGGAACCATTGATTTAACTTTAAGAGTGCTTGTGATTAAATGTTTTTGGATTCTTTCTACCTATCTCCATCCATGCTTTGACATATTACTTCCCCAGACTTCACACCCATAAAGGGCCATCGAGTGACCAACAGACCAAATAGGGTTTTCTTAGTATTCCAGTCCCAAAGCTCATCTTTCCTAATCTATTCATGAACCTAAGATGGAAATGCATTTGTAAATGTCATGATGTACCTACTATCAATGTTGATGCGCACGATGTTGTTGTTGTTATGATGTTAAATACCACTTCCCATGTGGATGGACCTGTAAAAGAGAAGCCAACAAGTAGCTAAATATGCATGTATATGATCAAAATATGTAAAAAGTGTGTAAGGAAAGTATGTAAATGAAAAAGTGTGAAAAAGAACATGTGCACCTGATCCGTGATTAGAAAAGGGGTGTAGAAAGGATCCTGAAGATGATGTCAATGCATGAGTGTTTTGAATGATATCACGCTAGAGTAATGGAAGAAGTATTGGGAGAACTGTCTAGTGTCTTCCGCCAACCTTTAATTGCTTCCCGTTGTGTAAAACACCATTGTAGATGGTGTGTATGTGCTAAGGACTCTATGCCCTATAAAATCCATTATGTAAATGCCAAGTGCTGAAGGACTCTCTCCTATCCTATCAAAATCCTCTCATGGGATGTCAAAGAACCGTGTAATTTCCCTATTACTAGTACTCATGGAAGGTTGTTGTGTATTAAGGACCCAAATTTGATTTTGAGCCCCGTATGAAACTAAAATCGTGTTGTCACTGATCGGGTACCATGTTGTGTGTAACTATATGGGGAGACCGATTCACCCATAGGATGACCCTCCTCATTTAGGTACATGCAACATCACCGATCCGAGTATGTAACCCAAAAGGACCCATCGTTAGATCAAACCATGCCCTGCGCAAGGGGAAGGAAATGTGCTTGGTAGAAACTAAGGCACATGCAAACAAGTGACTAGGAAAATTAATTTTTAGTATAATCAAAGACAAACACTCATGTATAAGATGAAATGTAAACTACAGAGATAATGTGGATTCACACAAGAAGACAATGTAGACCGCAAAAAGTAGGTTACAAACATGGGACATCAATCACGATATCGCAAGAAAATCATGGTTGTAATGGCCACAAATAGACAAGTGTGCACAAAAGACAAAGGGAAAATATGGCAAACAAGAGCTTACAATGACAAGAAATGGCAAACAATGTAATAGATAACCATGGAAGTATAAAAATATATGCATAACAAATGTTGCACATAAAGCACCAGATTAGCATGTTAGAAAGATAAAAAAGTATTTTAAAGCGTGTACAACCTGATAATGTATATTTCTGAGTGCAAAATGAAATAATAACACCTGTATTATATGAAATTGGATACCCCCAGGAGCCTCTATGGAACTGGTAATAGGTATTGTGCCAAGCATCCATGTTGCATGTAGTAGACCTGTATAATATGTGATCACAACTAGAGAGGCAAGTGAACTTGCATGTGTGTATGATAAAGATAATGACATATAAGATATATATCTAGCATGTGTAATAAGATGAACATGTAACAACATAAATAAGAAAGAGTACATGCAACCAAGATATGCAATATATTGTGAATGAGGTGGAATGGAATGCAGTGTGAATGATAGAAGCAGTGTGCCCACCAAGTGGATGTGTATGTATGCAATGAAGTTCATTTATTTATACCCCCTCAATAGTCAAGAATGAATTGTATACAAGAGTGTGTGATTGGGAAATGGTATGAAATGTGTGTAGAAGAAATATGGTGATTGTAAGTTGTCGTATGATGTGTAGGATTGAATGCAACAAAGTAAAATTGATGAGGTGGTAGAATGTGTGATGATTTATCCTAAAGCATATATCACTAAATGTGTGGGGTAGATGTCCAAAAAGTGTGATGATGTAGCATAAAGCGTATATTACGATATGTATGGATAAGGTGCTAGAAAGAGGTGATGATTTAGCCTAAAAGATTACATCACAAAATATATGAGTAAGGTTATGGCAAATAATGTCACATGGTATAATAAGAATATTATTTTATCAAATGTGTGGGTGTGATGAGGTCCATTTGATTGGTAAACCCTTGACATTTGAGTATGGACTAAGGGACTAAAGTGTGTCATCGAGTAATGAGTGTAGTGCATAGAAGTGGATGAGTAAAATTTGTAATATGTGTAGTAGATATGGTGATGAGAAAATATCATACGTATAGTGGGTAATGCACCTAGTGTGTGATAGAAGTTGTAAGAGGAAGATGTCGTACGTGTATAATGTGTGTTGTCAGAAGGTATGTAATGTGTAATGTGTAGTGTGACTAAGCAATGCTAGAAGGATGTGGTTGTAAATGTGCCTAAGTGTAAAATGTGTAATGTGGTGAAGTGATGAGAAGGATGTGCTACAAAGGTGTCAAGTGTGTGAGAATGTGTAGTGTGTATAGTTAGGAATGTCTAATATACAATACAAGATGTGGAGATTGTGTAAGTGTGGAGGCACAATGTGCATATGATGTCGAAGATGAGGATATTGTAAAATGTATAGTGTTGTAGTGATGAATATGTATCGAAATAGAATGTTGTATAATGTAGTGTCTATTATGCAAGATGTAGTAGCATCTAATGTGCAGTGTGTGAGGTTCATGTGTTTAATATGCCCTTAATAATCAAATGTGAACCATAACAAGAGATTCATCATAGAGTAATGGCAATACTGATGTTTATGTTGTGTGTAAAGATCTATTTATGATGTGAAGAGAGTATATGGATCATCTAGATACTAGCGGGGGGAGAGAATAAGCTTGAAGCCCCCAAGCATGTGATGGTGGGTGCACTATCTGATAAAAATGAAAGATAGAGACCCTCCACCTGAAGCTGGTGGAGATGAAGGTGTGTGATTATGCTCTAGGAGTGGCGGTATATGAGAGAGACATTGTGCAAGTGAGTGAAGTCTATATGCATGTGACTGATGAGTATATTATGGGCATCTTGGTGTAATAAAATGTGTAGGTGACGGATACCTATGTGATACAAAATGTGACAATGATGGACACTAACGTGGAATAAATTGAGGTGGTGACTTGCGTCGATATGTAGGAGCTATCCTAGAGAGGGATATAGACTCGAATTACTAGAATAACAAAGCGATGAGACTACGTATGTTGTGTGCGAGAAGGTGAGTTAGGAGAAGATTGTGATTTAGGAGTGATAAACCACAAAGAACTAGATATACAAGGTGATGCATTAGAAACTCACGATGGGAAAG
Organism: Taxus wallichiana var. yunnanensis; assembly: GCA_018340775.1. Classification (NCBI taxonomy): domain Eukaryota; kingdom Viridiplantae; phylum Streptophyta; class Pinopsida; order Cupressales; family Taxaceae; genus Taxus; species Taxus wallichiana. Next base: position 232,638,961 of record CM031239.1, on the reverse strand, counting down.
TACGACAATGGAGTAGATGGAGGTACACAATTAATAGAAATCAATTGATTGTTATGAATGAATCAGAGACACAAATGATTCATGGAGATGATAGATTTAGATAGGCGAATCCAATTGAGGCCTAAGAGCATGTCACACCCGTCAAATGCTTGGCCTACAAGGAAGGGCACCAACAAAGTAAGATGATCGACTGTAACATGAAGCTTGACAACTCTATAGGATTTGTTCATTGGATAAGAGATTTGCGAAAGTAGATAACCAATAGTAAGAAGAAGTGGGTTACAACACGTGTTGATGGGCCATGACGGATCAACCTTGGTGTTATTGATAGGGATATATCCGATAGAGGTCATAATGTGTAAGTGATTAGAAGAAAATGTCACATGATAATCGTGGTCAGAGAAAGAAATGATTGGAGGAGACATTTCTATATTAGTAACTAAGAAATCAAGAGCCCCGATGTAGGAGGAGGCACTGCGTGATATGTATGATTAATTGAAGATTCATCCAATTTCTTGTCATGTCTTGGAAGCGGATTATTGAATATTTTGAGCTTATGATTTTCATTGATGGCACAAATTCTGATGGCTCTGGAAGTTCAAGTTTGTTGTCATCGATAAGATCTTGGATGATGGTGCAAAGTTTGAAACACCTATTTGTAGAGTGTCCCACACATTGATGATAGTTACATCAAAATTTCTCATTGTAATTACAACCTTTTGGATGATATGGGTCTAATTCAAGTGGAGGAGGAAGTGTAATAAGATTTCTCTCAAGCAGTTTTTGTAATATAACTTCTGGAGCAATGGTTAACTTTGTAAATGTATGCCTAGGCGGTTGTGATTGAAGCTCTCTGGTGGTGGATACTATGTTGATAATGATTTTTATGTTAGTTGGCTTGGTAGTTGATGGTTTTAATGTTGATTTATTTTTAAAACGTGTAGAAGATGAGGCTTGCTCTTGATATTTAATATTTCCTATAGATAAGAGCTTAATTTCGTGAAGCTTAAGAGTATGACATAATTGATTGTTTAAGGGAGATGTCTAAAAGAACACTCTCCTGGAGAGGTGGTAATAGACTCTGAATGAATAAGTCCTAAATCTTAGAGTCCGTAAGCACATTTGACATCTTAGCTAAGTTATTTTTGTATCACAAAACATAGTCTACTAAGTGTTCATTAGATCCTTGTTTTAGTTGTGTAAGTTGGGAATAGGAGATCTTAGATCCGATGTTGATAGTGAAGTGAGTGATAAAATCATCAGCTAGATGTGTGAAAGATGTTACCAAATGAACAGGTAGTTCATAGAACCAATGCATTGCATAATCATGGAGACTCATGAGGAAATATCTTAGCAAGGAGAATGTGATCATCCATAAAATCTAGACAAGCCACATGGAATGCTTGGAGATGCTCTTGTGGGTCACCATGCCCATTGAAAATGGGAAGCTTAGGGGTGACAAATTTAGGTGGAAGGGAGTAAGCGGATATAGTTGGTGTGAATGGAGTATGCAATAATAGAGTGGGATCTAAAGATGGAGATGCACGAGAAGTAGCTTGTCATAATTGATGAATTTATGCTTGAATGTCATGATAAAGGGAGGCTAAATATTAGGTGCCAGTGGAAGGAGCTTGTTACTTATGAGAAAAAAGAGGTGGGGTATAGTTATTAGTAGGAGTAGGAACAAAAATGGGGACATTAGAGATGTGTGGAAGAGTGGAAGCAAGTGGTTGAGTAACAACATTGGTGGGAATAACGATGAAAGAATTAAGTTTGGCGAGGTTCGTAGCTTCCTCACAAGTAGCATATAGAAATAAGTCTAGATATTGGGGATGGTCAGCGATATGATCATTAAGGGCTTTAAGATGGGCTTCAATAAATTCTTCAGAAGATTGAGCCATAGTAATAAGAGGAGAAGAGGTCAAAGTGGAAGGCAGGTTTAGAGATCATGTTCACCAAAATGATTAAGCTCAAATGTAAATACAAAATCCTAATCTGATGCTATGTTAGCAATAACTAAATGCAATAATGAAATACAAAAATATACTAAAGCAAACTAAGAAATAAATATGTAAACCCTAAGTGCAAAGATAGAGAGTAAGAAGCCTTAGGCGATTCGCAATATTTCTAAAGGTGTACTGGACTAGAAATTGGAAAAATCACCAACCATCGCACAAGAGGACATAAAAATGTGGATATGTATAGATAAGTTGGACTGGGGCACTTGGAAAGGGACAAGGGCACCCATGGGCACCCAGTACTTATTCTAGATGCTTGGATTTATAGAAATGCTCGAAACCCGAATTCTCAGGGTCATAAGATGTTCATTGATTCTCACCTTTTATCGCTATGGGTTTTCAAAATGATTGGTGAGGTCGCAATAAACTTGTAATGAATAATATACCTATAAATTCCTCAAATAGACAACAAATCATAAAAAGAAAGCTGCAAAATGAGGGGTCGGACTGTCATAATGGTGGACTTACAACTGAGTGCTACACTACATCTTAGACCCAATGTAATTTTATGTGTGTGTGTGCAAAATCATGCCCTAGGTTGCTCTTGTGCCAGTCGCACTTGGATAGTGAGCAAGTAGCTATATGAAAAATGGAATAAATGTGTGCATAAAATAAAATGAACTTCCATCCTATGAAGTTAATTGCAGATGAACCAACCCTTGTGTCCCTTGTGATGGAGCTAGATGGATGCAATAGAACTCTTAGATGCCTTGATGGATGTAACTTTAGGGGGAGATAGTAGATGTTTAGTGCTTGGTCCTTTATTATGATCACATAACTTTGTATTTATATGATTCCCTTGCTTGAATTTCATAATTAACCCTGAAAAGTCCGACTACCAAAAATATAAGATTCTCAAACAACTAGAAAGGACCCAAAAAGTGTGAGCAAACTAAAAAGGGGTGAGGGGTGCCTAGATTAGATGGGGGCACCTAACTTTTGTGTCCTAGTCTGGGGTGCCAAGTGTCTAGGTTGACAATGCCGAAGACCGAAAAGGCGAGAGTTGAGCAAGTAAGGGTGTAAGATTGAAAGTAACAATAGGAAGCAAAGAAAGTTGGCCAAAGACATGGGTTTATTAGTACTGTTCACACATATAAATCATATGAATAGTAGTATGTAATCGGGACAAGATAATTAACCAAAGTGTGTGATTTTGTGTCTACAAGGAGACCACATTAGGACATGCATTCAACTGTCATCTATGCATATAAAAAGAAAACATAATATCATGATGATAAAAAAAGTGTAGAGAATCATATAATATACTAATTTTTCTTGAAATGGAATAAATGTAATAATCATTTACAACTCTGAAAATAAAATATTGAGCATGTAATGCCACATGTAAAAATAAAAACAAATACAAATCCATTGAAAGGACAATGATTAGGAACACCAAAGATGAGTATTAATAAACAAAATGTATAATGTGTTCTAAACAATCAATATCCATCTCTTTGATGTGAAAATAATTTTCTCATTTTCTGATATGACAACAATATTCTCATCATTGTTGTGACCTACACTCATACCAGCCTATGATGATAGATTGCAATATATTGATTTCTATTCACTGCTTCTACAAAAAGAGTAAGACCATCATTAATATTTCCTCTTTCAAATTCCAACCAACCTAGCTCCATAAGTGCCCAATGGTTACTTGGATCCATGGCAAACAACTTCTCAAGTTTACATCGTGCTTCCTCAAAAAATTCTTTTACAAAGATCAATGGGTTTGGTGTTTTGGTAATACAGGTAACATATAGGTAAAAAGACACATTGCACTTAACAAGAAACATGCCAAACAATGTATAGAGCTTTTAACAATTTATCATCAATTGGAAAACAACTGCATTGGTGGCTCAAATCTTTAATAAACATATGAAAAAACCTAAAACCCAAGTATGGTATTTCTAGTGACCTTGTATAATGATTCAAACATGGGGTTGAGTGAATAACTTCCTTAGACCATGCAACAAGGAATCTCAACACTCAAAATAGACACATACACACATAACCCTCGCGTAGAATGGGAAATTAAGACCTTACCATTATTAGCCTTCAATGAGGGATTACAAAACAAGTAGATAACTTATTTGAGGTTTATTAAAGACCATAAATATGAAGAAGTACAATATCACTCCCTCAATGGGCATAATCCTATTTTGGAACTCTCTTCACATACTTGTGCACTTTAAGAAAGCCTTTATGTACAACTAATCTAGAATCCCTTGAAGAATAAGAATAAATAATCTAACATGCATAGGTATGATAAATCAGAATAAATTGGAGTATGACCCCTATTTTATTTAATTATAAAATAAAATTCACAATCTTAGACCATAGGCCAAACAATTTTAGCACTAAAAAAACCTATAATTAAAATAAGTTAGGGTACATATGACCCAAGTTTTATGAAAGTATAACCACAATCCATAATCTTAAGCCATAGGTAAAACATTGATGCATTAATATCCACTGTGAACTTATTCACAATAGAATGTGTTGTACACTTACTCTAGCACATTAATTTTTCTTTAAAAACATGACATTATTATAACCTTTGAACATTAGATCCTATTCATTATCAATGTCATACAATATAAATGTTAGTTGATGGTACATTAATTCAAACATAAATGATAAGATAGAAAAGGGTACCACCTTAACTACTCAACACTCTACCCACCAGTTAAGAAGTAAAATATGTCATGGATTACCAAAAATAAAACAAAAAACATTCCTTACAATAATCAAGGCTTTTCATATACAATTTGATCTGAAGATGGATGTGGAAATTTATTGTTGATAAATGTTGGAGATGTTTGGACACTACCAATGTCATCCAAATAGCTCACATGGTACCTGAATGTAATTTTTTTACCCGGAGGAATAGACTTTCCATTCTTTACTCTAACCTTCTCAACAATGGGATCCCAAATCCATGGGATTCCAAATGTAAATATTTAAAGACAATGGAAGTTCAGAGGTTCTAGGTGTAAATAATATAATGATAATAACAAAGAAATACAACAAACATTTAGTCCACACTTTATTTTTTATTGAAAATAAACAAACACATAGAAGTATAGCTAGATGGGGGCTTGGAATGTGAAAGGACCATAGATGCAAGAATGAACCTAATAACAAGAAAAATGGAGAGAGTATATGACCCATAACTAATTAGGAATAGAAATATTTTGAATTCCAATAAATGAGATGACTGTACAAGTAAATGTAGCAATCAAGCATGTCGATTAAGAAAGTAACCCATAATAAGGAAAGATAGTGGAGCATTGTAAACTATAGGAGAAAACCCATAATGTATCATGAGAACTATAGTGCTAAAGAAGGAACATAATGCATATGAAGACTCAAATTGAGACAATGTATTATAAATACAACAACCTTCAGCCACTGAAAAGTGCATGAAACATGGAAAACAAATAACATCTTCATTTTTCACACATATAAGTGCATGAAATAGGGAAAGTAGATAATGTGCATGGCATAATGTTCAAATAGGAAAATTAATGTAAATTGTTATGCTATCTAATTCAACCACAAGAAATGAAAATAACAAATAAATACAACAAACATTTAGTCCACGCTTTATTTTTATTGAAAATAGAAGCAAACACATAGAAGTATAACAAATTGTGTTACGTTTGATATTACATGCTTTCATAAAATCATATAAACTTTATTATGTTCCAGCAGTATAAAATTGTTTTATTTTGTACATCCCAATACATTTTGGTTTCACTTCAACCAACTAAACAAATAAACTTTTTTCAACAAACATGGTGTGTCCTCTTAGAAATGCCATGTCATCCGTCATACTTTTCCACACAACTTCTCAAACTATGTCTTCAATGCTTCTTCAAATCTTCTTCATACTTGAACCACTATGTCTCCCTACAGTCATAGAGTGCTTTTGTGTACACATTGGAAGTTTTCAGGGAAACACATGTTATTTTTCAAGTTCTAACTTCTCACCCCTAAGTGTAGGAATCGTATTATAACGTAACTCGTCATTCTCCACTGTGAGAGTCTCCAAGACATTTGTTCTTCTTACCTATGATGGTTTCCCATCTGTTGCTGGTTGTCCTTGTAATTTCAATAATGTTGGACAAAAAATCCTTCTTCCTGATGAGTGATCCAATTTGTACACGTGTCAATGAGAGTCTCAAAACCAGATGTTCTAGCTCCAAGCACATTATGCCCAAGACTCATCCTCGTAAGAAGCTCTTCCATTTCACACATGCTTTCACCAATTTCCTTCTCATCAACATTCACATCCACCCCTGAAAATATACAAGGAAATATGAATTAGGAGACGGTGAACTATTTCATAATCCATGCATTCAAATCAAAATACTATATGTACATCATGTAGAAGAATAAGACACAAAAGCATGACTCCCTACCTCCATCATTCTCCATTGGGTTTGTGGAATTGTTGCAGCCCTCCTCGGCCACCCTCTTCTTCTTTCTCGACACATGGTCAGTAGTAGTCATTGTTGATCCTTTGAAGTGATGAGTGAGCTTCTTGAATACATAAAGACAAAAAAGTGAGAGAAGTGGAGGGAAAATAAACTAGTCACATGACACCTATTCCCACAAAATATTGTCACACAAAAAAGGGAACATGTGAGCACAATCACTTAACATTTGTAATATGAAATAAATAAAAACTTAAATATGTCAACATGAGTGATTGCATGTGGAAACCATTACATGTCAACAACATAACATCTCATACATTGCATCATGAAAAACTACATACATGTCAACATCTATGCATCATGTAATCATCAAAATCCTAAGACAACCTCATTAATTATAAGGGATTGAACACCACAACATTACTTACAATGTGCATAAATAAAATAATTGTTAGGAATACACTGTGTAAATGAAGAACATACATGGGAACATCATGTACAATTAAATCTATCATTACACATCCATAAATAATATATGTAAGTATATATTGAACCATCATGTGTAAGTAATTTGTATCATTACATATTTTCAAACATCATGTGTGCAAAATTTTTTTATTTCATTTTATATCATAAATATCATGTCCGAGTACATATTGAAACATCATGGCCATGTAATATCCATGTTCAAGGCATGGAAAGGAAACTCCTTATGAAGGAGAAGAACATGAATTTGACTAAGCAATGAGCCTGGGGATTCCTTGACCTCCCATGAAGACATACATATTTGAAAATTTTCAATGTCAACAAAGTGGTCAAACAATAAAAATATGACACATACATCAAGAAAGTACATTTTAGTTCACTACATACAAAGTACCTCATACTGACCAAGAAATAGGTCACACTACTTTCGATGTCACCTCCTGTTCATCCCAATCCTAAAAGAAATTACAAGATATATAACATAATCAGATGAAAATACGGAAGCATTTATGAAATACAAAGCTAACTGAAAATGATATGCACACCTTTGATGAGTCTTGTAAATTGGTTGTGGAGGAATTTATGCTCATATACTCCAAAACCATAATGTATCTTTGTTTAATTTTTTTGCAGTATATCTTTCTTATTCTTACTAAAGGGAAGCCGCTGACGTTATGGATACATAGCCATTTGAATATTCACCACATAATTGTTTTTTGGATTTGGCACACCTTTGGAAATGAATATGCCCTCTCGGTAGAGACAATGTATCCTTTGGAAGCCATATAACCATCGACGTACAACCAAACATTGTCATCGACATGAAAATCATAGGCTTGTGTGGATTGAGAAAAATAATCATTGTTAGACACTTGTGTGGATGAACCATCATCATCATTTTCAACATCATCAAGTCGAATCTCTGAACAACCACTGGTTGTGGTGCTTCCCTACATGACAACATTCCCCTACGTAGGGATCAATAACCAAGCATCTCATCCCCACTTTTTTTTTCTTTTTTTTCCCATGACAACCCTTTCCTTCCTCGCTACAATGGGTGTTTGGATCGGGTATATCATTTTCCAATGAGGGTTATTATAGATACAATTAATTTGTTAGTCGTTAAAAATGACCTTATATTTCAGACATGTAAAAATTTCAACACTTTGCATCTCACCTGATGTTCATAGTTGCCTATACCACCTCCTTCTACCCTCCTCCTCTCTTCCTCCATTTTCCGACATATATTGACACTTCCTTTTTAGACAATGTTTTGAGGAGAATCATATGCATGCATCTATTGATTTATCCTTTAAGGCTTTCTTACTCAGATTAGAAACTTTTGAGACATTTTCTTTGGCCATCCATGTTCCTTCTAGCCTATGCCTCTTGTTAATACTTTGATTTTTTACAAGCTGGTCTATTGTCCTCTGTTGTGTTTGTTTCAATGTGTAGGCCCTTCCCCTTGGCTTTATTTTCCCATTACTGCAGATGACTGGAGGTCTCCTAGGAATAGGTGGTCTACCATGAATCTTATGTTGATGAGCATTGAGTCTATCTAGTGACCCAAATAGATGGCTACCGTCATCAGAAAATGTGGTGCATGGGTAAAGAAAATAGTTGTGGGTATCTCATTTACCAATACCCATGTTGACAATCTTGTACTCACCAAAAACTGTCATCAAAGAAGGAATCATGAGGTTATAAGCCTTACAAATGTTATTAAATCAACTAGAATACACAATCATCCTTGAAAATATCAAAGTGTGCTTACCGGTTTTCAGCTCCTCGTCGATCGATCGAATGCGAGAATGTGGAAGCAATCAACATCATCTTCATCATCCATGTCAACATCAACATTGTTAGCAATATTTTTAATATCTTCCTCATCCTTTTCCTCATCTTGACCAACATTACCACCCTCCTCAGCCTTGTTTGGCTCTTCCACATCCTACCAAAGTGGTCAACAAATACATGTAAACCAAAAACAAATATACAAAGAGAAGCGCATATGAAAATCATAATTGAACGAAGGATTTTTTGTCATGGCTTACTTGTGTTGACCCCTTTCACTGTAAATAACCATGTTTGGGAAATAATCAAACGCCCACCCACATTCCTTTATGGGATGTCGAGAAATGAATGGTGGCACCGTAGAACATTGTTTATCCTAAAACAATCAATGTAAGCAAGCGTAAGTAGTTTGTAGACACAATCTAGATAGTATATAAACATATTTGTAAGATATTGAGTTTGGAAAATTCTTAAAAATCTCTATTTTCTTGATATTAGGGACTGTATTCCTGTAGGGAGTGATTTGAGACATAGGTGCAAAATACAGATCCCTATGGCTCATGGAGCTTTGTAACTTTCATGTTTTGATCAAATAAAAGCTTCTTGGAATGGAAAAAATGTGTATGAGGATGTGTTTTGAATGTTATGTAATGAATATCAAGGATGTATGAATGATTCTCATGTATGAATGTTGAATGAATGTTATCTCAGGTTTAGAAGAATTGTATAACCACCAAGAGATCATTAATGTGTTCTAAGGAGGTGATTAGTAAGATAAAACAGTCATGTGCAAGTTTGAGGGACTGAGTGGATGAGGTAAGGGTTTGTTGCATCATTGAATAAGTGGTAAGGAATTATATTATGGAAGTAAATGCATCTTGTGTGAAGGATAAATTTTTACAATATCCATCTATATTTTTGAGGTTAATCATATGATTAAACTTTTGTGGATAAAAGATTAAGACACCTAGAAACTATGATCTTGATATGATAGGGTTTTGAAAGAAGGATAGAGGAATTATAACTTGTTTCATCAAGGAGAAACAGAGATACATTTGCTACAATCCATCAAGGTGAGTTTCTAATCACTAATAATCCTTCTAGAGGTCCAAATTAGGGGAATGCATGATCAAGAACTCAAAAAAAAGTGGAAACTATCTTTAAAATTTGTGTAAGGACTGTATTTTTATTGAAATGGGATATTTTGAGTAATCTTATGGTCTGAGCATGTTGCTAGAGGCTTGAGATGGTATGGGAGTCCATATAAGTGTTTTGTGTGGATAAGAACCTTGGAGAAGTGTGATAGGTTTAAAATATATGAGACAATTTCAATATCATTTACTAGTTGAAAGGTGCAAACATAATCCTAATACTGATGGTACACAATGAGAAGGATATGAAAATGTGATATTATTGTTTTCATAAACGTAAATAGTCCTTGATGGAGGTCGATGACTCATTAATACTATAGGAGATTAGGTTTAGGTGCTAAAAACCTCAAATAACCAGGTGAGAACTCAAGTATTGGATGTTAGAGAGTGAAAAAAGTAAGGAGAGTTAAGTGTGTGAACATCTAGTACTAATTGTATGCAATGACTAAGGGTGATAATAGGGTTGGTGCACTCCTTTGAGGGTTTGATGAATCTTGAAAAACTATGGGAATATAGTGAACATGGGTATGGAATGATTGATGGAAAATATAGTTGATGTCAAAAGGTAAGAGCATTATCAAACATGTTCTAATATTAAAGAAGGTGTTGAGTCAATAAGAACTTGTATAAAGTCCAAATACATGGAATAATTCAATAAACCACTAATTAATCTTGAACACCTTGTTGAAGGGTTTGGTCAAAGAACACAATATTAATCTGAGCAAGGCTAATAAAGATCCTAGGAATTATGTTTTGAAAAAATGATCAGGTAGTGAGGGGAGTGTATTTGGAATGCTCTTGAAGAAAAATCAGTGGGAAGACATTTATTTGTTCAATATTGATTAACTTTGTCAAATGTTTTGTATACTTAGTCTTAAGGCTTGCAAAGTAATATCCTAGTGTAATAACCTTTTTTTGACCTTGTGGGGGTCTGTGAGGCTAATGGGTGAAGGATTTTAGAAGGACAAGATCCACTTCATAGGTGATACCATTCAGTGATGCAAAATTATGGAGAGTTAACAATATGTCTTGCACACAAGGGTTAGTAATAGTCAAGACAAAACTAGTTTGATAGTGTCCTAGAAACCTAGGTTATAAGGAGGCAATGAGAAAATAGTTTGAAAATGTTGTTGATAAGTGTTAAGAGTCTTTAAATGCCTAGTTACAAATTTGTGGAGTCACCATAGTGATGAAACTTAGTGAAGTCATGTTTGCATAGTCCTCAACATGATATGGTGATAGTCATGAATAAATTAGTATGAAAGTGAATATAATAATTCCAAGGTCTAAGAAATTGTGTTAAACTTATGGAATAAAGTTATTGAAGTGTTAGAAAGGACTTTAGAACCATTTAATGAGAGGACATCATGGATTGTACTATCATAGTCAATGATAAGGACCTTAAAGAAGAGCACACAAATGATGTGATAAGAATCTTGAAGGGAACATAGGAGTGTTCAAGGTGGTATCCAAGAGGTGTAGTAGAATGAGGGAATGGTGAATGTTAATTTTTTTTGAAAGATTCAAAGTAAATAAGTCAAAACATAGTACAAGGACTAATTAGTGCTAGAGAACAAGACTCAAGAAGCATTAAGGAGCTAGTTGATTAAGGATGAGAAGGGGTATTTAAGGAAGGTAAGTGAGTGACTTGAGTATAAGGGCTAAGAGGTGTTATCATAGTGTGATGAGAGTGAGAAACTTGAGAAAGGTCAAAGAAAATTTCAAAAGCTAGTTGGAGATGGTGAGATACTTGTGAGAAGCCAAGAAGGCCAAAAATTGGAAAATGGGAAAGATAGTGATGGGGAGGTGAATGAGTGTTGAAATAGCTTGAACAAGGGTAACTTGGTTGGTTTAAGGTGTTGAAAAATGTTGATATAGGTGGTAAAGTATCAAAACCATAGAACCAATATCCCACAATAAAATTACCTGTCTGGAACCAATGTGAATCCCACCCCATTGGTGGATACACCATTTGATAGCCTCTAAAGAACTTGGTTATGTTGAGGAAAACATTCAAACTCAAGGCAAACATATAATGATGATTGGCTACCAATTTCTTTCTCCTATACAATTGATAAAAAAAATTACTAGCAAACAAATTGAACCGAGCTATGAAATTCCCATTCATTTCCAAAAATTAATATTTCTTACAATATGCTTCGACTCAACAAAGATTTCTTCTAGGAATCCTTTTGGGTCATCCATCATAAATCTGAAAAAAGAAGACATTACAAACGTAAAACTTAGATTGAAGGAATTGGTATATGATACTTGTGAAATGTCTTCATACCTTTGGAAGATGTCTGATGTCTATGGACATATAATTCACCAATCTTTGGATAGAACATACAACACAATGCCATATAGAGGAAAGGAAATGTCATCTATGAACAAAAAGCCATCAAGACTCCTTTTTCTGTATTCATCTTTTTTCACTTTCTCTATGTACCTTTTCTTATCACAAGAAATGATCAAACATTCATTTCTTTTCAAATATAATATCCTTTTCATAAAAAAACATTCGTTTCTCAAAAGCCCTATGTTTGAATGTAATAAAATTATTTATATGTATAACTACATAATCGTTAGTATTATCACATATACTGAGAAATAATATATTTATATTTTTTTCCTTTTACAAAAATGTTAAATGTTGGAGGCAAGGAGAGCAAGTCCCAAAATATGATTAGGAAAACCTATAGAAGTTGGAATTATGGAAGTGTTTGTATATTCCATGTTAATAGAAAAGAAACATAAATATCTTGTTATTGCAACATTTTGTCTTTTCCATCCTCTCCTTCTACTGGCTCATTTTCTTGTATAAATTATATTAAACATGGCATTGTATGGATATAGAGAAGGTAAATGTATATAAAAAGGGACATACATGAACAAAAAATACACTTTAACTACCTACAATTTGGTATAAGAAAAACATGTTACTAGTGTTGTATGTATAGCAGATGCAAATGAATCTCCCAGAGTTACAAGTACTGGTTTGTGTGTGGATAGCTTGTTTAGCCAATGGACAAACATCAACTCATGGACATCAATCCTTTACAAGTTTTCTCATACAAAGCTCGTTATTTTATGTACCACATGATATAGACCATAACACCACTTGATACAACATCAAGGATGATCTTTATACAACTATCATCACATTAATTGACAAGACCTTAAAAGAGATGGACTTTACATGATCATATCTGACATCTAACTTGTTAGAGTGTTACACATAATGAAGAGACAAAGGATAAAGAACATAGGCACCAAAATATCTTAATAATTTTTAAGATCTAGTACATAATCCACCTAAGAAAAATAAAATAATCAACACCACATTTAGTAAAAGAGGATCCTTTGATCAAGGTATTACATAATAAAAAGTGAGTTGATCCCTTTTTTACACGAGCATCACTCATTAGTGAAAGTCATAATAAGGAGATAACTGATAGGGAGAAAATAATAACACACATAGCCTATGTCTAATTAAGAAACTAGGTTATGACCAACATGAGTTACAACATTCTATACCTTATAAAAATTCATAAGGACAAATAAATATGCATATTGTAGTGGGACCCAACGTTACATATACTACAGTTCAAGTATTGTCTAACAATGAGGAATATAATGCCATGTTGAAAAAGTAGTGGTTCACACAAATGGAAGTGACTATTGACATCCCCAATGATTGCATTAATTTTGTATGCAATGACCACATGGTTTCCCATAAACAAGATCAATCTTCATGCAATCCTAATCCTATAAAAATATACATTGAAAAATGGAAACCATTTATTAGAGAAAGTATCCAATATCCCTAAGAAAGAGAAACCAAGTAAATTAACATATAAGACTATAGAGCAAGATCAATCAATAAATATCCTTCTTGATAAAGAGAAATCAATGAATACTATGAATGATCAATTAGTTCCCATAAAGAAAAAGAAACTACTACAAATAAATCTTATTACATTTGAGAAAGTTCACAAAGAGATAATATTACCTCTTTTAGTTGAGGAATTTTATTCTACTATGACAAAGCAAGTATAACATGAGAAATTTGAGAAAGAGAAAATACAACAACACAAAATAGTGCAAATGAATTAAGAACCACATGTACGAGATTCTCTTTTATATGATTACATGTGTTTAAGAGAGTAAGAAAGTGACACATCACACAAGCAAGAGTTAATCATTGTGTCATATGAATAAAACAATATGTAAGAGACCCCATTATAAAATTATAAAGTAATTATGAAGAGGTCAATTAAATAATCATGAACCATTATATAATATTGTCTCAAATTGGACATACACATATACTAAATATCAATAGGTGTAAGAATCAAGAGAAAATGTAAATATTCTATAGATATATTTGATGATCTATAGGTTACATATATAATTAGATGATTCAAAAAAATAACCAACAATGCAAACTCATTACAAAACATGTACACAATTAATCATATATAAAAAATTAAGTGTTTTACACATCACAATCAAGTAAATAATAGTAATACAACTACCACTAGGGTTCATGCTCATTAGATGTATCAATGTCCACATTCCTATATATAACAATTTTATACAAGAGGAATGATTCAAATTATCTTGAGAGTGTGAACACACTTGACCCTACCACTCTCACTCCCTAAACACATCCATATGGGCATGTAACCATGTCTTCTCCTACTAGAGATGCATAAACTAATCCAACAGTGAAATATATAAAGCATCATCAAGAGATGGAGGTGGAGGTATGAGCATGTTTTAGAGGCTTGAGATGGTATGGGAGTCCATATAAGTGTTTTTGTGTGGATAGAACCTTGTAGAAGTGTGAACAAAGACTAAATAAAGAAAACAAACATAAAACCCTCTCTCTAACTATGTGGTACCATGTTCCAGGGTTTGGAGGTTTAAACATTGGTTTAAAGGCTAAGGAATTTTTCTATAACTCGTGACAAGTTGGATAACAAGAAGGTTGGGGTGAGTTTCAGTGATAAAAAAGTATCAGATAATTTCAAGATGATTTACTAGTTGAAAGGTTGCAAACACAGTCCTAAGACTGATGGTACATAGTGAGAAGGATATGAAAAGGTGACATTATTGTTTGCATAAACCTAAACAATCCTTGATGGAGGTCTATGACTCATTGAGATGGTGGGAGAATAGGTTTAGGTGCTAAGAACCTCAAATAACCAAGTGAGAACTCAGGTATTGGATGTTAGAGAGTGAAAACAAGTAAGGAGAGTTAAGTGTGTGAACATCTAGTACTAATTGTATGCAATGACTAAGGGTGATAACAAGGTTGGTGCATTGAACATTTTTTCTACGCATTTTGTCAAATATTTGTCATGTCAATCCTTCTACGCATTTTGTCAAATATTTTCATGAAAACAGAGCTTGATTCAACAACACTGAATTACTAAACACTCTAACAATCATGACATCAACTTATATTTAAAAATATCAAATGACACTTGTTAATCACAAGTATTATCTACAACGTCAAGTATCTATTAAGAAGTAAGGCGGAAGATGGAAAAGGATATTTCTGGTAGTTGAAGACGCGGTCAAATTCCATTGTAAATGAAACCTAAAAATACATATCGAAGTAACATTGTAAAGAGAACAACAAAGGGAGTTGAGATTGATTTTTATTTTTGATTGGGATCTTCTACAATGTCAAAATTGAAATGGAGGACTCTTTTTTATTTTGTTTCTACTACTCCATCGAATGCCCATAATGAGTTGAAGAAATATTTTATACAATCTATAGAAACACCCTATGTAATATTTACATATTCACCCTCACTTTTTTAGTTATTTTTCCTATTCCCATCAAATTAGTGTTGACTTACGCTTTTTTATTGTTGGTTTTATCTTTTACTGAGCATATATACCGTGAACGTGGTGACATGTTTATTAGAGAAGTTAAAATCATGTGTAGTGGAATTGGAAAAGGAGAGAGGAAAGGGAGCGAGAACAAGGGATACATATTTGAATAGAATCCATCACCAACACCGACATTGTATAAATTGCAAACCCATAAATCTATGAGCTCATAACAATAATTTTTTTTTTTTTAAACTTACCAATTTCTTACTAATTTGATTCATGACACCATCGGGTGATGGGTTAACTAGTGGAATGGCACAGTGTAATGGGCTCTTCGGAAGTTCCACTCATCTTGGGTTTTTGTACAAATAACCAACAATGGCATATGAAGAGTTCTTGCATGAATAATCGAATGGCTTCGGCTTCTCTAGAGTTCAATTTAATATTTTTCGTAGGAAGGGGATAAAAATGTTAGCTTTAATTTGTTATGATACCTATGACACCAGATACTTATTTCAAACAATGATGATGTGACCATCCATCACCACGGTAGAACACCCAACATGCCCATTTATGATGCCCTGCGCAGTTCCGCACTAACGTGGAATTGGAGCTAATGGAAAGAGCCGTCGACGGTGCATTTTTACTCCGTTTGGTCGTTGGGGTTGGTGGTGGGGCAGAAGAGCGACATTAATTTGTGCATGCTCTTTATGGTTAACTCCTCGTAAGTGTGGTTATGTGACAAGAGAAAACTATTAATGCTACATAAAAATCTCTTGAAAGATGAACAAATCTAAAAAATAATCAAACATTATATAAGTTTTTGAAGGAATGGACATTAAAAAAATTAAGGAGGGCGGAAAGACAGAGAAAACTTGACGAAGCCTCAAAATCTTACTCTTAAAATGAAAAATAATTCTTAAAATATGAAAATATGATTTTCTTGAAGGTGTATGACTACCTACCAAAAACTATTCGTTCGAATGTCTGTAAGATAATGCTTAAATCTTGGTACAAATTGGGCCTCTATAATTTTTTTAATATTATCAAAGAGATTTTTTTCAAGCTTAGTAGTGAGATTATCTTTATTGGGTTTTTCTTATTCTTCTTCACCAACATTTCGGGGGTTTGATGAGCCGCAAAACCCTTGTGGTATTCAAACTAGACACATGTCACAAACAGCTTTTGAAACAACTTCATCATCAAAGGGATTTTGTACATATTTTTGGGGAATCTTTACACGAAGAGAGTTTCAACATCATAATTTGAGTCATAAGGATATAATGAACAAGAATACTTGGAAGGATTCTCATAGTTATGAATGATTTTTTGAAGAAATAGAAATAAGCAATAGCAATAATAGCACCAAAGGTGTTATAATCAAGTCGATAGGTTTGTTTATAAATTTTCATAATATATTATAATTTATAGTGTATACATTATATAATATACTAAATTTATTATAAATTATAAATTATATATAATTTATAATATAATAAGTTATAAACAAATTATATATTATAATAAGTTTATTATAATATTATAAATTATAATAATTTAAAATTTCTAAAAGTATTAAATTTTTTTAAAATTAATAAAAATTTGAAAAAACCTAAAATTAAATTATAGAAATTAAATTTAATAAAAGACAAAAATTAATAATTAATAACAAAAAAATAATAATAGAAAGGAACAATTAAAAATTAATCTTCATAAAAAGTAAAAAAATTAAAAAATTATTAAAATTATAAATTTATAAATAATAAAAATTTAATTGAATTATTACTATTTTTAAAAATTAATAGATATACAAAATTTAAAATTTATAAGAAATAAAAATTTGAAAGTAATAAAAATTAAAAATAAATAAAAATTAAAAATTAATAAAATCTAATAAAAAATTACTAAAAATATAAAGGTAATAAAAATCCAAATTAATAAAAATTCAAAAACAAACTTAAAATTAAAAATAAATAAGAATTGAAAAATTATAAAAATGAAAAATTATTAAAAATTAAAATTTCATAATTAATAGATATTAAATTTTAAATTAATAAAAAACCAAATTATAAAAATGAACACATAATAAAAATTAATTAAAATTTATAGTAATTGATTAAAATAATTTTTCATTAAAAAGCTAAAAATGTGAAAAATAAATTTTAAAAAAGTAATTAAAACAACATAAAATATAAAATAAAAATAAAAAGGATTTGAAGAAATAAAATTGTAGGTCACTAAAATGTCTCCTAAGCAACCCTAAACTTCTCAAACTCATGAACCCTAATCCGGAGACTCCTACGCAAAAGGATGGTAGTTTAATCGAGGCAAGGGCTTTGTATAGGAAGGGGGTGTTGTAGGTGCTCACACTGGTTTACCGAAGGGAGGCTCCTCCTCCTCTTTCTCCTTTGCCCTCAACAACTAGTATTTAGGAGGCAACGACCATTGATCGTGCTCTTACAGGATCCGTGAAAATGTAGGTAAGAGGCGATTCTTTTTGGAAACCATAGCCCTTGTCAAGAACATACAACAACCCCATTGGAGTTGTTTCCAAAATCCTCATGGATCTTTGCCGGTGTGGGGATTCGATTACTAATCTGCAGAGGTAATGGAGCCCATATTGGGGTTGGATCTGACACTACTGGCACCAATGTTGTTAAGATCTCGCAAGGAGGCGGAAAAGCCTGCTTTTCATTGTTGGGGATGCTAAGAACCCGCTAGAAGGAAGAGCAATGTATGTTATCGATGTTGGGGTTGAACACACTAGGGTTTCATCCCTGCTCACGCCCAAAAACTAATACACTGCGAAGCTTTAGTCAATCACTCATTTAATGAGGTTTTGTAAAAGAAGACATAGATCAAAACCATGAGGCCTACTAAGAGAAACCCAAGTGTAACCTTTGGCGATGAAGTCCTCGAAATATATTCATTTTACCAAG
Source organism: Taxus wallichiana var. yunnanensis (assembly GCA_018340775.1). NCBI lineage: Eukaryota > Viridiplantae > Streptophyta > Pinopsida > Cupressales > Taxaceae > Taxus > Taxus wallichiana. Next base: position 232,620,275 of record CM031239.1, on the reverse strand, counting down.
ATCATGCCTTGATCTGTAGATTTCTTTGGTCTGGCCTCTCGGCCTAGCCTCCCCGTCTGCGCATTGGATCTCTCCAAGCATTGGATCCCGCTTTGAGCAGGATGGTTAGATCTCTACCCTTGTGCTAAGGGATTTTTTTGTTATTTTTTCCTCTATTGCTTTGATAAGGACATCATTCTTTAAACAACTTTGGGTTTTCCAACAAAGGTACCTTATCTTAAAACCATGGTTCACATCATTCAACCCTCTCACTGAATCTTTATCACACAAACCAATCTAGGATCAAATTACCCCACTTACCCCTATAATTTTAGGACCATAGTTGTCTGATATCCATAGGAAATACCTTGGGAAACATCATTAACGTCGAATCCCAAACCTATGATTTCACACATACAATGTATATGCAAGAATCCTAGTTGAGATTGATACTTCAAAGAATCTTCCAACCCACCTTAATCTTAAAGTGCAAAATCAAACTTGCACTCATCCTCTGGACTATAAGGGCCTACCTTTCAGATGTAGGAGATGTATTTTTTTGGGGCATTCATTGCAGATTGCGAGATGGTAAAATGTAAAAATGAGAATGCTAATTGGTGGAGAAACACCCTCCTGAACATCTAGTATTTGAATATAAGGATATCCCTGATTCAGACACTGAGGAGGAAGACATGGTCGAATCGGTCCAAACCCCTTTGAGAGAGATCACAGATCATGTAAACAAGGGGTTATCCGTGGGTGAAACATAGAGGACCGGAAACACTAAATCAAAACCGCATGTAGCGGCAAAGGAGAATGTTCCTCCTCATTCTCCTTGTTCAAGCAACACATATCAGTCGATCACAGATTTTGAAGTTGTTATTCCTTTACAAAAAGCTCTTGATGAGTGGATAATAGTTTGTAACAAGAAGAAATTTATTCACACAAAAACCACTCCCACAACGTAGAGACTTTGGTTCCTTTGTTGTTTCTTGGTTGTTCCTCTCTTGCAATTTCTATCATCGACAAGTAGTTGCGTTGATGTTCTTCTACTATCTAAGTAGTTATTGGGTTCTTTGTTGTTTGTTGTTTTTTAAGGTGGCAAATTGTCCTCTACCTTTGTTCTTCATTGTCTATTACGGCTTTTAGGCCTTGTTTGATGGGGTGTGGCCCTCATTTGTCAAACAACCACTATGGTCAGTATAGTTTTATCTAGCTCCCGAGCCCTTCTCTGCTCTATGGGGTATGGTCACCTTCAAAATCATTTATCATTAATAAAGAAAAAAATTATAAATAAAATATAAATTTAAAATTAAAAAATAATGAAAATTTAAATTCAAAAACTAATTACTTCAAATTAAAAGCTAGCTAATAAGAGTTTAAAATTAAAAAAGAAGAAAATTACTAAAAATTTTAAATTTCATACAAATAAAAAGTAATAAAAATTCAAAATAAATAAAAAAATCAAAATTAATAATTAAATTTAAAGAAAATTAATTTATAAAAATTAAAAAAATATATATAATAAATTTAAATAAAAATAAAAATATAAAAATGTAGAAATAAATATTTGTACAATTAAAAATTAATATTAACATTATTTGAATTAATATTAAAAAAAAAAAAAAACAATGATCTATAAAAAAATACAAAAACTAAAAATAAAAATAATGTAAATTAAAAATTATCAAAAATTAAAAGCTAATAAAATTTATTAAAAAAATAAATAAAAAATAATAATTAAAAAAATTAAATATTAATAATTAATAAATATTAAATTTAAAATTAAAAAAACATATTAAGTCAAATAAATATTTAAATTAAAACTTAAAATTAATAAACACTAAAAATAAAATTAAAAAAATCAATAAAATATCAAAATAAAAATTCATAAAAAGTAAAAATTAAAAATGTTTTTTTGAAAAAACTTATTGTTAATAATAACCGTAGACACCAAATTTTTGTACCCTTGTCCCCCATCCCGTGTTCACCCCTCTTTATCATCATTTTGCACATTCATATTTCTCTTCCTTTTTAAATTTCTATTTCCCTCCTAAATTCCCATTCATCCCTCTTAAATTCCATTTTCCTATGCCATTTTAATCCTATCATTATTTATCCCCTTTATCCATCCTCGATCCTATTTAATTACCCATTAGGCTATCCATTTTCCTAGGATTCCACCCATAAATACCCCCATTTATTGTCCTTAAGATTCCCCTTACACCCATTTAATATCCCCTATCCTCCCACTACCATTTATTCCCCCATGCACCATTAACTCGTCCAAAATGGCTAAAACCCTAACTTTAGCCTCTTTAAGGCCCCCATTTTTGAGATAAACATCACCTCCACCACCCAAGTGGACTATCTCGCCGAGTTATCGACGACCCACGCGGGTTGCCATCAACCCTATTTATATATCTTTACCCCTCCTCTCAAAACGTGGGAAAAAACTTGGGAGTTTCTACTATTTTGCGAGCTTGTTGTGTTCTTTTGCTTCTCGGAAGCTATAACCATCAACTTGTAGTTTTATTAGAATCTTTTACATCCTATCCATGGAGGATTGAAAATTTGAAGTTCACGTGGAGTCCTTTTGCTTCATCACCTCTTTTTTACAGATCTAAAGGTTGTTTATGAGCTTTTTCATTCATCAACCTTTCTTTGATCCTCTCCACATCTCTTTTCTCATCCATTCAACTCATCAAAATTCCAAATCCTTCCCCATTCACCATCTACCCAGTCGAGTCATCATTGACTCAATCAATGTCTTCATCAAATCTACCTTTTTGCATCCTCTTTGTCCCGCCACCATCCTAATATCATATCCAACATCCCAAAGCAAGTTTAACATCTGTTTCTGCTTATATGTTGATTAGCTCTCTACAACGGCCATTGGCTCATCGACCGTCATCGGTTAGTCTCGGGTCACCGCCGACCCGATAAGATTTGATTTTAATTATCCGCATTTACGTTTTCGTATCTTTATTTCTGCATTTCTAGCATATAATAGATCTTTGTTTCATATTGTTATCTGCATCCTATTGATCCATTAACATCTTTATCTATCTTTTATTAAAGTGGGTTTACATCCATCCTGAGAAGTTGCCACTTATAAGACTTACCTTATCGAGAAACCCACCATCTTATCTACTAATCGTTTTCATGTTTAGCTTCTCTTTATATGGAGGTTATCGAGCTTTCCATGAGAGAGATATTTTGCACCCGTATCTCCATCGTCAACATCATCCCCATCAAGACGTAGCCTTAAACCCTCCCATAGTTTTTGAGTTTCTTGATTCCTTGTATCCCTTTCATTAACTCGAAACAGAGTGGGAAAGATCATCAAACATTCGGCATGCACAGGTGGGACCCACCCTTCTTCTTTGGTGAGTCCTTTCTTGATTATCGTTATTTTTTTCATTTTCCTTTCTATCTTTCTCTTTCTACTAATACCGCAGTAGTTCCTTCTTTGCTTGCGTGCTTTATGGATTTTTCTTTCTTGGGTCAACAATGAGTGTGCTTAAAAATAAAGAGTAAAAAAACATAAGGAAAAAGCATTTATTCATGTATTTCTCATATTGTTCGTTATTCTCTCCTTTTTGCATCTTCCTCCCTCCTTTGTTTGCGTGGTCTCATTGAATTTCACATTTCATTTTTTGGGACTTAAAAAGAATACCTTCATGTTTACTTTCTCACATAGTCTAAACTAGGAGGTAATCTTTTGCATTCACTTCTTCCACACACATCCAAACTCACAAATCAATTTACACACCTAAAATATTATTCCGTATAATTATTGGGATTTCATCACATAATAAGGAAATTTCCATGGTGTTCGTGCCGTGTTATAACTTATTTGACTATCGGTATATCATAAGCGCTTGAGACCCTTATCATTGAAGTGCATGAAGTGTTGGGGTAGGCCCCATATCAAGCCACGTGTTGGTAGTCATGATAGATTTGTGCCTCACATACCTTTGTGTATATCGAGAATGCTAACCTAAGCATCTTGAAAGTTTGAAACCATCCTTAGATCAACCATTTCTTAGGTTCCCTTTGAGCCTTTCTTTTTCTTCTTCACAATTTTCTAAATAAACATGATAATTAACACCTTTTTGAATGAATTTGTTTGTCATAGTAATTAACATAAGTTCTTGCTTGCTTCATGCCGCTTATTACCCATTCTCAATTCAAAAAATGGATCACACAACCTCATCCAACATTCCCATCTCTAACAATCTATTCCTCTTCTGTTCCCCAACCTATCACTTCCTCTTGTTTCTACGCTCCCTTCTATGTTCTAGCCGCCATGGTCCAAACCCATCCCCATGTTGAAACTAATCCTTTTATTTACCATCATTCTATCCCTTCTATACTAGCTACACCTCCATATGTTTCTTCCTTCCTTAGAGACCTTTGGGCCTCCCATTATCCCTCTTGGATTCTTAGAGTTTTACGAACTCTTGAATGCTAATATTATTGCTTCTTCATGACTATCTTATCCATAAATCCACCAACCTTCCCATCGATAGAACTCCCTTCAATAGTTGTATGCTTATCACTCCAAACCCGATTCCACCCAAGTCCTCACTTCTCAACTTATATTCTTCCTAGAGCCATGAACGAGCTTGCCATAGCCCAACATGAACATGGCTCTTATGAGTCTTCTACCGTGATCCCCCAAACTCATCAATCCACTCAATTGGTGGTTCCTATTCCACCCAATCTACCTCACATTAACACCATCCCTACATCTTCTCTCCCCATCCCATCCTCATCTAATGTTGTCATCAATACTCCCATTCAAAATCTTCAAGAATCTAACTTACTCCCTCCACCACCAAGAAAGTGGCCCATTCAAATCTCGGTGCCCATCCATATATCCCATGTCCACGCCAATGTCATTACTTTGAGCCCCATTGTTCGAGTCAATCAAACCAATCAACCCCCACTCCGAAGCACCTTCCAACACATGTTTTCTCATCACCCTATCCAAACATCTCAACCACCTCATCTAGACATCCCCAATCCAATCCTCCCATAATTCAACAATAACCTCCTCAATCTTTCCCACCTATTTACATCCCTTCTCAACATCCCATCTCACAACCCATTCAATCAAAATCTCTCAATTATCTTCCTCCTTATCAACCACCCCCACAAACTCCTACTTATCCCCAACATTATCAATCCTATCCGCAATCTAACCCATCCACCTCTTACAATCCATAACCTCATCCATCAGCTTCTCATCCCCATACCTATAATGACCCCATGCAATCCTTGGTAAGTAGGTTGGCGAACTTGGAAGCCGTTACTTTGGGTCCTAAAATATCATTCAAGTTTATGAACACATGTATAATGATCCCATCAATCCATCTATCTCTGTCATACCATATCCTCCGCATTGGGAACTCCCTAAATTTTCAAATTTCAACATTAAGGAGAACAACACATTCGTTCCTTTAGGAACACATGTTATCTCATTGCTCACGACCGAGATCTCATGCTTTGCACTTTCCCCATGTTGTTTGTCAGGCTTGCTTTGGACTGGTATATTGTCATTCCTCATTATTATCTCTCTCCTCTTTCCCCAACTTGTGCAATTGTTCTTAGAAATCTTCTCCATTAATATTGTGCAAAAAACTACCATCACCGACCTCTACGCCATTAAATAATTTTACAACAAATCCATCATATATGTTTTCATCTAGATGACATGGCATCATCAATCAATTATCCTTTTCTCTTCCCCAAATTGAGCTCATCAAACTTATCTCTCAAGCGTGTGTGAATCATATCTCGATCAACTCTTGAAATCCAATATTTTCAAAGTTTTGAGGATCCATTCACTATGACTTATAAATTGGAACTTCATACCCTCGAGTAAGGCTATGTTAAATTTTTCTCTAACAATCCAAAGACCGAATTCACCAATTCTTCTACCCACATGATAAATCTAAAAATAAATCCAATGTCTTTGTTGTTAAATCTTCTTCTACATCCACCCCTAATGTCGAGACCCCACAAAGGGTTATTCTACACGCTCCTAAATATACTCCCTCTTCAAGAATCATATAGCTTGATCTTTGATAAACTCATGGTTTCACGTCTCATCCAACTCCCTCCTATCCACCTTGTTAATGACATACATCCTAAACCAACATGGTATTGCAAAGAACACTACTAAAAACACCATCAAGTCCGCGGTCATGATATTGAAAAATTCCACACCTTTAAAGACCTCGCTAACGAATTATCAATCGTGGGGACCTTCACTTGGATAATACTAACACCCATCCTAACCAACCATTAAATGTATTCAAATAGCCCTTTCCTAATCATCCATCAAGTAAACAAGTTGATTTGTCTACATCTCAAACACCCAATGCTCATACGATCAATACTCGAGTCGATTTAACATCATCACCCACACCCCTTTTATCCCTTCATTAACCTCATCCACATCTATTGCTTCAACATCTATCTCCACATCTACAACTATACCACCATCCGCCCCCATGTCTACATTTATCATGCCTACATCCACCACATCTACATCTACTATGCTCACATCTCTTGCACCCACATCTACAATGTCTATATTCAATACATCTACATCCTTTACACATGCATATTTTATATGCATGTCGATCCCCACATCTTTCTTATCACCTATTTCTACAACCATGCCTAAAAATTCTTCTACACCTACACCTCTAATTGTATCCATGCGTACATCAACACTTGATCCACTCCCATGTTCACATCATCCTTTCAAACGTCTACTAAGCAAACACCCTCACTTGGTGTAACTATAAAGGATGTCATAATCATATCTTCGTCCTCAAAAATTACCACCACTTTTATACCAATACCTTCAAAACCCACGAAATCTTTAACTCCTTATGATCTCATCAAGTGTATCATCTAAAAACAACTCCCATCTTGAGTCCCTAAACCTTCAACAAAAAAATACATCGACATCACATAGTTTCACATCTAAGGATCCCTCTATTAAAATCATTGTGATCCCCTCCAAGGGTAAAAATCACAAAAAAATTGAAGAACCTCGACATCCCTACTCAATATTCTTTCACCCATCCGCATAAGAAGTCAGGGCATCCCCTTCGAAGCCCCATCAACCTAAACAACCCAACATCTCATCTTCCATCTTAGGACCCCACCCATATATCTTGGGACCAGGCCCTTCATCCAAATCCTTTTTCATTTCAAAATTTGGTTGAAACCATCCTTTATGCCTTCCAAATCAAAACCATCTAGATCTAAAACAAAATCTAAAGTCCGTAAAAAACCCCGTAAGAGTAATGCCCTCTTTTCCCTTCATCCACTTGTTTTAAACAAAATCAACCCAAAATCCATAAGACTCCATCTTCACAAAACCCCATCGGATCTTATATTGAAATCCTTCAACGCCTCATCTAAGCATCCACGATCACCTTTCCCCCTATCAATCCCTTTGACCCATGCTAGAAAAAACCCGGATGGTTTGATTCCAACATAGTATGTGACTACCATCGTGTCCTGTAGACATGACATATAACACCGTAGGGTCCTCAAAACCCTCACTAAAAATCTCATCAAAGAGCATGATCTTATCATCGAAGAAGACCACCCTCTCCCATTCGCTAGCCCATCCACATATAAGCCAACTCCTACAATCAATTACATAACCTCTAAACCTCTAAAACTAATTCCTCATCCACTTATTTTTCTTCGGCATCCCACCACCGACTTTTACCTCTCTCTAAGGATGGTCCTCCACTTTATATAGATGTCATCCGTATCACCACTCATTCTCACCCTCTTGATCCCTAACCATCTACCTAATTCAAACCAAAGGTTTTCATTGATGCTCCTTCTTCATCCAAGGCTAAGGTATCCATCCTAGCCGCAACGAAAACTCAAAACCCCACCACCATTGAACAAAGAATATTACAATAGTGACACAGGGCTACCGTTAAGATGTACCTTTATGAGCTCATCCAAATATTTCCTAATAATTAACATGCTCTCATTGAAGCCTTGCAACGTATCTCAATCTCATCTGATGAGTCCCAACCTCTTGTGGCCCTTACTGACTTCCCCAGGCATCTCCTTTTACAATTTTTAAATTCTAGACATCTTACCTTAAGATCATGACCTTCCTCTTTTCATCACTTTGGTTACATCAATGACACATTCATCCACCGCCGCATTATATAAAATAACATAAACATCAATATCATCTCATCCCGTACATTTGACCAACTCAAACTTCCCAAATCCATTTGTTGCTCAAATACCACTTACGGTTCTTCATTTTGTAAATGACAACTTTCATGCCCACGTTGGCATAATTATCCTCCCCATCCATGTTGGTGAAAAAATTCTCCATGAAATCTTCTACATTATTAAGGGGAGTTTTAATATAATGTATTGCTTAAACACCCATGGATTTGTGTTATGCATTATGTCCCATCCACTCTCCATTGCTATATCAAATACGAACATGAGGGGAAAATCCATACACTCCCCACCGACCTTCCTTGATTCAAAGTATGTCATATGACCTATCAGCCAAATGACATGTTCATCCCTAAGAAAGACCCATCCTCTGAAGCATCCACTAGTTATTTTGTACCTACATATAAATTACCTAATGAAAAATTTATCGATAATGTGATGCAACATCTCTATCTGGGGAGTATGAAATCCTAGCTCTCAATTATCTCCCTAGCTCAATTTGTTTTGTAGACTTGACAAAGCTCCTATGTACTAACCTAATGTTAGGGATATCATTTCCTTTGATCCTCCTCATCTAAAAACCAATCTCATCATTGGTGGCATCGATCGCCCTTATTCTCACATCGACAAGAAAATTCCACACCAAACCATACACCAATTTCTTCGATTTCCTCTACAACAAAGCCTTTGCCTATACCTAATCCACATTTGTGCGAGGAAGGGATTTAGTTTAGGACGTTATGAACAAGGCATGCATAATCTTGTTGTTGACCAATCCCGCAAGCTTCACAAGAAATTTAGGTTGGGATTCAAAGAATAAAACACCGACTCCTTCACGTACACTTCTTCCACATCTCCCATCAACATTAAACCATCATCCCCTTCTACATCAGATCATCCCATGGACATAGATGACACCATGTTCGTTCCTACCGCATTTTTTTAATCTCCATCATTTCCCTTAGGTCTGGTCATTAATCAAGTTGAAGGTAAAACTTGGTCCTTTCCTCTTAAATACCTTAAGATGATAGAGGAGGATTCCTCTACCATTGAAATTCTATAGTGCAACAATGATGATTCTATTATCTCCTATATATGGGATAAAATTCCTATTTCCATAAGTCCTTACCTCCCAACACATCCACCCTTCTTACTGAATCCACCATCGACATCAATGGTGGGACTTCACAAGAGCCCCGCATCCTCAAAGTTGGCCAATCCTTTAATCCATAAGAACTCGAGGCCTTTACCTCTTTCCTATCTAAGCATAGCTAGTAATTCACATGGTAACACGTTGAAATTACAAGAATCAATCCCAACATTATTGTCCATAACATCTTCACCATCCCTGATGCCAAGATGGTCAAGCAGAAGTTGCATCGTGTTGGTACCAAAATTTACACCTCCTTTGGCACCAGGAAATTTCAAAAAATAGACAGGTACTTTTAAGAATGCCAGGCTTGGAGATTTTACATCGTTTTTAGCTAGGGAAATGTCTGAAAACCTATTGAGATCGGGCTTTAGAGGGCTTGGGTGACACATACAAAAGGAATGGCCAACCTGTTAAATTCAATCATGCCTTTAATCGGGGTGAGAGAACCCAAGGGGTAACCTAAAACACAGTAAAATGGATGAATCTTTTACTTCTCAGTTTCTTTGGGGAAACGATTCAGCCTGGGATATGCATGGCTATAAAAACAACACTTCACTTTCACAAGTTGTCACACAAAGTGATGTATATACTTATTTCACTAGACATAGATTACTTTAGATAGATAAGCTGCATTGTTGTTACATTTTTTGATAAAGGGAATGAAGATCAAGGGTTCCTTTTGCTAATGTTTGTAAATAACACAACAAGATGATAAACATATGATTTCTATCAGACGATGAGACTCGAATTATGTTTTACTTATAAGGATGCGGGATTTGTAAGATAATAGATCACTTAATGACATTACTCACAGTACTCATTTAGACATATATGACATCCCAGACAATAAATAAAAATTCATCAATTAGTCACAGTTTCCATTTGAAGAAAGATTTGCATTCATTGATACTCAATTATGACAAATATTTCACACAATCCTTAAAATACTCAGCACAAAATCTCATGCAAATATTTTAATGAAGCATTTCTTGCTTCTAATCTCATATGCTTAAGATACACTCGAAATCTTACAAAAATCCATCAACAAAACAATTTCAACAAGGATTTTATAATTGCATTCAATATTGTAAAGTAAAATCTCACACCATAATATTGAAAAAATGACCAAAGCTTAATCACTAAGGACATACCTATTGTAATTTAGAGAAGCAAGAAATACAAAATTGCAACAAAAATGCAATTGATCAACTAAATGTTCAATACATAAAATCCATAACATGTAAGCCAAACTCATAGTCAGAAAAATTTCATTCTAATATACCAAATTATTGATAAGGGAAAATGAAAAAAAATGATCTCAATGCCTGTTAATGACTATACACTATAATCATCTTAATTTTTTAATTTGAAAGAGTAAACTTAAAATGTATATCTTTTAGACAATTTAAGCAATATCAGATCAAAATATATCAATTCTTGTTTTTTCAAAAGCTTAAGAAAAAAACCCCCTTTAGTATGAGGACAAACCCCTCATACTTATACTATTTACTTCGACTTAATTTTCCCCCCAAAAACATCTTAAAGGATCCTTTAAACTCTGTTTTGTGAAATTCAAGATCTTCTTAAAGTAAGTATCTTTTAACTGAAAAGATTCCCTTTTGATCTTGATTGGTCTGAGTGAAGAAAGAACCATGCGGTGACACCTGGGAGAGATGGAAAAGATATTATTTTACTTGTAACAAACTTTTGTCTTTTAGTAAGCTACACTCTCTCGAGGAAATCCTTGATCCAGAATGCATTGCAAAAGTAAGTTTGTTTTAAACTCTGTTGCTCTTCTTTTTACTTTTCATGGCCCTTTCTAGTGGTTTGATTTCAGCTTTCCCTACCCTGTTCTTATAGGCATCAAAATTTTCAAATGTTTGAGTGACAACTTCGTCATTGGGCCTTGAGTGGTATTTGAAAACTACTCTATGTTATGTACTTATTTCATCAAGCTCCACAAAGAAAAAATTTTCCTTTCTTCATCTTCTTTGATAATTTATCAATTATTAACTCAATGTATGCCCAGTCCCACATGGTGGATACACTAAAAACCATCGAGATCTATTGGTTTACCCATAACATATTCCCTGAAAATTCTAATCAAATTTTCAGTGTTCTCCATTCTAATTGTTTCTCCACTGTCTGTCCCAATTAATTTATCTATCACAACATGAAGGCCACTGATATATTCCATTGTTTTGTCTTTTACTTCATCGAGAATTTTAACAAATTCTGTTAAAATCTCGATTCTTACTTTTGTAAGATTAAGAACAGGGATGGAAGCATGGTTATTATATTAATAATGAATCCAATCAAAATTACAATGGAGTGCTACAATTCTTATAGGAATTATACAACTGAATACAAACATGGAAAAAATATTGCACAGGTGCAACAATAAACTAATTTACATAAGCTTCCAAAAGTATACACTGGAAGAAAGTTTAACAAACAAATAATATGTTGCAAATATACAAAAATTACCCTACATATAGTTCAAACAAACTTATATAAGACAAAATATATGGTTATATAAATATAACCAAATAATAATATTAAACTACCTAGTAAATGCAAAATTAACCTAGGTAAAATATATTTACCCTAACATTCTCCCCTCCCCCAATTTTTCATTGTCTCAAGGGATGAGGAGAGGAACTCTCTGAACAACTCAAACTTGTCACGTGTAAGTGACTTTGTGAAGATATTTACTTGTTGTTTAGTCATTGGACAAAATCTGAAGTCAGTATATTGTGTTTCAAGGTATGCTCGGGTATGAAATATACATGTACCTCAATGTGTTTTGTTCTTTCATGAAAAACTAGATTGTGAACAAGTTTGAGAACACCTTCATTATCTACATACAAGGTGGTTGATTTATCCTGTGGTATTCCAAGTCCTTTAAGTATGCGATGTAGCCATATTGCTTCACTGCATAACTTCACCTACAAAATGATACTTGGATTCTATGGAAGAGTGAGAAACATAGTGTTGTTTATTGCTTCCCCATGATATTGGTCCAGATCCCATAAAGAACAAAACCACAAGTGGATTTTTGTCATCAATGTTGCTTGCATTAACTGAATATGAATATCATGACAAGAATAAGTTATTGTTCTTCTTGTATTCTAGACCAAGATTTGAGATATCTCAAGATCCACCTTGCTACCTTCCAATGAAAAAATTTGTGTTCCTACATGAACATGGAAAGATAGCTCATTACAAAGTTGATATCTGGTCTAGTGTAGATAAGGTAAATGAGACTCCCAATCAACTGTCGATAGAGAGTTGCATTTACCAAAGAGATGGATCTCGAATGGATAACTACAATTTGCAATATGTTCTCTATAGGTGTGAAATCCATCATCCTAAATTTCTCGAGTGTTGTCTTGGTATACCTCAAATGAGAAATAAAGAAGTGATTCTCTTTCTGCCATACTTCCAATCCAAGACAATAATGCATCAACCCAAGATAAATAATGTAAAATGATCATTTAAGATATTTCTTTATTACATCAATCATCCTCACTGAATTTCCAGTGATGACTAGATCATCGACATAGAAAATGACAATCACAATCTCCCCCCCTTGATTTTTGAGGTAGAGATTGAGATCATATGGATTTCTAACAAATCCATGTTGTACGAGATGCTCATCAATTTTGATGTACCAAGCCCGGGGTGCTTGTTTAAGGCCATACAAAGATTTCTTGAGTCTACATACCTTTTCTTCTTAACCAGGTACAATATATCCCTTAGGTTGAGTCATATAGATTTCTTCTTATAAATATTCTTTAAGAAAAGAATGTTTTACATGTCCATCTGATGGAATTTCCAACCAAACTGTGCAACTAGAGCAAAGATCATCATGATCATTTTGATCTTAGATGTGGGAGAAAATGTATCCTCGTAGTCAATTCCTTCTTTTTATGCATACCCCTTTTACTACCAGTCTTGCTTTATACTTGTCTATGGTCCCATCTCGATCAGTACTTTATTTGAATATTCATCTCGCATCCAATGGGTTTCTTCCCAGGTGGAAGATTGAAAATATTCCAAGTGTTATTTTTATCATTGAATGCTACTCAACGTCCATGCAATTTTTCCAATATTTTCACTATAGGGATTCTTGGACTATAGAGGGCTCATCAGATTCAATAACTCTACTCATTAAATAAAATTTTACTTCTTCTCTTTCTTTACTGCGAGTCCTTGGTCTAGTGGTGGATGTATTCGGTGGAACATCCATTCTTGTATCTCGTAACATGCTAGTATACCACTTGAGAATACACTTGAACTACTCCCATGGGTCACGGTTTTTGTGATCATCACCATCATCGCCATCATAAATTTCATCATCTGTAGGAACATAAACTTCTATTTTTATAATTGGTGAAAAATCTACATCATGTGCATCTCAAGGAGGAGACTCTGCTTCCTTTTTTCAAAGAACTCAACATCTCTGCTGGTGTAGAATTTCCTAGTCTTTGGATCCATCAATCTGTACCCAAGAGTTTCTTCACTGTACCCAATACAGATTAGTTTTTGTGATTTCATATCTATTTTTTTTTCTACTTGGGTATATGCATACTTGCTTTGCACCCGAATATTTTGAGGTGTGTAATAGATGATTTCCACTTTGACCATGCTTCATGTGGTGTTACTCCATCAAGAGAAACTGTGGGAACTTTGTTCAACAAATACACTTTATTGTCTTTGTTGCTTTAGCCTAGAATTTCCTCTCTAGTCCAGAATCATCGATCATACATTGCACCATTTCCATGATAGTACAATTTCTTCTCTCAACAACACCATTATGCTTTGCAATGTGTGTGGAGGAGGCATTTGTCGACGAATCCCGTGAGCTTATAGGTAGTCTTTAAACTCATCACTGGTGAATTCCCCCCCTTGATCTGAGTGGAGAGTTATGATGTGATGACCAATTTCATTCTCAATAACCACTTTGAACTTCTTGAAGTTTTCAAAATATTCACTTTTCTTGCGAAGACAAAAAATCCACATTTTTCTTGAATAGTCATCAACATAAAGCATGAAGTATTGAAATCCAAAATGACTTGGTTGTATCAAACCACAAAGATCGGTATGAACCAGATCAAGCTTACCATGAGCTCAATAAGTACTCTTTTGAAATGAAGCTTTGTGTTGTTTTCCTACTAGGCAGTGAGGAAACTTGTCTGTATCCTTCTGGAGAGATGGTAATCCTTTTACCATATTATGTCGGTGAAGTGTTTCGAGATACTTGAAACTGATATGACCAAGTCTCCAATGCCACAACTATGCAGAGGTAGATTTCTTAGCCACAAGTGCCTGATCATTTCCATGGACAAAATCAAGCTGGAACATGCGTCCCACATTAGAGGCTTTTGTAACTATTTTCGAGCCTTGTGATTTGTCTCGAATTAAACACATTTTCTTGCTTGGAATGACTATCAAAGTAAATTTTCAAGTTGTGATCTAGGAGTTGACTAACGATAGAAAATTCTTTGTCAACCCAGGGACATATAATACATCTGATAATCTACAGTTGTGTGAACCAAGGGGTAGAGAAATGTTCCCAATCCCCTAAACTATGTATGAAGAATCATCACCTAATGAAACATGGTTTTTCAAGGCGTGTCCCTCATTGAAGTAAACCAGTCTTTGTGGCTATCATGTGTCGAGTGGCTCCTAAATCAACATACCAGACATCACTAGATGACGTGGAGGGTTCACTTGATCGAGTAGTGTACAAGTAGTCTTCAGTATCTGAATGTTCTTCTTGCTCAACAATATTTCCTTGCTTGATAGGGTTTTCTTTTCTAGTTCCCCTTTTTCTACCCTTGATTGTAGTTAGAGTTTCCCTTGTGATATTGTTGGTGTTGAGGTCTAGAATTACTTGATGAACCTTTCTTGTATGTATTATACTAACAATCTTTCAACTCATGTCCTCTTTTGCAGATTGGACATTTCTTATTTTGTTGTTTATCCCCTTATTGATGCTGAATTCGATTTTGGGGTTTTTGATGAAATTTTCCTTTTCCTTTTCCTTTCCATTTCTGATGAGAAGAAAGTGCCTGCTCCTCTTCATCATATTTATTGTACATATCTTCCTCTTGTTGCAGTAGGTTCACTAACTTGTCGAAACTAACTGTCATATCTAACAAGTTTAGTGTTGTCACAAAAATGTGGTATGAAGGAGGGAGGGATCTTAGAACAATGGGAATGAGAGCTTCATCAGTGACCACTTCTCCTAGGGCTAGAAGTGAAGCCCTTAACTCTGCAACTCTTCTCAGGAAAGCTTCTATTTTTTCATTTTGTTTAAATTTCAATGTGTGTAACTGACTCTGTAAATTCAAGTATGACATTCTTATTTTTGGCCTCGTACACTATGCTTAACTTATCCCACGCTTCTTTGGCTATTTTGGCATCACGAATGTGGGGTTGCATGTCATTAAACACTCCAAACAAGATGATTAGCTTGGCCTTCTGATCGATTTATCAAACTGTCTCTGTTGTGTTGTATCAATTGTTGATCTGGTTACAATATACCATTCACAATAGTCCAAATCTCTTCAAACTCAAGCTGTGTCTTGATTTTTTTCTTCCATGCTGCATAGTTATTTCCTCTGAGTAGTTGTGAATATGGAAGAAAGAACTTGGGGGCATTGGTTCCCATTTTGTAGAATCAAATGATAAAGGGTAAGGCTCTTATCACTCCAGGTATACGGTCTCCCAATCTATATACCGTCATTCTAATATATTGAACCTTTCTATATACGTGCCCTTCCGATATACCTATCGGTACATGGAAGAATCTCACCCTTTCTATATACCCGACGATACGTGAAAGAGGCGTTAATGTTCATGAAAGAATTTGATACATGGTACCAAGAAAATACTAAAAGGGGTCTATGTGATTATTAGCACCGGCTCAAATAAATATCCTCATACACATATGTAACTTCACTATATACTTAGATAATTTCTCAGTCTAGATTTAAGTCGAGTAATCATTCACAGATGGATGGGATGGCTCAAAGTGTGTGCACTGTGTCCTTATTACTACCCATTGATTCAAAGGGTCGATGCCTAGATGACGTTTTGCACCTATATTAGGCGTTAAGTGTAGTAGTAGTCATGACAACTTTACCCGTAAGTGCTTCCCATGTAGACACTATTTATATCAAATGTCATAATGAGATCAAAGATATTGTGAGTGATTTAGAACCAAAATTTTAATATTTTTTAGTACAAAGCTCTGCTAGTGTTACAACAGTTATAATGGTTTGTGGTTGAATATGACAACCTATAAATTAGTACAATACACTGAAGTATATAATTACATTCAAAATTATGAAAACATTGTATGGCGAGGTAAATTTTTTTGATTTTACAGGCCCTGGTGGCCTCCAAAGCACAATACGGCTCTCTGAGAAAAAGACCATAAAAATGGCTCAAAATGAAGTTTTCAAATACCCTCCTTTGGCAAAAAGTGCTCAAAATAAAAAAATATGCATAGTAGGAGAATTTTTTTGACCCTTTGTAGGGTTTTCTCCGCTAAGTTTAGTTGTGGCTTTAGTTATAACTAAGTAGTTTAGTGGGCTTTTTCACTGCTATATTTGGCGATTTATGCTAAACAGACAGCTAAATGTCAATAGTTTTAAAAAAGCATGTTGGGGGTGGGGGTCGAACCCCAAACCTCACCCACCTAAAGCCTTTCAACTAACCACTTAGGTGCCCTTAGCACATATGAAAAAAAATAGAAATACTGGTATTTAAAGTCAAATTAATTGACTAACCTATCAAAAATGGTGATTTAATTGTGCAAGATCCACATGTCAATGCTTTGAGTTAGAGGTTGGTTTAGGGTTTGCGATTGAAAACCAGATCTAGCTCCTTTATTTGATACGCCTTTGTATTTTTTTCTATTGTCACTTTATTATTTGCTTTTATTTACTTCCGCATTGTGTGCGCTTCATAGGTCATGTGAAACCACCACTTTTTCTTTTAACTCGCTTTGTTTGCAGGTTTAATAATTTTGTTTCAGCCACCTTGATTTATATGCCTCTCTATTTTATTTTGTTATGGATGTTTCTTTTGCTTGTAAATTATTTTTGTGCTTTCATAGGTTTGATACAAAGGCTTCGACTTCAATGTGGGATGGAGGATCCACAAATAGTTAGTTCGCTAATTGATGAGAGGGATGCCAACTTGAATGGAAAGGAGGGGAGCTTGATTTTTTATTGTGGATCCAACTTAGTAACTCTAAATTTAGGCTCGATTCATGACCAAGACTTGGAGCTCAACTTACTAAGGCAGGGGGACTCTAACATATGGAAGGGCCCGCTAACAAATACAACTCAACCTTCAATACAAAGAAATTAGTTTCAAATGCAAACCACTAGTCACAAAATCTCGTCTCAAAGCCAATATTGGCTCGATGGCCTGAAGAATATTGTGAACTCTTCTACCTTCCCAGCTCACCTAGGAGCTTGGCTAGAAGATCCTCCAAATTAAGCACAGAGTCTTCCAAATTAAGCAGTCATTTGAATGCAACAATGACTAAATATGCATCTAAATGTAGAGGTAAAACCCCTAATGGGGAGAAATTGATTTTTTTTTAATATTTCAAGAGATGAATAGCTTCCTGTAGTTAATTTGCTTGGTGCATAGGGCACCAAGGAAAAACAATTTTCTTTACGTTTACCTGGAGATCAAACATGAGGTTATGGGACTCGTAGGGAGATCTAGGAAACTATTGGAGGTGACACTCGAATCTCCATAGATGCATATTTCTTCTCCAAGACTTTTCTTCCTCTGCAACCTCTCTCTAACCTGGCCAAGAGCTTCAACTTGCTCTGGTACCAAATGTAAGATTAAGAACATGGACAGAAGCCTGGTTATTTTATTAATAATCAATCCAATTGAAATTATAATGGAGTGTTGCAATTCTTATATGAATTGTACAGCTGAATACAAACATGGAAAAATGTTGCACAGGTGCAACAATAAACTAATTTACATAAGCTTCCAAAAGTATACACGGGAAGCAAGTATAACAAACAAATAATATGTTACAAATATAGAACAAATTACCCTACGTACAATTCAAACAAACTTATATAAGAAAAAATATATGGTTATACAAATATAACCAAATAATAATATTAAACTACCTAGTAAATGCACAATTAACCTAGGTAAAATATATTTACCCTAACAACTTTTTCCATATTGTAATATTCATGTTGATTTCCTACAGAGTCAAGAGACACAATTCCTTCTTAAACAACCAAGTCATCTCTTAAGTATATGCTAGCTCCCATTTTTGGTAGCAAATTAGTCCACCTTAATTTCACAACTTCACATTTATCCATTAATGCCTTGGTTGCTTCTATCTTTTCAAAAATGCGGGAATATCGTTTCACAACTTTTGTGATTATTGATTCACCTCTGATGACCAAATCATTATCCCATTGGATAATGGCCTCCCCTCTTTCTCTTAAGTCACTAACTCTCATGATGTCATCATTAGTGATCTTTGGGACTCTAACCTACCCTTCCTTGTCAGCTTCCGGTCAATTTTCTCACCAAGCTAGATAGTGCCTCATTCTTCACCTTTAAATACTTTTTAGTTTCTTTGAACTCATTAATCCTTTGGAATACCTCATCTACTTCTAAAAAAATCATATTTCATTTCTTCAGTAGACGACTTGCCTAATGATATCCTAGAGACCAAAATTAGATGGGGATGCTTCTCCTCAAGGTACATCAGCTTTAGGAGTTGCAACATCTATGAATCATTCTCCTTTCTTTCTCAGGGTTTCCTAGAGATAAATTTTTCCTTTTTGGGTGGTCTTGCTGGATTGAGGAGATCCAGCTATGTAAATCATCATCATTCAGTTGTATTTCCACCTTATTCTTCTTTGGGAGAGTACTACCTATCCACTCTCTTATGGGAGACTCATGTTCATCAAGTGATTGTAGAAATGGAGTTACAGGGGATAATCGCAAAGGTTTTGACAGAGGAAGAATGCATAAAAATACCTTCAAGTTGCATATATTGGATCCTCCCGAGTACGTTGTCCTACAAGTCCACCCTGACCCTCAATTCCATCCATAGATTCAGATTGGTACCCTATTTCTTTAACTTCCGGGGTTGTTGGTCATCAACTTCCTTCTCTTCCATGCTAATTCCTCACTCTTTTTCTTACTAGGAATAAATATCGTCTCGCCAAGTTCTCGAGAGATGGATTCATTTATGGGAATGCAAGCTTCAAGAATTCTTTCATTTACTTCAATGTTCTAAAGTTTTGTTGCACATGTGACATCTGAAGTTTCTTCTTATGTTGCTCATATTAGAAATTCCTCAACATGAGGCTATACTCCATGTCTAATACTCTGCCCTTCTTTTGCTTCCACACTACTTGGAGTTGGATTTGGGGTGGTCTCAACATACTATTCTCGGAATAGTGAGGCATCAAGTATAAGATCATTTATAAGGGTGTGTTCCTTGATGGGTGAAGAAACTAGAGCTATTAGAATATTGGGGGTTGTCATTATAGGTGCAGTTTCTCAATGAGAAAATTTGCAGAAGACTAGATGATAGTAGATGAGACAACAAAAACATCAAGATTCACTACATGTCTAGGGGTCTTTGCCTCTTCCAAATCAACCCATTCAGACATTTTAGTTTGCTTAATCTTTTGAAGTTGGACCTTTTATCCTCCTCTAATCCCTATAAGCCGCCTTTTGTGTTTAAAATTCATGAGGAGTCTCAAAAATTTTTTCCTCCTTAGGCTTCTTAAGAATGGATCCCATCATTTTCTCTTTTCCTTTGGATCTTGAAGTGGATGCTGGAAAAATAAGGTAGTAGCATAAAAAATAGGACCCTCGACCATACCTTCCTAAAGTATTTCCCAGGTTCTTCTCATTGTTTGAGGAGGGGAAGTTCGATTATGCTATCCTAGGGACTTACATCACTCACATATCGACAATGAATCCAAATTATTAATCTTATGTTTCCGTGAAACCCGCTTGCAACATAAACCCTCTAATATTGGGGAGAACATCATCAATGAGCTTGTTATTTCTATATTCTCTTAATAATGGGGTCTGTTGGTAACTTATATCCACTCCTTTTGAAAATAACCACCTTATGGAGAGTCGATAGGATTTGCGCCTTTTCTTAGTTATATTTTTCTCACTAGTGTCCCAATGGATTGGCAGCAAAGAAAGATTGAGAAGCAATATCATCTTAGATGTATTCTTCAATAATCACATTACCATCATCCTCTAACCCTTCATGGAGTTTGGATGACCCCAAAATCACTCATCTAGGACAAGGTCATTCTTGAATGTTCTCTTCTTTTGTCTTCATTTTCATCTTCACAATTCATCCATAAATCCTCATAATGAGGCTTGTGCTCTATCTGAGTGGGCACAATATTGTGTAAGATATGATTTATATCATAATGTTTTCTATCCTCAAATTTACCCATTATGCACTGTTCATCTCTCCTTCCAACATTTTTTCCTTCTGGATGTTCTGGACAAGTGTAATTCCCTATGACTATGGGAAATTTGATTGGGGATGTTAGATGCTTTTGGGAAATGAACCATTGTACAAATAACAAATGTCTAATCAATTCCATTCATGCCCATTTGTCATTTACACACCTGGGTAGCACATAGGGTTTCCCATCAAAACCACTAACCATGATATATGAATAAGTCCTGAATTGGATGAAATAAAACCCATACTGAGTAATGAATCTCTTAACATCAGGGGAGAATATTTCAATCTCCCAGTCAAGGTGGTATGAACAAATTGTAGGTGTAAAGAAGTGATTGGAAATATTTATGTAATGTATTTCATAAATTGTCAGCTTCAAATGATAGAAGACATCATACACCTTGGAACTATTAATATTCCCATCTATTAGTAATTTATGAAATTCTCTCGTGAAAACCAATGTTATAGATGAGGTAAGATGTCATGAAAAATTTATCAATTTCTGGATTTTCTCCTCTCGCAATCTGGGCAAATCCCATCATTTGTTCATGAATATAATTACTTATGATCTTAGCCTAGGGGAGAGGATTTTTTTTTTAAAGTATCACCTATATGAATTGAAACATCCATTCTTGAAAGAAGGTAGTATATTCAATACCCATTACTTGATTCAATAGTATAATCACATCTCTAACTTCCTCAAAAAATTTAGCCATGTTCAAATTCTTTTTCATTCTAGGGGAGAGGTTCGTGGATTTTCAAACAATGGTCATTCATGGATTTTTTCCATTTCTTTGAATGCGAGTTCTATTATTCCTATGCCTAATCCTCGTAATAGCCCCTCTTCACTCATGGGAGGAAACCCTAACATTCTATCAAACGTCTCGCTCCCGGAAAGATAAAACCAAATATCCCCTTCCATCCTGAACTTCTCTAGTTATAGGATTGTAGTGTTGAGCACATACCCATACAAGCTCGGGCATGGCGTAGCGGGAGGGAAAGAAACAATGAGGTCAATAAAATTTTTAGTTATATTTTTCATGAAATTAATTCTTTTAGGGATTGTTGCCTTTGTTTAAAATATTCTAAGTCGGCAGAGATGCATATTTGAATTTGCAAATTTGTTTAGAGGGGAACTAGGACTAGAACTTGTTTTTGGGGGCAACACATGGATCTTCATTATTCTAGTTCAGTTCTATCACACCTCTTTTCACAAAATATACAGACCTCTTAAACCAATTCTCAAAAGATCACAGAAAATATAGGAATTGATGTACTTACCTTTTCACCAAAACTCCAATCACTGCTCGGAACTTGACTGAGAAGGCACTACAACTAAAATTTGATCTTTGGGTTTGATTCTTGTTTCAGCTATCCTTCAATACTGCTTGAAAATATTTTTAGAACATCAAACCTTGGGA
The DNA here is from genome assembly GCA_018340775.1 of Taxus wallichiana var. yunnanensis. Classification (NCBI taxonomy): domain Eukaryota; kingdom Viridiplantae; phylum Streptophyta; class Pinopsida; order Cupressales; family Taxaceae; genus Taxus; species Taxus wallichiana. The sequence goes on along the minus strand of CM031239.1, from coordinate 232,597,954 downwards.
GTACCCATAAACTACCTTAAAATAAGTTGGCGTATTTATGACTCATGGATTTATGCATTAATTTCGAATATTCCATTCGTGGGGAAATTTTATAATTCTCACCTTTTTCATCTTTTCAACCGTTGCAATATTTTCACATCCTCTCACCCATGTATCTACCTTACACGAGTCCTTCTCATTAATGGGCATTACTCCCATACGGCTAGTGCATTAATGAACCCCCTTTTTAGATTTTAATGGACTTTGGAAGATTTTTGTAAAATGATCTCACAGACCATTATGTAACATGCGAAATGCACTTCTTTCTCCATTCTCGTGTGTGTCATATGCTTATTTCATATACCTAATTCATTGGGCCTTGGGTTTTTTTTTTTTACAATTGCATGTCCCAAAATATCATAAGAATTTTTTTCCCCTTTTTCCTGGCTTCCTGATCGTCCTCTTCACATATTGTTTTCCTTTTACTTATTTCTCAAAGGGGTGCGAAATCAGAACTCGACCCGATCACCGCAGCTTGACTTTGCTACCGAGTTAACACATATTCTCCTTCGTAGTTCGATCGCAACTTCAATTTTCACTTTACTGTGTAAAGTACAAATGTGAATAAATGCCCATCTCCCAGCTCCAATGATATATTTACACATGTTTCCTTTCTGGGAATGAGGATGTGTCCACATTTTGCATTATGCTCTCATGATTATTCCCTAGAATATTCCATCGGGACTTGGGGATTATGTTAAACCTTACATAGTTACATTACTTCAAAAACATTCAAATTAGGCCTGATATCATGAAGTAAACCAAAACATGCCATGTACCTTTAGGTGTTAGGAAACAAAATGTTAATTGCATAAGAATTAACAAAGAATGACATTCAAGGAAAATTTTACGAGGATTGATACAACCGTTTAACAAATTTTACACAAAAATCTTCCTCGTAACAACATGGTTGTGACTATTTCAACCGGGCAAGAAGATTCACACCAAATTTATTGCATTAACACATGATTTTTTGGGTTTAACATGGGTTTATCCTTTAAATACACATACTACAAAGTTCTAGCAAGAGGCACATTTAAAACTAAGGGGCAAGCTTAGAACATGCATTGACATGTCACATGCATCCACACATTTCCCTCCACATCAAAGAAAAGTTATACCGCCTTCTTTCCACTAATTTCATCTAATGCATTGACTATATACAATTGGTTTCCAATATTGTACCCATTTCCAAACTATTTTGAAAGCTCCTCATTTGTACAGATTTTTGAGATTTAAATCTTGCTTACCGTAAGGATGAATTTCCCATTCCTAACATCGATCATCTCATCGACTTAACAGTTGGCCATGAAATGCTATCTCTTATGGATGGTTTTTGTAGTTACAATAAAATTCTCATCACACTAGAAGAACAACATTAGACATCCTTCATTACCCCTTAAGGAACCTTATGCTACCATGTCACACCCTTCAATTTGAAAATATAGGGGCCACCTATCAATGTGCTATGACCTACATCTTCCATGATCTCATCCAAAACCTATAGAGGATTATTTCGATGACCTCTTGGGTAAATCTAAGTGTTGGTGTGACAATCTTACCATCTTACAATATTGGAAATCCTCTTCATGCATCTTATATCTTCTTCCTTCTCTAAAATCCCGCCAAGTGTGTGTTTGGAGTTCTAACTGGAAAACTCCTTGGCTTCATCATTTCTATTAGGGGTATTGAAGTTGACCCCACCAAAATCAAATCCATCCTTGAGATGCCTCCTCCTTTCGATATAAAGTAACTTTATAGTCTTTAATGTCAACTTCAATTTGCCCGCCATTTCATCTCACAGCTTTTCTCGACCACGCTAAAAATTTTCATCATCTCATTCAAAAGGAAACCCATTTTAAGTAGGATGCCAATCCGCCGAAGGCCCTTGATGATCTCAATAAATATCTTCTATCTCCACATGTGCTCACATCTCTATGTGAGGGGGAGCCCTTCTATCTTCACATATCTACCTTCGAGCATGCTCTAGGTGCCATGTTGGCACACTGCGATGAGTAGGGCACAAAGCAAGCCATATATTATATTATTCATACCCTTGATGATTATGAAACCCTCTACACTAACTTTGAAAAGTTGTGTTACGTTCTCTTCTTTTTCACCTCCAAAATTCTTCATTACTTTCTCAATAAAAACCTATGTCGTCACTAGCTTCAATATTCTAAAAACCATGCACTCCAAGCCTTATCACAATTATAGCATCACTTCATGACTCATGTTCATGACTAAGCTTGACGTAGAAATTATATCTCAAAAATTAATCAAGGGCCACTCTATCGTTGATCAACTTTTTGAAGCCCCTCTTCATGACAATCAACTTCCTCATGAACAATTTCTCAATGAATCTATCATCACCATTAATCATGAGTATTCTACCCTAGAAATGAAAATCTTCCTTGATGGATATAGGCTTCAACAAGGGAGAGGCCCTTGCATCATAATCATTCCCTCTTGGGAAACTCTTATCCCCATTACTTACAAGCTTAACTTTTAGTGTACTAATAACATGACTAAGTGTGAAGCTCTTATCTTGACCTTCAAATTTTTATCATGCTTAGCATTAAAATCCTTTACATATATGGTAGTGCTCATATTATCATTAATAAAATAAAGGGATTTTATCAGTGTAAAAATGAAGTCCTTCATAAATACAAGGATGTTGTCAACTTTCTCCTCAAGGCCTTTGATCAATACATCTTCCAAATTGTCCCTCATTCATCCAATCATTTCACAAATATGATGGCATCTCTCACATATCTCATCACTGATAATGAAATAATCTAAAATCTCCATTTTTTCTCATCGTATAGATCAACCATCTCATACTAGTGAGATCCCTTATGTTAATATTATCAATGTCAATTAATGTAATCTCTAGTATACACAGCTTCTTCGACTACCTTTCTTAATCTAAAATCCCTTTGACATATCAAAAATAGTAGGAGGTACTTATTTCAACGTGATAACTCGCTTTATTATCCTTTGCGATATCCTCTACAAACGTGGATTTGACGACATTCTTCTTCGATGAATCCCAAGAATCTCTACGCTATCCAAGAAGTCCATGGTGTCATATGTGGTGGACACTTTAGCGGATTTTCTATTGCCAAACATGTTATTTAGTTGGGCTACACATCTGACAAGGCTCAACCAAGACTTATATGAATACGTTAAAAAAGTGTTTCAAGTGCCAATAACATTCTAATCTCATTCGTATCCCTAATTAGGATTTACAACTAGCTCAAGATGTATGGACTTTCTCGGAGTGGGGACTCAACCTTATTCTATCCAAGAAGTCCATGGTGTCATCTGTGGTGGACACTTTAGCAGATTTTCTATTGCCAAACATGTTATTTAGTTGGGCTACTATCGCCAAGGCTCAACCAAGACTTATATGAATACGTTAAAAAAGTGTTTCAAGTGCTAACAACATTCTAATCTCATTCGTATCCCTAATTAGGATTTACAACTAGCTCAAGATGTATGGACTTTCTTAGAGTGGGGACTCAACCTTATTGACCTTATCAATCCATGCTCTTCTCGACTTCATCATTATATCCTCATCACTTCTGAATACTTCACCAAATGGGTGGAATCCATTCCACTCTCATCCAAAAAAGCTAAAAAAATCATTGACTTCTTCTACTAGCATATCATTTTTCACTTCGACATTCCTCATAAAATCATCATGGAAAACAAAAAGTCCTTAAAAAACAAAGATCTAAAGAAGATTTTTTAATCCTTTAATATAAAGCTTAACTTATCTTCTCCTTATTATCTTTAGGCTAACAAATCAAGTGAATCCACTAACAAGACTCTTCATAATATTCTTCCCAAAACTATTGACAAGGCAAGTCATAATCGGACTAGCATCTACACCCCTACTAGTGCTACTCCCTTCTCTCTTGTCTATGGATTTGAAGCCACCCTTCCTCTTGAAGTCCAAATCTCGTACTTTTATGTTTCTCTCTCTGCAAATTTGTCGCCGATAAGAACTATCACCAAGAGCATTTGACACAACTTGAACTACTAAATGAGAATCAATTAATCACTCTCAAACATCATCAAATCTATAAAGATCGCATCAAACGTGCTTATAATAAACATCTAAAGCAACATGAATTTAACATTGACAACCTTGTCCATAAAGAAAATCTGAAAATCACTACTATAGCAAGGAGCCGACATGATTTTTTTTCTCCCAACTAGATTGGACAATATATTATCATGCATAAGTATTGTTTTGATGCTTATCACTTAGCTTCCCTTTATGGTAAATTAGAAATGAAACCACTCAACGCTTTGCACTTAAAGTGTTTCTACTATTAACATACCTACCCAAGTGATCTTAGTCATAATTAATAATCATATCAAGCTTTTCTCCTAGAAAATCAGTCCCAACCTCTAACACTCCAACCATTTTCATGACAAATTCATGCAATTTATAATATTTAATTTACAACATGTAGTTTTACCCCCAAAACTAGAGACATTCAAAGAACCATTGTGTGTTGAGATTCCCATAATTAGATTTGTGAAAAATTTGTCAGGTGTGTAGAGGGAAAATCTCTCCATATATTTCCAACATTCAATTCTTCACCTGGTAAGTCATTATTCATCTCGCACACCAACTACTTCCTCCTCCAATTTGTCAAATATGTTTTTTTACATGCCAAGGAAATAAAAACCTAAAATCAGATCGAAGCCAATGATCAGATCATGTCTTGATTACAAAAGACTTCTTCAGATTTTTCCCACCCAACTAGGATACTAAATTAATGTTCATCTTCATTTTACGTGTAGGAGACTCCAAGAAATGATAAAAATAGTATTCGCATCCCCAGGAGCTTTGGAGTAGAAATGGTGGAAAAGCAGACATGCACACACAACCGCCATTGATCTCTTTTTGAATCTGGACCGTCCATGTGGGATATCCAAGTTAAGATGGGCCCGGGGGTTCCTTTTTACCTTTTACACCTTTTAGAAAAAATGTAAAATTTCTCAATTTGCTCCCCCTCCACCTTTGAAAATGGGCTTAACACATGTCCCAATGTGGGTCCCAAAGGAACCGCAGCTAAATTTTGCTATTTCACCTCTTTTTTGGAAAAGGGAAAATTTTCCAAGTTTTCCCCGCAGCTCCGCCCTTCTACTTCTAATCTCTGATGTGGGTCCTAATGGAACCATGCTTCCTTTTACACTTTTAACTCCCTTTTCCACAAAAGGAAAATTTTCCAATTTACCCCCGAAAGTCTCGCACCTCCGCCATTGACTGGAGAATTTTTTTGACTATTCTCTGTCGGGCATGCGGGTCATTTTGATGATTTCAATCTTTTGAATAACAAGGGGCAAAAATACAAGTTGCCCCCGATGGCCCGCCTCCCGCCTCTTGACTTTTCAAACCGCCACGCATCTCAATGGCACATCTTTAGGTGGTCCCCAAAAGTAGAGACCCTAAATGAGCGTGGGCTCGCCATGTGTCTTGGGCCCTTTAGGAAGTTGCTGAAAAGTCTAAGGAAAGAGGACGTTGCGAAGACCTCCACGTGTCGTTATGGTGCAACTTCAAGAACCTTATAAGGCTTCAAAATGATTTGGTGGGGGCACACTTCCATTTTAGAATTTTACTCCATTTTTCCAAAAGGGAAAATATCCAACCTACTTTTGAAGGTCCGCATCTCCACTTTTAAGTTTGCCACATGTCCTTTTGCAGGGTCAAAGTAAGACTTTTCCCCTACTATTTAAATTTTGCTTTAATCAAAGCACTGGCAGGCCACGAGCGAGTTCAATTTTTTTGCCAAAGTAGCCAAAAAGAACAAGTTAAAAAAACAAATCCACCGTGCCCCATCTAATTAGAAGAAGCCATGTAGGTACCAAAAGAACCAATCAGAATGAGCAGAGCTATGAGACCAAATTTTCCTTTTTCCGTAAAGTAAAAAGCAACAAGTTAAAACATTTTCTTGCCATCCTCGACCAACCAAAGGAAGCCACATGACCGCCGAATGATGTGGAATAATTTTGATAGGGAAAAGATGCCCTCTAGATCGTAAAAAACACAAAAATTCACCATTCATGCCCAGAAACTAATTTTTCGCTAAGGATGAATTTTTTTGAAACAAAAGCAAGTGAATCATGGTTCCAAGCATCTTTCGACCATGGATATGGATTTTCAAAGTTATACAAATATAAATTGATCATTCTCAAGCTTCTATGGTTGGGGAAAAATAGGAAAAATGATAGAGCCCATGGATTTTGAATAAATTAGGACAAAAATAGGGCAAACTTAGAGAATCTTTCAAAAAGGCGCATGATAATGGATTCTACAAACAATTTGAGGCATTCAAATGGAGGAAAAATCTTTAGAACATCCACATTGAGAGACAAAATGTTTCATAAGACGTAGATCCAAAGAAAATCAGGGCAAATGGTGTGAGATCAAAATGAGCACCAACATTGGCTCCGACTCGGGGATGGGAACTCCTTGCGAGTGCCACAAGAACAACCAAAGACTAAGTGCTAAGAATAGACCATTGGGAAATGGATTCAAAGAAAAGATAGCATAGTGGAAAACCACAACCATCCTCCAAATACCAAATTGAGAAACCAACAAAACTAAGTCATCGAGGACCAGATTGAGCAAGAACACAAAAGACAGAAAAGTAACCAACAAGTCAGTACACTATACAAGTGATGTTCACCTTGATTCTGGGTAATCAATCTAGGAAATGCTTCAAGTTCTTGCCATTAACAAAAAAATTGAGCAATTCACCATCCAAATCTTTCAAGAAGAAGGTGTCCTTACCAAACCTAATGTCAATGGAGTAAGGACCCATCCACAGTGCATCAAATTTACCATGCTTGCCCTTGTCTTCATATCTACTATCCCACAACAACACAAGATCTCCAATGTTGAAAGCTCTAGGAGTGACCTTCTTGTCAAATAAATTCTTCAATTTTTCTCTGAAATTCACATGCCTTTGGTGAGATGCTATCCTTTCTTCATCAAGTTCAACAATCTGGTTAATGTGAGCCTCATATGGACTAACTTCTTGGTCTTCTAGTTGTTGAATGAACTGATATGAGGATAGTTGCATATGCAGGGGCATCGAGCTTGAGTGCCATACACCAATTCAAATGGACTTTTTCCAAAGGGTTCTTTTAATAGTAATTTTTTCATCCTAAACAACAAACTTAGTTGTACACCCCATTTTCTTTTTTTCAGCTCCAAGGTTCTTCTGATAATTTTCAGCAAATTTTTATTACTGGACTCAACTTGTCCATTTTTCTTGGGATTGTAATTAGAGGCATATGTCAAATTGATCCCGTATTCTTTGCACATTACCACCAAAGGTTTATCTTTGAATCTCATGGCATTATTAGTAATAATTTTAACTGGCAACCCAAACCTGTAGATAATATGGTTCAACATAAAATCCATGATAATTTCGTGTGTTGCTCTTTTGGTGGGGATTTCCTCCACCCACTTGGTGAAGTAATCAGTGGCTACAAGAATATACTTATGGCTAACACTTGAAGGGTCTGAAATATCACCAATGAAATCCATTCCCCATTGCTTGAATGGGGCTTCAAATGATACAGGCTGCAAAGGAAGGGATCCTGAAGCTTTCAGTCTTCTAGAGAAGCACTGACAACTCTCACATATTCAAACCAAAAGAGTCAGATCCTTGAAAAGATTTGGACACCAATAACTAGCCCTTAGGATCTTGTGTGCTTTGTGACTCTTCTAGCAAAATTCCCCCACAAAATCCTCCACGAGATCAAGTAATTATCTTGGGGCTTCATCTTCGAATGCACCTTAAGAGAACTCCCTTAGGGTTCTTCCAAGCTAACCCATAATTAGTAATGACATATTTCTGGGAAGCCAACTTAAGGGCTCTTTTTTGGTTCTTACTCAAATGCTCAGTGGCAAGATAGATGTTTGAGATAAAAATACATCTTTGTACCACTTAGAACTCATCAATTTTTCAAAAACATCTATCCTTCCTTCTTCTACCTCATTTACCTCAATATTTTGTAAGTTACTCTCGTGCATAAGCTTAGCCAAGCCAAAATCTCTCACCAACTTCGTGGTTTGGATATCCATGTCATATTCTTGAACTCAAAATGTAAGGCCTAAAACCTTTGTCGCTTTTACCAAGGCAAATGCTTGTTTCTCCATAACAAGTGTATTTCAGCTCGGCCCCGCAATGTCTTACATAAAAAGGCAATTGGCCTCTCAAATCCTTCATCATCTTTCGGCAACAAGACAGATGCAATAGTGTTCTCTCAAGCAAAAGAAAATAGTTTGAAAGGCTTCTTATAATCCAGTAGTCGCTAAAACAGGGACATGCTTTAATGCCTCCTTGATCCCATTGAAATTTTGAATGACATCCTCCTCCCATTTGATGGTCTGGTCCTTTCTTAGCATGCCAAAGAATGGAATGGTCAATTTAGTAAAGTTTGATATGAATCTCCTGATAAAGTTTATCTACCCAAAGAAGGACTGAATCCCCTTCTTGGTTCTTGGAATTGGGACCTTGCTAATGGCCTCTACCCTTTTTGGATCAATCATTACCCCTTCTTATGACACAATGTGACCAAGTAATTTTTCCTTCTATACTCCGAAATGGCACTTCTTTGGATTGAGTGAAATGCCATATTCTCTACATCTTATCAACATTTTCTCCAAGTGCTACAAATGATCACCTCTCTTTCTTGGAGAACATAGTTACATCATCTTGGTAGACAACAATAAAATCATTGATGTAACCAACAAAAGCAACATCCATTGCTCTTTGAAAGGTTTCTCCAACATTCATCAGTCCAAAGGGCATCCTGACATATACATATGTTCCCCAAGGGGTGGTAAAGGTTGTCTTAATTCTTTCTGATTCCTTTACAACAACTTTGTTATAACCAGAGAAGCCATCCAGGTAGATAGCAGCTTCTCGTAACCGGTGACTAACTGCAACTTGTTTTCCATGTTTGGTAAAGGATAATTATCCTTCATTGATGCTCTGTTCATATTTCTGAAGTCCACACACATCCTGATGTCACCATTCTTCTTTTTTGACCGGTGGTTCAGAACCCAAGAAGAATACCTCAGAGGCTAAATAATCCCTCCATCCCTCGCTTTCTTTAGTTCCTCTTGCATTTTAAGAGATAGGAGTGGATTTATTGGCCTTTTCTTTTCCCGAATGGTTTTACATTAGATTCCAAGGGAATTTCATGTTGAAACATATCCTCTTTGTATGCCTTATAATTTAGAATAAGTCCAAGCCATGCAATCTTGATATTTTTTCAAAGAATTGGACATAAGATTGTTTTTCCTCCTCTCCGAGATTGCTTCCCAACTAGATCTTCCTTGGTTTCTCCTTTGTGCCAAAGGTCATGCTCCTCAATATCCCTTAAGGTTGCTATACATATGTTAATAATGTGATCAACATTATCAAATTTGATTAAAGAGTAACCAGTCCTCTAGGAATGGTATTAGTATTTAGTTGGATGATGCATTTTCCAAACAAGGTTTCTTTACCCTCTGCTACGCACACCATTGGCTCCCAATCAATATTTTGATCAACAAAATCCCCTTTGTTCTACAAAAATATTCTCACCATCAAAATCTTGCCAATTTTTAATGTCATTAGGTATAGATGGCCTAGTTAACACCTCAACATCATATTCATAATATGGGGATACTGTATAATTATCAAACCGAGATCCCAATATTGCAAGTTTGTCTCCAAATCTTTGAACTTCCTATCATGATGCATAATATTGAATGAATTAAACATCTCAATGAGATCCCAAACTACATTCTTGTATTGTTTCATTCACTCGATTTTTGTGGCATAAAGTTTTTGAATTGCTTTACAATTAATTCTAAATCTCCTTTGACAATGATGTCTTTAACACCATATTTCCAAGCAATCCTCGACCTAATAACAATGCCTCATACTCAATAATGTTATTAGTGCACTCAAAGTTGAGTTTGAAAGAAAAGAAAACTCTTCCTAGCTTGGAGAGATCGTAACAACACTAAGACCATTTCAAAACTTGGAGCAAGCTCCATCAAACAATAAAGTCCAAGGAGAGCGTTTTTGTTCAAGACACTTGCATTCTTCAATCTTTTGCTCTTTTCCACCAACAAATTTTTTACAAATTTATTAAGCATCAACACTTGTGTACAATACTTCATAAGATGCATTGTTGGGATCTTCAATAAGGTGTAACATCTTCTTTTCTCCATACAACATGACAAGGCTTCCCTCAATTGGGATGATAGCATATGACATGTCCATTTGAACACTCCCACCAACACTTGATCCCATTCTCTAGATAACAACATACCCCACTTGGTCAAGGCAATCAACAATAACAACATCAAGCATCGTGTTTTACCTCGGGTAAGTCAGTAAGTTGCACCACAAGACCTTTCACACATCCCACCACTAGTACTTCTCTAGAGTCCATAGCAGCAGTACACTTCCCATATGCTATTGTTACTTTGATATCCAGCTCATTCATGACTTCTAAAGGCATAACATCGCATGATGCCCCTTATTCAAATATACAACAGTGTAAGCAATCTCTCTTTAATAATCGTAGTGGTGAAGAATGGATCCACCTTTAGCCGAGACTCAACCAAGGATGTCCCCAAATAAACTTCAGGTGGTTTACCTAGTTCCTCTAACACCGGTGGTGTCTTGAACTCTTCAATGACTCGGTGGAGTTTCCACAATGTTTATATTTATACCTAGGGTAGTCTTCTCCTCTTTCAGCCCCAAATACTCAAAAGCCCTTTTTTTTGTGCTCAAGAATCCTAAACAACTCAACAATTAGAACCGAGATCTTGATCTCGACTCAAGACTTGGGCAATATCATAAGGGACAGACTTTGACAAGGCAACATCGAAGGAAGGTTGATACACTCATTCGATGGCACAAGATTTTTGACAACTTTGGCATGAGGAGGGGTATGAGTTTTATTCAGAAAACAAGGCCCTCGCGATGCATCTTTCTTAAGAGCCTCTTTAGGAATATTTGAAAGTAATCGAGTTTTTGGCTTGGCTTGAGGCCTTGTCCCTTTGACAACCCTACTTCTTGTGTTATAATCCTTCTCCTGGGCAACACCAACATTCATCAACAACTGCCTATCCTCCTCAGATGGGATTCCTCCATCATACTTCTTTATCATTAAAGCTCTTAAATATTCAAAGTCATTATTGGGAAATTCAAAAGCTTGTATAGTATCTACTTCTAAAGTATGAGAGGGAGGAAGAATAGGTACCTGGTGGATGTAATCCCAAAAATTAGTAAAGCTTATAGCACTTATTACCTCAGCTTGAAGTTTCCTTTGTTGTGAGCTTACAAAGCATTCCACCATGCATGCATCATCATTATCATCATTAACTTCTTCTTCTTCTTGCTGATCTTCCTCACATGGAGCATGGGGCATGAAACATATATCACACCAATCAATGACATCTGTTTCCTCCACAACAAAAACCAGGAAGCCAAAGGATCATGTACCATTCTATTTTCCTTGCCTAGACTCATTTATTTCCAAATCCAACAGTCCCTTGCCTCTCATCATCGATCTCCGATCATTTCTATGATGAATTGTAAACCCGACTTGCCTTGTTGCTTGTGGCTGACCTTGTGAACTCGCCTAATCCCTTTTTTTGCCTATGCTAATTTGTATGATATTTCTTTGACAGCCCCTACCAAAGTTTTCACAACTTCCTCCAAATCAATAGCCTTACTTGTTTGAGGCCTTTCCGGTTAATTAGTTTTACACCCTCCCTTTTTGGAGGCTTTCTAATTGCCTTGATGTTATTCTCAATTTGCAGAGCCATGGTGAAGGCCTGCCTCAAATTAGTAGGGTTCTTTTCCCTCAAGTAGTAAGTAGATTTTTTTATCAAATGCATCTAAATATTTGATCAAACATGATTCATCACATGGCCTTAAGCTAACAAGCAATCTCCTCAAGGTCTTGTTAAACCTTGTGTTGAAATCATGTATTGACTCATTAGGATTCTTCTTGATGTTTTCAAATTCTCGATAGAAGAAACCTAGGCCGCTTCTATCACCATATCAGCCTAAATGCATTGTTCATCTCTCTGTCCAAGAATCAATGGAATTATTTGGCAAAGCTTTATACTAGCCCTTTTACATCCTCTTCCAAAGTATGGATAAACAATTTGATATATACATCTTCATGTTCAATCTCAAAGTCTTCCATCATATTGATAAAAAGCTTCAAATGTTGATCACTAGTTATAGCGTTGTTTCCTTGGAACTTTGGTAATCTATTTCTTACATCCTAGGAACTGCATTTGGATAACCAACCATCCCTAAAAATTTTATAGACCAAAGGTGTTTACAAAAAAAGAGGTCTCAAAGGGGGTCAGGGCCATGTTGTTTTAAGGAGGTGACCAGTAGGGGGGAGACAAATTGATAAGGGGCATAGGGTCTTTGAAACACATGAGTGTAACTTTCAAAATGGATATCCCCTAAAGGCCTTGTTTCTTGGAAAACCTTATCAAATTTTGAAAAGACAGGGGCAGAATGAGAAGAAAACTTTTCAAAATCAAATGAAGGCCCCTCTCTTGTTGGATAATTCAATTCGACAAAGAGGCTACCTGATTCATAAGCACTTGAATGGAAGTCTTCAATGATAGGCCAATCACTTTCATCAATGGAGATCCCTTTTCTTGTCTGCTGATCTCCAACAACTCTCCAGGATTTTCTTCCTTCTGACTTTGTTTTTCCTAGCTCTAGAAATAATGTCCTAAAGAGATCTCTAAAGAAAGAAATATCTCCTTCCTTCCAAATTTTTACAAAGATTAGTAACACAACTCACTGACAGAGGTTAAGACACTAATACTAGTAAAGAATCGATCAATAGGAGTCACCATTAAGGATTTTCACCTTAGTTGTGTAAATTCACTAAAATATGATCTATCCAATGTCCGTCATCAATACTAGAAACTAGAAAAGGGATGATATGACTTTTCTTTACCCAAATTTATCAATGAAAGCTAGTGCACTAGGTGTGGAAACTAAAAGAATTGCACACAACACTTGCAACTTTGAATACTTTTACAAGCCCGAACACAAGATGATGTTTGAAAAAATGTATTAGCACTTAGAGCATATAAGAAGTGTTTACCAGGGTCTGAATATGAATTGTAACCACTATGTCCCCAAAAACGGTGCCAATCAGGTGTTGGTACCCAAATTGATTCTCCTGGAAGAGCAACATCACAGTTTGACAGAAGCTTAGAGACAAGCAAATCATATAGTGTGTCGTTTTGTAGTCGGGATGAAATGTAACTTTCTCTTTGTCACTCGTACATGGAGAAATGGGTAAAGCACCTCAAGAGGATTTGACCTATCCTCACTACTTTATGGTTGTTCCTTTCAACCAGGGTGAGAGGACCCTTTTTGTAGCCTCGTTGTTTGTGGAGGAGATGGAGATATCCTTCCTTGTGAAATTATTAAGAAGACCTTAAAGAAAATATGATCAATGCAACGAAACCTAACTCTCACGATCTGTCACTCTAGATAATGGAGATATTTTCTAAACAAGGTTTAGGCCACTAAAGACAATGAAAACCTGATTGTTTTTGCATGTTTTAGTAGTAAGAATTATGCATTTGTATACACACATGACAAACATGGGTAGTATGGGTATGATTGGTTGTTTTTAAATGAATTTTTGGTGGGAGGTGAGGCAGAAATGAACTTGATTCATTGGATTATTGAGAAATTTTACAAAAATGGAGAGCTTGAACATCCGAATGCTTTGAGATAGCCAGGATGTTCCTTTAACTAGAATATGTGCTTCAATGGAGGCCCAGATCAACACTTTTCACACAAATTTCAAGGATATAAAATGAAGGCTCAAATTGGAAAACTTAACTAAACATTATCAACCTCTGTTTCATCACACCTAAGATACCCTCAAAGGCTAACAAACAATCTTATAGTCATGCTAGGAGTCATAGTGATTTTAAATTTGTTTATTTCACTATCAAATGAAATCTCTTCTGATAAATGAAATTGTAAATGCCACCAAACTATCACAAGGATAAGATCTTGTGTGATTTACAAAGATTTCAATGTAAGATTGCAATGGGAACAAGAAAACTACTTGCAAACATTTAGAAATGAAGCAAACACAAATTTTACCCAAAATAACACAAATTAACTCAAGTTTGATTAAATTTATCAACAAGAGAAAGTTTCTAGAATAATCTTAGAGCTTGTCAATGGTCAGTACACTCGTAACCACCTTGACATGATCAAATTTAACACAAAACAAGATAAACAAGTTTCTTCAGATGATTTCTCAAAAGGATAGGTTCTATCAAGCTTTTCTCTTAGAAAATTCAGTCCAAACCTCTAACACTCCAACCATTTTCATGACAAATTCATGTAATTTATAATATTTCATTTAAAATAGAGTTTTCCCCCAAAACCAAAGACATTCAAAGCACCATTGCATGTTGAGACTCCTAAAATCAGATTTACAAAAAGTATTTAGGTGTGCAGAGGGAAAATCTCTCCAAATATTTCCAACATTCAATTCTTCACCTGGTAAGTCATTCTTCATCTCGTGCCAACTACTTCCTCCTCTAATTTGTAAAATCTGGTTCTTTGCATGCCAAGGAAAGAAAAACTGAAAATCAGATTGAAGCCAATGATCAGATCACATCTTGATTGCAAAAGACGTCTTTAGATTTTTCCCACCCAACCAGATACCAAATTAATGTTCCTCTTCATTTTACGTGCAGGAGACTCCAAGAAATGATAAAAACTTTAAAAATTCACATCCCCAAGAGCTTTGGAGTAGAAATGGGGAAAAATGATATACTGCACTCACAACTACCATTGATATTTTTTTGAACTGACCATCCACTGGGAGATCCAAGTTAAGATGGGCCTGGGGGTTCCTTTTACCTTTTACACCTTTTGGAAAAATGCAAAATTTCTCAATTTGCTCCACCCCTCCGCCTTTGAAAAATGGGCCTGACACGTGTCCCAATGTGGGTCCCAAAGGAACCGTGGCTAAAATATGCTATTTCACCTCTTTTTTGGTAAAGGGAATTTTTCCAAGTTTTCCCGTAGCTCCACCCTTCCGCTTCTAATCTATGATGTGGGTCCTAGTGGAACCATGCTTCCTTTTACACTTTTAACTCCCTTTTCCGCAAAAGGAAAATTTTCCAATTTACTCCCAAAATTTTGCACCTCCGTCATTGATTGGAGCAAAATTTTGACCATTCTCTATCGGGCCTGCAGGTCATTTTGATGATTTTAGTCTTTTGAATAACAAGGAAAAAAATCCAAGTTGCCCCCGATGGCCTGCCTCCCACCTCTTGAATTTTCAAACTGCCATGCATCTCAATGGTGCATCTTGAGGTGGTCCCCAAAAGTAGAGACCCTAAATGAGTGCAGGCTCGCAACGTGTCTTAGGCCCTTTTCGAAGTTGTTGAAAAGTCTGAGGAAAGAAGACTTGGCGAGACCTCCACGTGTCATTATAGCACAACTTCAAGAACCTTATAAGGATTTAAAATGATTTGGCGGGGGTGTGCTTCCATTTTAGAATTTTACTCCATTTTACAAAAAGGGAAAATATCCAACTTGCTTCCGAAGGCCCGCATCTCCGCTTTTAACTTTGCCACGTGTCCTTTTGTGGGGTCAAAGTAAGACTTTTTCCCTGCCGCTTAAATTTTGCTTTAATCAAATCATGGCGGGCCACGAGGTGGGTTCAAACTTTTTGCCAAAGTAGCCAAAAAGAACAAGTTCAAAAACAAACCCTTCATGCCTCATCTAATTAGAAGAAGCCACATAGGTACCAAAAGAACCAATCAAAATTAGCGAAGCTACGGGACCAAATTTTCCTTTTACCAAAAAAAAATGACAAGTTAAAACATTTTCCCGCCATCCCCTGACCAACCAAAAGAAGCCACATGACCACCGAATGCTGAGGAATAATTTTGACAGAAAAAGATGCCCGCTGACCGTAAAAAAACACGTAAATTCACCATTCATGTCCGTAAACCAATTTTTTTGCTAAGGATGATTTTTTTGAAACAAAAACAAGTGAATCATGGTTTTAAGAATCTTTCACCATGGATATGGATTTTCTAAGGCATACAAATATAAATTGATCATTCTTGATCTTCCATGGTCGGGCAAAATAGGAAAAAGATGATAAACCCGTGGATTTTGAAGAAATTAGGGCAAAAACAGGGCAAACTTGGAGACTCTTTCAAAAAGGGGCATGACAATGGATTCTACAAACAATTCGAGGAATTTAAATGGAGTAAAAGCTTCGTAACATCCACAAAGAGAGACAAAATGTTTTATAACACACAGATCGAGGAAAATTAGGGAAAATGGTGTGAGATCAAAACAAGCACCAATGTATAGAAGGCTATGTCAAAGAAAAGAAGGTAAAATTTTCATACACAAAATTGAAAGGTCACGATATGTTATGGCAGATCACCTACAAAAAGAGAGGTCAAGAAAGGGGAAAGAAAAAAATTAAGATGTGAAGTGAGATGGAGAAGAAGTTGAAAGATAAATTTCTCCTGTGGATTATGCACAAACCCTTTATAGAGGTTTAGAATCTCGTAAAAGAACTTGCAAATAGTGCAAGAATACAGATGAGTTCTACAAGTTGTCCATCCATGTCGAGCATGAAGAAACCGAGGAAAAAATGGTTGCAAGGTATGTAAATGGATTAAAATTTTCTATTCAAGATGAGATAAGTACACATAGGATTAAGAGCATAGAGGATGCCTATCAATTATCCTTAAAGGCCGTGGAAAAAAAAATCATCAAATTTTTAGGAGATCATCTCGAAATGAATAGGGGTACCTCATCTTCCTTTTGGGGATGAGCTGGTTTCAGCCAAGGTAGGGGAGAATCACCTCGTGGAGTGGAAAAGTAAGAAGATACGAGACAAGATTCCCAGAATCAACAAAGAGGCAAAGGATTTTCTAGGGGCAGAGGATATGTTGGCGATAGAGGATGGGAGGATCCATGAAGACCATTTGTTTGTTACAAATGTGGTGAAGAGGGGCATCGGGCTTTTGAATGTCCACATTCTTATACATATGACAAGAGGCAAGGAGAGGCTCCAAGAGTAAATCTTGTTGAAGCTGAACATGTAGAAGATGAACAGACCTAAAAATCCCACTAGATATCAAGAAAGGATATCAAAGGGGATGCATGGTCAAGGTACAAATATTTTCAAAACAATATGAACATCGAGGAAAGGTATGTAATGTTATTATTGATGGTGGTAGTTTTGAGAACATGGTTTCAAATGAGATGGTTGAGAAATCGGGTCTTTATTGTGAGAAGAATCCTAACCCTTACCCTATCGCACGGTTTAAGAAGGGTAATGAAGTTATCATTGATAAGATATGTTTAATAAGTTTTTCTATCGGAAAGTTACAAGGATGAGATTTGGTGTGATTTTATTCCTATGGATGTATGTCATATATTGCTAACAAGACCATGTCAATTCAATAGAAAAGTTATTCATGATGGGGAAAGAATACTTATACTTTCTCGTAAGGATGGCACACAAATAGTTTTTCTACCTCTTAAGGAAGAGGGGAAGGCTGAAAATATGCTTTCTCGCAAAGGAATTTGTGAAGGAGACAAAGACAACCAATTTTTGTTACGCACTAGTCGCAAATAAGGATGAACTCCGCAAGTGCAAATACCAAAGAGAAATAACGGAATTAATAGAAGAATTTTATGATGTTATTCCTGATGAGCTACTAGACAAATTACCACCTAAAAGAGATATTCAACACCATATTGATTTGATTCCAGGGTCTTCACTCCCAAATCAAGTAGCTTATAGGATGAGCCTGACATTGCATACACAGTTGAATAGGAAAGTGGCAGAGCTCGTGAGAAAGGGGGTCGTAAGGGAGAGCATGAGTCCATGTGCAACCCCATATTTATTAACACCAAAGAAGGATGAAACATGGAGAATGTGCATGGATAATAGAGCAATCAATTAAATTACAATCAAGTATAGGTTCCCAATACCTCACCTTGATGATATGATGGATGTGCTTGCTGGATCTAGATATTTCACCAAGATTGATCTTCAAGTGTTTATCATCGATTCGATTAGAGAAGGAGATGAGTGGAAAATAATATTCAAGACAGGAAATGGATTATATGAGTGGTTGGTGATGCCATTCAGTTTATCCAACGCACCTAGTACTTTTATGAGACTCGATGAACACCGTACACAGGAGTCTAATGGTAAGTTTGTTGTGGTTTATTTTGATGATATCTTGATCTTTAGTAAAACTAAAGAAGAACATATGAGGCATATGAGGGTGATACTTGAAGTGTTAAGGAAAGATAAACTCTATGAAAATATGAAGAAGTGCACATTTATGCAAGAGAGTTTTTATTCTTGGGCTTTATTATTTTAGCATATGGGGTACAAATGGACTTAGAGAAGATAAAGGCAATTATTGAATGGCCTACTCCACAGAGTATAACAGAGGTAAGAAGCTTTCATGGTCTAGCAACATTTTACAGAAAGTTTATTAAAAAATTTAGTAGTATTGTAACACCTATAACATATTGCACAAAAGGAAGGGAGTTTTTGTGGACAAAGGAAGATGAGGATAGTTTTCAATTCTTGAAGAAGAAGGTGACATAGGCACCCATTTTGGCACTACCAGATTTTGATAAAGTGTTTGAGGTTGATTGTGACACCTCTCATGTGGGTATTGGTGCTGTTCTAAGTCAAGGTGGAAAGCCAATAGCTTTCTCTAGTGAGAAACTCGAATGAGGTAAGAAAACCTACTCTACTTATGATCCGGAATTTTGTGCAATTGTACAAGCATTAAGGCATTGGAGGCATTACTTAGTGCCTAAGGATTTTTCATTATTTATAGATGAGATATTCCTAAGGTATGTGAATACAAAAAAGAAGTTGAATAATAGGCATGAAAATTGGGTATCATTTTTGTAGGGTTATATTTTTTCTCTAAAACATAAATGAGGTAAACAGTAATCAATTTGTAGATGCATTGAGTAGGCGTGTGACTTTATTTACCACTATGAAAAATGAGGTTGTGGGTTTTGAAGTAGTAAAGGGTTTGTATTCTTCTTATTTTGATTTCAAGAATATTGTTGAAAGGTTAATTCATCCATTGTCAGACAATGCAGGAGATGTCCAGGATGAGTACATTTTACATGATGGCAATCTATTCAAGGGACGCTAATTATGTATTCCAGCTTGGGTCTATGAGAGAGAATATAGTGAAAGCGCTGCATAAAAGAGGATTGGCTAGAATTCCTAAAGATAAGATGATAGCCTTAGTAGTAGAGAAATACTATTAGCCAAAGATGAAAAGAGATATGGTACGATATGTGGAGAGGTGTTGAATTTTCCAAGTCTCGAAAGACCATGCCCGCATACAGTGGTTGTATATGCCATTGCATGTTCCTAAAAGTTTGTGGATAGATCTAAGTATGGATTTTGTTTAGGGATTACCAAAAACATAATGAGGTAATTAATCAATTTTTGTGGTTGTTGATAGGTTTTCTAAGATGGTTCATTTTATTGTCTGTAAGAAAATAAGTGATGTGACCAAGCATAGCAGATTTATTTTTAAGAGAAGTAGTTCGTTTACATGGTGTTCCTAAAACAATTACTTAAGATAGGGACACAAGGTTCTTAAGTCACTTATGGAGGAATTTATGGAAGAAGTTGGGAACTCAACTACGATTCAAAAGTGCCTATCATCCTCGTATCGATGGGAAAAAGAGGTGGTAAATCATATTTTGGGAAACTTGTTAAGGTGCATAGTTGGGGAAAATCCAAACAATGGAACTTAGCATTACCACAAGCTGAGTTTTCATATAAAAGTTCCATAAATAGATCCATAGAAAGTCTCCATTTTTATCAGTGTATGGGAGTAATAAAAACAGGGTGTTATATTTGGTACAACTACCCGTTGATGCTAGAGTCATGATGATGTGGAAGCATTTGCCGAACATATACAACTATTATAGGAAGAAGTACATAAGAAGCTCCAAAATAGTAATGATAAGTATAAGGAAATAGAACATGTGCATAGATAGAGAAAGGTATTTATAGGTGGTGATTTGGTCATGGTATACTGTGAAAAGTAAAGGTTTCAAAAGGAACCTATAACAAGTCAAGTAAAAGAAGATTGCTCCCTCCAAAATCGTGAAATAAATAAATGATAATACTTATGAGGTAGAATCATGAGGAGTTTTGATATTTCTCCAATGCTTAATGTTTTAGATTTGTATTATTTTCATGGGGATAGTGTATAAGGGGATGTTATTGATTTAATTATTAGATTGGAGGCAACAAAGTTACGTGAAGAAGAAAGAAGAAGTGGATCGATTCTAGATAAGAAAACAATGGACACGCAACATGGGAAATACAATAAATATTTGGTACATTGAAAGGAATGGAACAAGAGGAAAATACTTGGGTCACAGAGTGGGAGATTAAGAAGTTAGATGTAGATAAATGGAAGCAGCTTGAAGAAGACAACTTGCAGGATCTCTGTTTTTTTCAAGCAGGAGAATGATGAGCAAAAATTAGCAGGAACTTGAAAACGCTCATAACTTGTTCTCCGGTGTTTGTTTGAGTCTGCTTTTTTGAACCTCATGTTTCAATGAGACGAATGCACCGGCCAACCCGCGCCACCAATTAGAGCAAGTTTCGCACATTTTTTGGCCCTAAATCCACCATCTTGAGGCTAAAAATTAGGATTTAAGTTGCTGTTTGGTTTTTTCCTATTTTAGGGGATTAGTTAATTTTAGTCTATTAGTTGCATTATGAGTTAGAAAGTTGAAATTCCTCTAATTTAGGCATGTAGAAGATGCGTGACAATTTCTATGCCCGCATTTAATAAACATGCAAACTTACTAAGAATAGCAGGTTTAGTAAACTCGCTAAAAATAGTAATTTCCACCACCTAGAGTAGTTTTAGTCAAAGTTAGTTAGAGTTTTCTTGAAATTCTAGTTAGGAGTTGTTTTATTATTTAGGAAACATTTTAATTCATGATTCGATAATGAATAAGGAGATCTATTTTTTTTGGAGTTCATATTATTAGTAGTATAATGTGTTTGTTTAGAATTTGGCTATATTAGATGGATACTATATTATATCATGACAAAGAAAAGGCTTCATGCATTGATCAAACTTTTAATATATAAAAGCAAAAGAAAAAATACAAAAGCAAACATCTTTGGAAATCTTCCCGCATCGATCAACTTTCCCATCTATAACAAACTTCTCGCATTGATCAGCTTTGTGACATATTTCTCGAGTGGGAATAGACCTAGGAAAATCACCTAAGGAGAACCTACTTCCCCGTACATGATACCTCCTTAGTGGCCTTGGCCACCCACCGCTTGTTTCCACCACTTCCCCCATATAGGCTACATCTGAAACCTTTGTTATGTCGATAGTAGGTGTATAAGCATACCTTCCATATTTCCCCTATGATTTTAAGTTTGACTAATCATCATTAGTTATGTGTTAAAATTAGCTAAAGGCCATAAGTGCATTGCTTTTTGTGGTTCCCTTTCATGTTTGACCACCAATCTAGTCTAAAATCCTCTTCCTTATGCACACTCTTTATTACGATGAAGTGTACTATTCTATCTAAGGTCACTCAATCCTAGACGCATCTTATATATCATATCACATCTAATTGTACCATCTTATATATCTTATTCAATACTACCAACATTTTCACCGAGAGATTTCATATCTAACCTAAACCCTCTCATCATCATTTCTACTACATCACATCCATTCTAATCTAAATCAAACTAGAGTATACTTATCACATCCATCATATCATTTGTCATCTAAATCCATCATGTTATCTACATATAATCATGTCAAAACCATCTACACCCACTTCAATACATCTAATCTAATCTCATTCACATCCTATCGATTACACCCATCACATCAAAATATATTTTCATCCATGCATCATCTAAATCAATCACCATAATCTAATCAAACATCATTTCCTATCTGCAATCTAAATCTATACATCATATCAAATATCTACATCACATCATCTAATCTAACATCCACATCCTCGTCCATCATATCCATCGCATCTATCATGATCACATCTAATCTAAATCCATTATATCTAAGTTCATACACCATCATCATATCTAACATCAATATCTACATCATATCAAATATATACATCATCATCTATATCTAATCATATCCAATCCATCACATCACATCATCAATATGTGTGTCACATCACATCCAACATCTAAATCAATATCCATATCTAATTAATTGTCAACGCCAATTAAAGCATCTAAATTATAACATCTATCTAATATATACTCATCAAAACACATGTAAACCACGTCAAAATAAAATCACACACACACATACATCATCAAAATATTTGTACATCCGTGATAGGCCTCTATTGGGCTCTATCTCAAAATATATACATCAAAATTAATGTCAAAATCTATATACAATGTCCACCCACTAACTAGTGAAATGGAGATCGGACACTCTAAGTTTTGAACCTGTCCTCCTCTAGAGAAATGACCTATCCTCCCTCATTCCCTCCATCTCGCTCCATCATATAGTCTATGATTCCACCTCGAATGAACCACGTTAGTTTTTCTCCTCGATGTTACCTATCGTGATAATCACCATGATATCATCTCGTCACTAAGTAGGCCACATAACATGACACATCGTAGTTTTGATATAACTATACTCTCATAGTAACACACGTCCTCTCCTAGTTCTTGGTAATGCTTCGGTGACACTATAGTAGGCAACACCATTTGGCCATCTCCCGTGAGGATCCCTATACCTCGCCCCTCGTCACCTCCGATGTGGAACCCAGTCTCCATATTTATCCCGATAGGCCTCTCTCGTATCTCTAATAATGGTCTCACTACTATATAGCTAGGTCCCTCTCTTGGTGCATCCCATCTAACTCCCGACGAGATGTATCTAACTTTACCTATAATCTAGATATCTCTGCAAAGGTGCCTCCATCTCCACCCTCTCCACGCAAAAGTAATGTTACCTCTCCTTATGAAGGCACTCTTTGCTCTCCTCCAACCTGAGATACCTCCTCAACAGCCTTGGCCACCTAATGTTGTGTCCACCCACATAACCCTCCCCTACACCCACATCATCATCATCAGTATCCCATGGCTCCCCATCCTCCACCAATGGGTCTACCATTGCAGGGTTGGGAATGTCCCTCTCTACCTTTGTCTCATCTATATATGATAGGTGCCCCAACCTCTATCTCATGCTTTACTCTAAATTGACTCATCACACTTGTGAACTATACTACTTCTACCATCTCTAACCTCCCGCCTTCTACACACATCTAACCCTTCTCATACCTACTAATTGAATATCTATCCTAGGTCATACAAGGAAGCCTCTATATGAAATCCTAATAAAATTTTCTACCTCCCATCACCCCAAACTCTCCTCATACCAGTCCTCACCCCTCTCACCCCTGCTTCCATAAGCCTCGGTTGGCTTGCATGAATCTCAAAAATCCCACAACTAGCTCTAAGTGATCACATGCCACTTATGGAAGCCCTAATGGCCTCACCACTGCTATGTGCTTATAGGCCCAATAGTGTAACAAGAAGCCTACATCCATGCTTGTCCTCCTCCTAGATACATACATCCATAACTTATAGTATACATGTCCTAAGAGCACTACTCCAAGTGAGAACATTATCCTTTTCTCCATAATATCTCCCAACACCCCCACTAACGCCGATGGGAATCTAGCCCCTTGAATCTAGAAGAGCATAACACAAAATCACCATCATAATCAAACATATCAGCCAAATCCTCGGTTTCATTGCCTACGATATTGTGGCTCGATGTGAAAATCCCCAAAAAAATCAATGCACGGCCTCTACTCAAAATAACCATGTCAATGCACCCATCCTCCCTTCTACTATAATCGATACTATAAGCGCCCCCTAAATCAATAATCTCAAGACACGATACATGTCCTCCAACATGACCATCATATCTCTAGTCAGAACTAGAAGGTGCTCATCATTGGATACCATATATCGATCAATACTATCATAATCCATTTATCTCTAGGCACTATCCGTAGTGATAGAATCCACCCAATCCCACTACCTATAGATAATCCCACTCTGTATCCACAATATCCCCTAATTCATTCAAACATGGTCAAGACTCTATCTCTCAAATATAAAGTGTCTCTTGCCTACAAAACCTATCAAACAGGCACCCATCAACATCTAATCTTCAACAAATAATAATTTTCCATCCATTATAGTCAACAATTTTCCCTATCTATAAAGTCGATGCTAACCTATCCTAAGTCGACACCTCTTTATCCCCAGCTGATGTTGACCTCATACATGTCAACACTACCCTACCATAGTAAAAACAACCATGTCCAATCACTATCGATCCGACCCTTGATGCCTATTTTTAAAATTCAAAAATCCTAAAAAAATAATAAATAAAATTAGCAAAAATTAAAAAAAAGTAAGCTAAGGTTTTGACTCTTACCACTCTTTGAGTCCTATAGTGCTTCTTTCCTCTTCTGCTAGCTTCCATCTCCTCAAATAAAAATAATCTCTCTCATAGCTCTCAATCGTCAAACTCATGTTGTTCAAATGAGCCTTCCGACCATCTTCGCCACTTATATTGGTGCACTAACCCCATCATCGTCGACCCTCTTGGTCATCATCTACCCAAGCCAAGTCGTCATTGACTCACCCAGTCATCATCAACCCAACCATAATTTGCTTCTTTTATCCCATATCAACCAATATCTTCATCAAATTATCATTTCTTCCACTTTAGGCTTGTGTGTCACCCATAACACAACTTTCTATATCTTCGTAGCTCATCTTGACACTTTTTTACCTACCTATCTATGTTGCTCATTTTTCATCATATCTTTCCACCCGCATCATGGCCATCTTTTTGCCCTTCTTGGAGCACCATCGATCATCATAAAGCCCATAATTTTGGCCATCTTTTCAATCTTTATGCCCTCAAGATATATATTTGTTTGATTCGTCATATTTTAAGGACGACTCATAATATTTTATCTTGCTTTGTTGTCAAGCCATCTGTCAAACCATTGTTTTGACCATCCTTGCATTTATTTGTGCATACCTTTGATGTATGTATTTGACTCATTGGTACCACGGCTTGCACATCCATATAAATGGATTCCAATTGATTCCCTCCATGTCAAAATGATCCTTACCATCTCACAGGTCTCAGTATGGTAATTATCATCACCTCTATTGCAAGTCGTGCTATGTCCCTATCGATGTGTTTCTAATGTCATTGCTCTATGTTTATTTTACTTTTATTTTTATCCTTTCAATAGTCACTCGCTTCACTTGGGACATATTTTTATCTCTTCTCCCATCCCTTCCATCCTCTTTCTTTCTTTCTCCATCTTCTTTCAAACTCGTAACCAATTCCCCTTCATGTCACTAATCCGTAGTTTGAGGGGGAGCACATATGCCCTCATATTTCATCACTTCTAGTTTTTTTTGTGGCTTGCTTAACACAAACCACTTGACAAAAAGAGGTATTTGTAGACAAAAAGGTTGGTACCTTTCTCCCCATCCCACATTCGCTCCCTTGCATTGTCATTTTACACATTCATATTTCCTTCCTATTTATATTTCTATTTCCCTCCTTAAGCCCCATTCATCCCTCTTAAATTCCATTTTCCCTATCCCATTTTAATCCTAACATTTTTTATCCCCCTTTATCCATCCTTGATCCTATTTAATTACCCAAATCCCGCCTCGGTCCACCATCGACCCAATCATTATCTTCATTAGATTTTCCTTCTTTTGCATCCTCTCTCGTTCTCCGACCATCCCAAAATAAGATCCAACATCTGAAAGTAGGTTCCAAATCTATTTCCTACTTATCTATTGATCATCTTTAACTGTTCGCTATCGAATGTACCAGCTTAGTCTTGGGTTAGTGTCAACCTAACAATGTTTGATTTTGTTTATCAACATTTAAATTATCAGATCTTTATTTATGAATTTATAGCATATCTTAGATATCTGTTTCAAATTGTTATCTTCAAGATCGATCCATTATCATCTTTATCTATTTTTTATCAAATTGGGTTGACATTCATCCTGAAGTTTTCACTTTTGGGTGACCTTGTCGTCAGAAACCCACCATCGTATCTACTAATTATTTTCGTGTTTATCTTCTCTTTGGTGTACAAGTTATCTAGATCACCATGAAGAGGATATTTTGCACCCGTATCTCCACCACCATCATCATCCCCATCAGGAGGTATCCTTAAACCATCCCATATTTTTTGAGTTTCTTGATTTCTTGTATCCCTTTGATTAAGTTGAAACATGAGTGGGAAATCTCGTCAAACAATAACAAAATAATAATAATAATTTAATTCTAAATATATTGATTTTTTTTGAAATATTCACTCATTATTTATACTAATGTAGTCAAAAAATCATGCACTTTAGACATTTATCTGTCCCAATCTCATACTATTATTTATAAGGTTCTTGAGTGAAGAAAGTACTAATTAACTCCCGTCCTTTGACCACATTGTTTATTTTATTTCGTAATTTGTGACCTATTACACCCATATGACCAACCATTTTTTGACATTCCCTGTTATTTTAGCCTTGATCAAGGCACCCATGGGTGCCCTGGTTTCACCAAGGGCACCCCAGCCCTTTTGCACTTTCCCACCTTTTTTTGGATCTCTTCTAGCCATTTTACATCTTTATCTTTCCTGTGGTCAACCTTTTCGGGGTTAACTACTAAATTAAACCAAGAGAAGTATATAAATATAAAGTTATGAGACAATAATGAGGGACCTAACATCATCTACTACTATCACTCATCTAGAGTTGCATCCATATATTGCTTTGACATCCAAATAGCTTCATCATTAAAGCACAAGCTAGGACATCTACATCACACTTCATAGGGGAAGGATTTTATTATATTCCATGCACACATTTTATTACATTTTCTACATTTAACTATTGCTCACTATTTCACAAAGTGCTATTGACACAAGAACACCTTGGGCACGACATGAACACACTCACCAGGATGACATCCAGGTCTAAAATCTAGTGCAACGCTTAGTTAGTAAGCCCATTGTTGTGGTAGCTGAGGTTAGTCCGACCCATTCATTTACATATTTATTTTTTTAGGGTTTTGATACTTCATTTTGGGCCTTTTGTAGGTTGTTCATCCTCTTGGAATATTTGGATCATTCGGCGCAATAAAGACGGGAAAATTAGTGCGATAGACAATGAAGGTTATCAATCATCTCTAGGACTTGTGAAGACTAGTTCCAGACCTTTTTCCCAGACTAGGGTGCCTGTTTTGCTTAATAGAGTGCCCATGGGTGCCCCAATCCTCTCATTGGCGCTCCAGTCTAGCAATATCACCCGAGATATTTCCTCTATACGGGATCTCGACACAGCTCTTCATTCTTATTTATCTAGTTACTTCGTGAGATTATTTAACAAGCATTTGTTATCAGTTGAGTTCTTTCCTCTTTTTCTCACATTAGGGTTTAATATTTCATTTTACATATTTTCTTAGATCATTGGTATATTTTTTTCTGCATTTATTTACTTCATTTACAAATTTTCATAGCTTAGATTAACTATTTATATACTACTTAGTTTAGTTAATTTTAGTTAATCATTTTGGTGAACCCACTTGACCTACATACTCCTAGGATCCTCATTATTCTTAGGGTTTCTTCATCATGGCTATCTCCATTCATGAATTTTTTCTTCTCCATCCTGAATTATGAGCTAAAATCATTAATCTTTTACTCACTACTCCAATTCCTGACAACACCCATCCCGATATAGTCTATAACACCTTTAAGATGCATTCTCTCACCATATTGCTTTCCCATCTATTCCTCGGATGATCTTGCTACTTTTGACAATGACCCACCTTTGCATATCATCTTTCGTATTCAAAATGTAGGTGTAAAATGCACCTTAATTGATAACAGATATGAGCTCAACTTGTGTCCTATGTCATTCCTTGAAGTTTTAGGTCTCTCACTCGTGATGTTAGCCCATCTAGTATTTCATTGCATGCTTATGATGGTTTTGTCCATCCATGTCTTGGTCACATTACATTTCCCATTACTCACCTTTAGCCCAAAACTATCCACACACATATTTTTTTTTTTCATTTCCCGGTCTCTTATAATTTCTGCTTTCGCAAGGCCATGGAATCATGTCATACAAGCCATTACATCTATTGTACATCATTGTGTTAAATTCCTTCATGATGGCATTGAACATATTATTCCTCAGTGACCGTGACCCATTCGAATACTGTGATTATGCTCCTAATACTATTGTTCCTATTCCACATACTAATACTACCGATGATCCCCAACCTATGGACAAACTACCTCACTTACCACCACTTGATGGTACTATTTGTGTGATAGATGTAGTTTCTTCTATGCCACATGCTACTACTACTACTATGCTTGTCCAGCTTGTCCAGTCTATAGACGTCACTCTATCACATTCACCTTCACCTGCACCACCTACCTTAGCATGCCCACTATTCACTTGCACACTTTTCATGAATAACTCATATTGGGAACACATTCCATTTGATCCTACATGTGATGTCACTATTTGTTCCCATGATGGTCTAGCTCATCTTGGTTTCAATTTTGAGGATCTTCATCCTTCCACTCATGACCCTCATCTCTACTATGGCTTCATCACCATTACTATTGCTTATGGTTTGCGAGTATTTCATCTTATGGTCTACTTATCACAAACCCCTCATTCTTCTCCACTCACATTAGGGGAATATTGGCTTACTTATATTGAGGCACATTAGATCCTAGTCATATAAAACATTTCATTTCATATGCCCTTCGGTCGTGTTTTTATTTGCAATAGTTATTTTCTTAGCTATTCGCAAAATCTCACTCATTGGTATGCACATGACTGCCCACTTCCTCCATTCACCGATGAGGAGTATGCTATGGGCATGTACAACTTACACCTTAATGGCTCATTGCATGATCAACTAGACACTATTTCTTACCAAGTCACCAATGCTTATCCATATGACTTTGACCTAGAGGATGATGATCTTCTCGATGAATTTACATGATATTTTTGGGCACAC
This sequence comes from Taxus wallichiana var. yunnanensis, assembly GCA_018340775.1. NCBI lineage: Eukaryota > Viridiplantae > Streptophyta > Pinopsida > Cupressales > Taxaceae > Taxus > Taxus wallichiana. Next base: position 232,568,619 of record CM031239.1, on the reverse strand, counting down.
ACACTTAGGGGGCATAAACTTCACTTTCCCCCCATGTTTTCGTCTTAGACAACTAAATTTTTCCTTGTTCCATTTTCACACACTTGTTAGGCATACTTATCATATATTCTAGCATCATTACTCAATGACACACTCTTGTGCTTCAATTCACACTTGAATGTTGAGGGATTACTACTACATTAAACCCCACACACTACACCATAGGCATTACACATTGCACTTCATCATACATTACACATCATTCACCCTACATTCTACTACAACATTTTGACATTCACGTATTCACACATCCTACATTATGATAGTCATCATTAGGCATACACCACTATCTACGCATCTTACATCCTACACATTGCATTATCCGTTTGTCTACATATCATAAATATTACACCGCACATCTTCACACATATTCACATATTATACTAGTCTTCATCATATATGAGTATAACATTACATTACTATTTTATCTACATACATTACATGCCATCTTATGCATTCCATATTACACATTCTACACTTCTAACATTATATTCTACATACTATATGCTCTTAGTCACACTACATTTATTGCACATTTCATTACTATCCATCATGCATATTCACATGTTCTATTCACCTTGCATTTTACATCTTGCATTGGCATATTTACACATTCCACCTATCATATTATTGACTTTTATCCTTTATATACACTACATTACCATTCATGCATTATTTTATCATACCCGATGACACACTTTAGTTCCTCACCATACTAAGACTATCGATGATGCACATTTTATAAATCTAATGGAAGTTACAAATTTACTACTTACCTTTCACCATGTGACATTCCTAGGCTAGTGACATACAATTTAGGATAAATCATCACCTATTCCATCATTTTGTAGTGGTATACATCTTAGGTTACATCACTACTTCCCTACTATTCATCTCGTAGTGACATATGCTTTAGGATAAATTGTCACCTATTCTATTATTTTCTAGTCGACTACACCTTAGGTTACATTACCACACCATCGTTTCATTTTATAGTGGTATACACTTAGGGATAAATTATCATTCATCCTGTTCATCTTATAGTGATATACGTTTAGGCTACACTCTCATTTATTGTTCATTCTTGACTGCTTTAATGGGAAAACAAAATGAACCTCATTGCATATATTTCCATCCACTCTAGGGGCATTAGGTCTCCTATCATTCCATCTTGCATTCCATTCCATACATCCACAACATACTACATATTATGCTTGCTTTTATTTTTGCTTACTTTTAATTGTTCATGATCACTTTATTACACATGCTAGTTAGCTTACTTGTATGGCATTTATCTATGTCATACATACATGCATGTTCATGAATTTTTCTAGTTGTGATTGCATATGATCTCTTACACATGAATAGATGCCCGCATTCTACCTTTCCTACATTCGGTTGTTGGGGTTTCACATTCATCTATTCTAGGTGCTTTATTCTTTCATTTTGTACTTAGAACTTTACATTACATGCTTATACATGTTTTTTACATACTAGTTATCTTTCTAACATGCTAACATACTTCATGTGCAACATTTGTTATGCTATTGGTTTCCATATTTGTTTATTACATTGTCTTTTATTGTTTGTGGGCTTTGTCCTATGTTTGGTGTGTACACTTGTTTATTATTTGCCATCCATGATTGCTTTGTGTGTCTCGTGACATCATGAGTGGTGTCCCATGTTTGTATCCAAATTTGTGCAACTTACTTTTCTTCTTGCATGTTTACATTGCATTACTTAATAAGCGTATCTTGTTTAAGCATATAATGTTTTCTACATGCATGTTTATTTACACTTATTTTTGGCTAGCCTTCTTGTTTGTATGTGCCTTTGTTTCTACCAAGGAATTTATAGAGTTACAATGTACATGCATTTGGTAGCTAACTTTGTGTAACTTACTTTTCTTCTTGCATGTTTACATTACTTTTCTTGGTAGCGTACACACTCGTTTGTGTAGCTTATACATCGTTTTTTATGTCTATATGTTTGAAGCCAACTTTATGCAACTTAATTTTCTTCTTGTATGTTTACATTACTTTTCTTGGTAGCATAAACACTATTTATGTAGCTTATACAATGTTTTCTACATGCATGTGTGTTTACGCTTGTTTTTGGTTAGCTTTCTTGTTTGTACGTGCCTTGGTTTCTACCAAGCATTTTTCGAGTTATAACGTACATGCGGTTAGACCTCTTTTTGGGCTCCATGTATCTTATTAAGAACATCAAATGTGTCCCCAAAGAGGGGGGCATCATTTGGGGTTTACATACTAACACAACATATTTACACTAGTTTAGTTTAGTGCACTTTCCTCCTCGGCATTGTGGGTTACATACACCGAGTGGGTTCAGACTAGTCTACGAACCCCATACACAATGGATTGTATAGGACATGACATCCTTCCTTAGCATTTTTGGGAAATAGTTATAGGCTTAGAGGTTATAGTGGGTGTGCCTCTCTACACTACTTCAATCAAGTGGGCATCGAATCACCCAAAAAACCAAGATAATACAAATATATATACACATAGTTCAGGGAAGTAGTTAGATCTTGAAGGACACATAACATTTCATCCCTACACTTCTTCAGCCTATGGCATGATATCGCCCAAAAAAATTGAAGTACAGGATATCCATCCACACTTTCTCTCTCGACATGGATCAGGTGCACATATTCCATTTACATTTTTCATTTACATTAGCTTATTTTACATACACATGTCTCTTTTATATAATGTTTTTACATTTACATACATACATATTTGACTACTTGATCATTTTGTCCTTGCAAGTCCAACCCTATGAGAAACAAGAAGTGAAATGGGGCAAAATGAAAACAACAACAAGATTTTGTGGACACACACATGCTTTACTAGCCATGCAGGTACACTACACATCATTGTGACAACTACACACATGTATTCCTCCTAGGTTCACTCTCATCACTTTTTCTTTACACATTTTTCATCTATAGTTTCCACGCTCCTCCATATTTTTGGTCATTCCACACTTTTATCTAGTCCTTCGGTGCATTTCTACTACACTCTTCATGGACATCAGGTACACATCTCTATCTACTTTATCTTACCGAGATTTCTACTCACCAACATAAAGTGGGGGGAAAATTTAGTCAAAAATCATGCATTTTAGACATTTATTTATCCCGAGCTCATACTACTACTTAGAAGGTTCTTGAGTGAAGAAAGTACTAATTAACCCCCATCCTTTTAGCCATCTTGTTTATTTTATTTCATAATTTGTGACTTATTGCACCCACATGCCCAACCATTTTATGACATTCCACATTAATTTAGCCTCAACTGGTGGGGCACTAAATTATTACTGGGGCACCCATGGGCACCTTGGTCCCACCAGGGGCGCCCCGACCCTTTTTGCACTTTCTTGCTATTTTTTGTGCCTCTTCTAGTTGTTTTACTTATTTATCTTTCTTTTGGTCGACCTTTTCGGGGTTAATTACAAAATTAGACCAAGAGAACCCTATAAATATAAATTTATGAGACCATAATGAGGGACCTAGCATCATCTACCACTATCACTCATCTACAGTTACATCCATCTATTACATTGGCATCCACATAGCTCCATCATCAAGACACAATATAGGACATTTCATCACAATTTATAGGGGGAGGGATTCTATTCTATTCTATGCAAACATTCTATTACATTTTCTACATTTAGCTATTGATCACTATTTCAAAAATTTCAACTAACATAAGATCACATAGGGCACGACATGCACACACTCACCATAACTACATCCGGGTCTCAAATCTAGTACAATTCTCAGTTAGTAAGCCCATTATTGTGGAAGATGAGGTCAGTCCGACCCATTCATTTGCATCTTTCTTTTTTAGGGTTTTGATACTTCCTTTTGGGTCTTTTGTAGGTTGTTCATCCTCATGGAATATTTAGAACATTTAGTGTAGTTTGGGAAAACTAATGCGACAAACAATAAAGGTTATCACTCATCTCAAGGACATGTGAAGACCAGGGCCTGCCCTTTTTCCTAGACCAGGGCACCTATTTTTCTTACTAGAGCACCCATAGGTGCCCTAGTCCTCTCTCAGGTGCTCCTGTCTATCCATATCACCTAGATCTATCCTCTGCGGGACCCTGACATAGTCGTTCCTGATTCTGATTTATCTAGTTACTTCTGTGACATTGTTTAACATGCATTTGTTATCAGCTGAGTTCTTTCCTCTTCTCTATCACACATTAGGGTTTACTATTTCATTTTACATATTTTCTTAGATCATTATCATATTTCTTTGCATCGCATTTATTTACTTCATTTACATTGTTCATAGCTTAGATTAACTATTTATATACTACCTAGTTTAGTTAATTTAAGTTAATCAACTACAATTAATTTTTAAATTTATTGTTAACATTAATAATAATAATAATAAATTTATATTTACAAAAATTAATTATTATTATTACTTATTACAGTTGTTATAAGTATTATTATTTACTCATGAACACAACTACTAAGTAAAATAATAAGGAATTTAAATACAAATTACTATAGTAAAAATACCGGACATTTTGAATCTTGTTTGTTGTAAATACATGCAAGTGAAAATGAGACGTAGAACATTATATTTAAATACATGTATCATACTTGATTTAATAGAATTTGAATTAAATCTAATTATAGAGTAAATATTGTAGTGTCCGATATATAAATGTTAATGTACAATAAAGATGCAAGAAAATAAACATTTATAAATATAAAACCCTAAGTAAGAGAGGGAGATAGATAGACTTAGATGATTCCAGAGAAATCTAGAAGTGATCTCGGATAGGAGAACTATTGGAATATAATGTAGGAATTATCATCAAATCTCACCGGGTTTTTAAATTCAAGGATGTGCAAGACATGAGTGCCTTGGCAATAATGTATGTCTTTGGGTCTTCAGTGTGTCATGTGAATCATCAAGATCTGGTCTCTTTTATGTAGGAGGAGCTTCGTTGTTAGTCTTTGTTTTTTCTCTTATTTCTCTCTTGTAACCTAAAAAATAACTCGCAAAATAAGTTGTCGATCTGCACATGTCCACAAACCACAACAAATATAATTAAAAATATGTAGAATATGGAGTCAGATCGACCACGATGGTCACCCAAAGACTGAACTTAGTACCAAAGACCGCACTACATTTCAGACTCCATGTAGTTCTTTGTGAAAGTGTGTATAATGATTCCCTAAGATGCCCTTGTACAAGTTACACTAAGATAGTGGGCTAGGTCTAGAATGATCTAATGATGCAAATATATATAATGGAATAAAATAGACTTCCCCTCCTATGTTGTGTATGCATAAGTGATGTAACCCTTGTCCCTTGAGTGAGTGTGCTAGATGGATGCTTTGAAGTGCTTTTGTGCCTTTGGATGCAAGATTAGGTGATAGTAGATAATGATAGTGTTTGGTCCCTTATTTGAGAGCTATAAATATATATATATATGATTCCCTTGTTTGAATTTTATAATTAACAACTGAAGGATGACCCAAAAGTGTAAAAGATACCTAAGAAGTAAAAGAGACCCAAAAGAGTAAGAAAAGGATAGAGAGGGTAAGGAGTTCCCGTAAGGGTATGAGCTCTAGGCATTTTTGTCCCAAACGGGCGCTAGTGTCCAAGGCCATAAAAGATAAAACAATCAAATAACAATGTTGGCTAGATTTTCTGCATAGCATCAAACCTAGCAAATCATGAGATAAATCTCCCTCATTTAACCGGTGAGGCTCCCGTCTCTCATTTGTCAATATAAATGTGTTATTATCTATTAGGGGGTTTTACTTTAACCACTTAGTTCATGAACCATAACTAAGAAGTTTTGCAGCAAGTAAGTAGTTGTTTAAGAAAGGAGAATTATTGATGAAAGAAGTAAAGGAATTACTGAGAAAAAAATGGGGAAGATGTGCATCCCAATTAGTAGATAGCAGATCTAATTACATGCACATAGAAGAAACTTAAAAATTTGAACACATAGAATTATAAAGCAAAGGCAGCTCTAGATCCAGATCTAAAATAACACAAAGTTTATCAAGAGATATAAGATTCAAAGCAAGAAACAAAGTACACCGTGACACAAAGTTCTCTGGAACCTGCTCCTTTGTATTCCTCTGCTACAAGTTGCTCTCAAGGGTTCAAGACAAAGTCTAAAACACAAGATTGCTGCTTACAAATTCTGATTCCTTCCACCCCTTCTCCTGCTACATCAGAAAGGATTGAGCCATTCTATGTGTCTTTGCTCATCAACGGACATAAGCTAAGCAATTGCATCTTGGATTCTGGAGCTTCCGACAATGTCATGCCTGCCAAAGTTGCTGATGCCTTGGGTCTTACATTGACAAAAACCATCGGAAGATGTTATTCCATGGAAAGGCAAGTCCCTCTTGTGGGGCAAATTAAAGATGCACAGGCAGTACTTACTTCCTTTCCAGATAAAAGACTGAAAATGACTATCCTTGTAGCAGACATTCCAGTCTCTTATGGCATGCTATTGAGTAGAAATTTCTGCAAAGAGCTGGGTGGAGAAGTCAAGATGGATTGGTCTTGTGTGCACATACCAATCAAAGGAGTAAATCAGAAGCTGGAACCTGAGAAGAAATCTAAGTACACAGTATCAAAATCTGAGGATCCTAGATCTCAGATCTTGTTTCAGGAATCAGATCACGGAGTCTATTATCTAGAAATGGATAAAGAAGAAATTCAACGGGTGATTCGAGAATCACATCAAATTGATAACAAGATTTGGACTCTGGAATTTGATGGTAGTTGTTGTTCATTTGGATCCGGCGCAGGCGTTGTTCTTATCTCTCCTGAAGGGAAGGTGCATGCGCACTCCTTCAAATTGATGTTCGAAAATACTAACAATACGGCTGAGTATGAAGCATTGTTGTTAGGCATGGAGCAGGCAAGAACAATGGGAATCAAATTATTACACGCAAGAGGAGATGCTGAGCTGATTGTGAAGCAGATAAGGGGCCTCTACCAAGTCAAAAAAGACAAACTGCGGCACTACAGAGATCGGGTCTACTCTGTTATCCTGATTTTTCAGCTTTCTCGGTATCTTACATTCCGAGAGAACAAAATTCAAGAGCTGATTCGCTCGCAGTGACTGCAGCCTTGTTGAATCCGGATCAGCCCCCTGCATTCTTTAGACAGGGAGACTACAAGGTGGAAATGGTTTTTCGCCCAAAGGTTCCTGACAACGTCCAGCAATGGCAGGTTTTCAACGATGACACACAGATTGCTGCGTTTCTCCAACAGAAGGACAACTTTGAAGAAATCTACTATGAGGGAAGCAATTCACCTCCTAGGCAGACCACTGTCGGAGAAATGGATGCTGACGTCTCAGGAGGTCAGGAGATTATCCAGCTAAAGGGAAATAAAATTCCCAAAGGCTTGGTATCTCTTGAGGAAATGTTTGATAAGCATGATCAGATGCTTAAGAAAAATGAAGAAAATGAGGAAGGCTCTTCCTCCGACACACAATTACTAAATTTGGGAGCCGGCAATGATCCCAAATTAGTAAATCTGGGTAAGTGTTGTTCAGAAGCTGAAAAGGAAGCTTTCACTAAGCTTCTTAAGAAATACATGGATGTTTTTGCCTGGTCCTACCAGGATCTAAAAACATATCAGCCTGCGGAAGTTCAACACTACATCCCACTTAAACCAGAACAAAAGCCTTTCAAGCAGAAGCTGCGGCGGCACAATCCTACCATTTCAGGAACCATCTTTGCAGAAATCCAGAAGTTGTTAGATGCAAAGATTATCTATCCCATACACCATTCGGAATGGTTGGCCAACATAGTCCCTGTAAGAAAGAAGAGCGGCGAGATTAGGCTGTGCGTGGATTTCCGCAACCTTAATCAAGCTTCATTAAAGGATAACTACCCTATCCCCATCATGGATCACACTCTGCAGGTGGTCACTGGATCTGAGATGCTTTCCATGCTTGATGGCTTCTCAGGATACAATCAAGTCAAGGTGGCCGAGGAAGATCAATACAAAACGACGTTCATCACACCTTGGGGAACCTTCGCATACCAGAAGATGCCGTTTGGCCTGATTAATGCGGGTGCTACATTTCAAAGAGCTATGGATCTAGCCTTTGCTCATCTCAAAGATATAAGCATAGTTGTGTACCTGGATGATTTGACAGTCTTTTCCAAAGATAGAAGCACACATATTTCAAACTTGGAAGAGGTCTTCATACAATGCCGCAAGCATGGTATTTCTTTGAATCCTAAGAAATCCATCTTTGCTGTAACCGAAGGAAAGCTGCTTGGGCACATTGTTTCCAAAGAAGGAACAAAGATAGATCCAGAGCGTGTCAAATCCATTCAGACATTGCCTTTGCCCACATCCAAAAAAGGAGTTCACTCTTTCTTTGGAAAAGTGAATTTTCTCAGAAGATTCATTCCTGACTTTGCTGAGCTAACCCGTCATATTTCGAATATGATGAAGAAGACACAAGATTTTAAATGGAGCAGCGAAGGGAAGGAAGCTTTCGAGAAAATCAAAGAGGCCCTGTCGAAAGCTCCAGTCTTGGTTTCACCTGACTTCAGTAAAGGATTTATTCTTTATTGTTATTCTTCCGAACACACTATGTCAGCAATTCTGATGCAGAAAAATCAAGAGGATGCAGAAGCTCCTATTGCTTTCATGAGCACGCCCCTTAAAGCCTATGAGTTGAAATACACTCCAATGGAAAAGCACGCATATGCAGTGGTGAAGGCATGCAAAGCATTCAGGTATTATATTCTTTCCTCGCACACTGTGGTTTTGGTTCCAGATACTGCAGTTAAATCTATCCTTACTCAGCAAGAGTTAGGATTGTTGAGAGGCACGTGGGTAACAAAGGTTCAAGAATATGACCTGGATATTAAACCAACAAAGCTGGTTCGAGGAAGAGGTCTGTGTGAACTAATGACAGAGATGAAAGCATCAGTACCTGAAGCAGATCAGGATGGGATAGATGAAGATTTACCTGCAGTACTTTTTATAGATCTGGTAGAGGAGTGGTACAGTAACATTGCTTACTTTCTGACGTATGGAGAATGCCCAGATCAACTTTCCAGAAAAGAGAAACGAACAATCAAACTTAAATCCAAAGATTTTGTTCTTTGGGATAATGGTTTGTACAAGAAAGGAATTGATGGCGTATTTCTCAGATGCGTGGACAAAGCTCAACAGGATCAGCTACTACAACAGTTTCATGACATGGCTTGCGGTGGTCATTTCTCAGCCCGAGTCACTGCACATAAGATCCTTAGAGCAAGGTATTACTGGCCCACCCTTTTTCAAGATACTGCAGAATGGGTAGCTAAGTGTCAAGCATGCCAACATTTTGTTGGGCGTGTGAAATTGCCTGCATTACCTCTAAAACCCATTGTGATTGAAGAACCTTTCCAACAGTGGGGTATGGATTTTATTGGAATGCTTAACCCGGCTTCCAGTGCCGGTCATCATTACATTCTAACAGCTACTGATTATTTCAGTAAGTGGGTAGAAGCTATTCCTGTGAAGACTGCCACTTCCGCCGAAGTGTGCAATTTTATAAAAGAAAATATTATTGTCAGGTTTGGCGTACCCAGCAAAATTGTAGCAGACAACGCTCCGAATCTTTCTTCTGAGGAGTTGGTGGAATTCTGCTACACTTATGGGATTCAACTTGTTCATTCCTCAAACTACTATCCACAAGGGAATGGTCAAGCTGAATCTAGTAATAAGAACTTGGTAACTATCATGCGCAAGCTTGTAACAGAGAATCAAAGGACTTGGCATAAAAAGTTGTTTGATGCATTATGGGCCGATAGGATCACACCAAAGAGGGCGATAGGCATGTCCCCATTTCAGCTGCTATATGGTAGAGACACAGAGCTGCCTCTCACCTTGGAATTGCCTGCCCTACGACTTTCTAAAGCCCTGGAGGATTCCACATTCACGGATGCTATTGATAAAAGAATCATGTACCTGACTGAACTGAGGGAAGTACAAACTCAAGTTGCAGATAGGTTGACAGAGCATCAAAGGAAGGTGAAAGTCATCTTCGACAAAAAAGCCAGGGAAAGGAAATTTGAAGTCAATGACTGGGTCCTTCTATGGGACAAAAGAAGAGAAACAAAAGGCATGCATGGAAAGTTCGATTCACTATGGAAAGGGCCTTTTGTGATTAAAAAGATCGCCGGAGCAGATAGCTTCATTCTTGCTCATCAGGATGGAGTTGAATTACCGTTGCCTTTCAATGGGCAACACTTGAAGCTGTTCCGGACATGAGAAGCAGGGTAAAACCTGTATGTACATAAATAAATCTTTGTTTGTTTTTCCTTGTTTTGTCTTGTTTTGGTGTTGTGTTGTGTTGTGTTTGTTTGCCTGACCCCGTGCCCAAAGGACAAGATACGAAACCAGAGATGCTGGGATCTCATCTTTTCCCTTTGTCATTCTGACAAGAGAAAAAGATGTCCATAGACGGAGCCAACTGGTGTCACTCAGATTTCACCCTGAAATCTGTGACTACCCTATCCAAAAAAATTTCGTACTTTTAAAATAATGGGTCATTTGTTGTTTTTATTGCCTGAAAGTTCTTGTATTGCATCAAGATAATCCCAAAGAGCCATATTAGCCTTTTTCGCCAAATACCCAGATGCCCAAAATTGTTTTATTCTCATGTGCAGGATTTGTCATGGGAATTTTGTATTTAATTATTTTGAGCCCCGTATGAGGCTATTTGTGCTCCGTTTTAACTCTATTATGAGCGAATATGTTATTATTCCTATGTACCAGAAGGATTTTAACTTATTTTAAGTTTTGGGCTTTATTTGTAACTTTTGGCAATTTTTCGTGTTTTTGTGGTGTCCCGTTTTGTTTTCTGTGAAATTTCTCTGGAGCAATTCCCTCGCCGGGTAAGCCCGATTTTTGGCCTGGAGCAGCTGGAAAACATACACGCACATTATGCCCGGAGGAAGTCGTCATCGAAGGTCTGGATCACTGGGAAAAAGCAAAGTCGTGCACAGAAAAGCCCTTGCGGGGATGGCGCATTTTGGAAAACAAAGGATTTAAGGCTGCGATGGGAAAAATATAAGCCGTAGGCGGGATGGGAATTGTATACCACGCCAGCAGGTACTTTTTGTGTTATAAAAGTCACTTACGCCTGCAGTGGGAAAAATAGAGGTCATGGGTGTGGGGAATTTATTACCCGCCTTGCAGGTAAAATTCCCATGATATAATAAAAGGAAAGTGACTTAAGTGAAATCATGGGATTTTAGTGGCTGCCTTGTAGGGTAAAGAATCCCATTGTCAAATTCAAATCACTTAAGTGGATCATGGGATTTTGGTGCCTGCCTTGCAGGGTAAAGTATCCCATTATGAAAGAATTCTTAAAAATAGAATTACATGTGCAAAAAAGTGCGCCCCCTTTGGTGAGAGAATAAAAAGATTAAATTTGATTATTTTAATTAATCTTTCCTCTCAAAAAGTGTGCCCAAGCTTGGAGGAGCTCAAAAAGTCAAAGATGGAATAAAAGAAAGGGAATCAGAATTTGTAAGCAGTGATCTTGTGTTTTAGACTTTGTCTTTGAACCCCTAAGAGCAAATTGTAGCAGAGGAATACAAAGGAGCAGGTTTCAAGAACTTTGTGTCACTTTGTGTACTTTGTTTCTTGCTTTGAATCTTAGATCTCTTGATAAACTTTGTGTTATTTTAGATCTGGATCTAGAGCTGCCTTTGCTTTATAATTCTGTGTGTTCAAATCTATTAAGTTTCTTCTATGTGCATGCAATTAGCTCTGCTATCTACTAATTGGGATGCACATATTCCCCATTTCTTTTCTCGTAATTCCTTTACTTCTTTCATCTATAATTCTCCTTTCTTAATCAATCGCTTACTTGCTGAAAACTTCTTAGTTATGGTTCATGAACTAAGTGGTTAAAGTAAAACCCCGATAGATAATAACACATTTATATTGACAAATCTGAGATGGGAGCCTCAACGCTTAAATGAGGGAGATTTATCTCATGACCGCCTAGGTTTGATGCTATGCGAAAAATCTAGCCAACAAACAACAAGGTTGTAGAGTATGTAAAGTCAATATAAGTATAACAATCAAAGAAAAAGGCCTCAAAGAAATTGTCGATTACTTAGGTATCATGTATATATTAACTCGCTCTAGGACCTAGAAATATACCAAAGTGCATAGATTTTGTATCTACACATACTCACCAAAAATTGAATCACTATTAAAATACGTTAGTTGAATAATGTATCACATCACACTATGAATTTCAAGTCTCTAATTAATATGAAAAATCTATTGATTTGAACTATTCTTATTTACATGTTTACACAAACACGTGTCATAAATGACAAGTAAAATTTTGATCTAAATGACCATGATCTGGATAAATCACCATGATATGGCTGTATCTATCAACACCATCGATTCCAACTATTTTGGATGATTCTTGTATGCATTGATGAAACACAATTAGCCATTTTCCTCTTTAGAATTAATGTTGAACTTAAAAATACCTTGCGGATGGAGTTCAAAGTTAATAAATGTTCAACTTTAGTGAACTAATGGAAAATTTTATATAGCGCGTGACACATTTCTTGCGCCTAAATTGCGTTTACATAACTATTTTATCAAAAACATTTGATAAACGCACAATGATGACTCTTTTATACGTATCGAATGATATTCTTATTAGCACATCTCCATATTTATTAAATCAAATGGTTGTTGTAGGTTGATATTATATGTCTTTTTATATGGCCACAAGTCTGTCAAAAGTGAATAAATGCGAAATAATTAATTCTTTACTCAAATTTTTAATTGTATATGAACAATGTCATAATTTACAAAGTGAAAAATTTCATAACACATACATGAAGACTGTTATCCTCCTATAATATAATCATGTTTAGAAGCCTCAACTACGAATTCCCCTTGTAAAAAACAATAATAGACATTAAACGTTCTAAATAACGTTATATATATATATATATATATATATATATTAGCAATCAATTATCAATGAGTAATAATGTACAACCTAATTGTTGTTCACGTTTTAAGAAATATGCTTCCTCCCTCTCTAAGAGATACATACACATTATCATGTATCTTAGAATAATTCTCATAAGATAATGGAGGAGATATACATAACTTTGTTAAGATATTTAACTCTTAATGTTGTAGTGAATTTCAACCCTTACTGCTCCCTGCCACTTATGTCAGTTGTTTCTCTTTGGAGAGTGAGTCCTTCCAAAAATATGAGGGTAATCTAATAAATTTTGATTCTTCCATATATATTCCCTTGAAGAATCGAAGGAGGTTACTTGGGCATCAACCAATGTAAATCAAATCACTTAATGTTTGTTGTAGTAAGTGTGAAGAATAGATCCTGGCTACCCAATTAAATTATAATTTATGTGAATTGACTATGACATAAGTACCAATATGATCTAGTGCCATGAATATTTGTTCCAAAATGTTTCACTGTTATGCCAACTTATCATTTGGTGTACTATCAATGCACTAGAGTAAAGCTTTAATAGTCATGGGAACATTGTCCTCCAGATGTTTCAAAGAAAAATAGAAGTAGTGGCTTGGTTTCGGTGCCAAACCGATATATGATGTCCTAAATATATAAATCTAGGGTGCTTTCAAAACTTTTTTTCATAATACCTGATCAAATGCTTCATATAATCATGCATCTACACTTGTTTCATTCTCAGTTGTATCCATTCCACATCTCCTATAGGAAAAGTGTTATAAATTCCATGGATAAAATTCTCTCCATATTGTATTCATTGATCGGTGAAGGGGAAATTGGAGGTAAGTAAATAACGTCAATGGATCTCACATTTGTATATTCAACAAATAATCTAACCTCATCCATGTCTCTCTCAGTAGATTAGGAAAACTGAAGCAAATGATGATGGATAATTGTGTATGTGTTCTTTATCCACACTTTGTATATCACCTACTACATCTATTGTGTGATCTTCCATCCGATGCTCGAGTCTTGACGGGACTCGAGAATTTTATTTAACCGCACACCATAACGTAATGAGTATAATTCTGTGTAAGTTACACCTCTTGTCAAAAGTAGGTCTCACTTTTCGAGACGTTTTCTTTTGACTCACTTTGATACATATTATCTCTATAAGAGTCACAGCTTGTTATTCGGCTAAACCTCTTGTGCGTAATTCCATAATTTACCTATTCATATATCTCCTACCTTCACTATTCACACGTATGATAGAATGTGTGTTATCCATTTCACCACTAAAATTGTGATAACATTCATTGACATTATTTTTGGAATTTTCACTTGATTTGCTTCTGCATTCTCGTGACGTAATCGACATAGATGTGATTTTTTCCACGTAATATCTTTCTCACATGACCCAACAAAGCCCCAAATGAAGCATCTCCTCTATAACCTACATACAAAAGTATGTAATTCAAAAAATTGAGCAAACACACATCTCTCATGTGTCACCTTGTGTAAAAATACAAATAAAAAATTTTACCATTAAATGAATATCAACTATGCTTCATTCATTCATGAATTATTACGTTGGTACTTGTGGAACATCATTCATAATCATATATGGAATGTCGAGAGATTCTAACAGAGATGTTTTGTAATGATTCGCTTTCTGGATTCGATGATTCAATCTCAAATTGTTAGGTCAAGCGTCCCGTACAATTATGGAAGGCGTGGTGGATATATAGTTATCAATATTTATCGTAGCATAACCACCAAAGTGATAGTTGATGGGGTGTATAGGAACAAATTCACTACGAAGATGTAACGAATAATTACTTTTGTGTCTTTGATACCGTGAAGCACTCAAGCTTCACCTTCTATTTGCATACGTATATCTGACATAAATGCTCTTTGATCGTATGAGAACAATTATTCATAGGATTCTATGGTTAGTATGGGCACAAAATCTAATTTTTTTATGATGCTTAAAGACTACAAAATGTTTGACTTGGACCCTTGAGTGGAATTAAACATATAACCCTGCCCATCTATTTATTTCATTTTTTCTTTCTCTCGAACATGCACTTCTTGAAAATGAAGATGATCGATGTCCCTTTAAACTTTTCTAGGTGACATTTGTATCTTATTGGTACATGTGGGAGTTTGTTGATTCAGTAACTAAGGAAAAATGACAAAACAAACAAAAATCATAACATATGTAAAATATATTTAATTTTCAATTTTTCAGAACAAAGACATGAATTACTTGAAAACTACAACATAAGATGATTAACTACAACCATGCTATCATGAAAAAATTATACATGCATGTGCTCAAATAAATAATTAATTTTATGAACCTCGTTTGATCTTATTCTCTTATGTAAAGAAGATTTGTTAGCCACATTTCAGAATAAACTCGTGTTATCTTGCATCATCCTATACACACACGAAATATTCGTGTTTGGCTCTGTGATAGCATGGAAAATTCATTCCTTGATGAAAATCTTGAACATGATGATGAACAATATAAATATCTTGCAACGAGTCTCTTTCATGATTACACTCATTCAAACTCATATTTCTAGGATGCGTGAAATATATTTTGCTCAAAGAATGGAAAATGTTAAATCAGACTGAACCCTTCAGTTGAAAGATGCATATAATGTTTCCCATTTGTATCTTTCATTTTTTCCTACTCTCGAAGTTGTGCTTCCTGAAAATGATGATGATTAGTGTCCCTTTGAAATTTTCCAGGTGACTTTCGTCACTTATTACTATGCATGGGAGTGTTTTCATTCACTAACTACAACGTAAAAATTTTAAAAAATAAACAACAATAAGAACATACGCAAAACATATTTACTTTTCAAAATTTCAGGAACAAAGACGTGAATTAGTCAAAAACTACAACATAATAAGATGAACAACAATTGTGATATCATGTAAAAAGTATACACATATCTCTTCGCAAAGACAATTACTTATATGAAAATCAATAGATCTTGTTATACTATTTAAAGAAGAGTTGTCACGAACACAAAATAACATGCATGCGTTGTTACATCATCATGTACACACACACACAATTTTTGTTTTCTTATCTAAGATAGCAAAAAAAAATTTGTTTGTTTATGGAAATACCTAACAAGATCGGGAGAACATTTGATCTCCTCATTAGGTAAAACATGGGCATAATTATTTATGTAACCATTCTTTGACTTGACTATTCACAACCCACAATTTTTTATCATTTATATGTTCTCTATCGTAGAGTCGTGTCGATCGAAATTGACACGAACAACAACAATTGGGGATTTTCATGATAAATGCTTTTATTTCCCTTTACTTAGATGGTCACATATTTCCATCATCTATATTAAAAATAAAAAAATAACATTATTATTTTCTTCAAACCTACATCAAGCATGTAAATCATCCACAAATAATTCAACCACATGATTTTCTTTTGTACATTAAGTATCTAATTATTTTCTAAAATCATTGTTGTATAATCCATGTATCGAGACATAGAAAATCCTTTTTATATTCACATATTTTCCATTACATAACATAATATTTCTAGAAATAAACAAAATGTATCCAATGATTAAACCAATATGACATTTGTACTATAATGCAAAAAAATTTTATAACACAACACATCAAAAAACAAATAGGAAGAGTTGTTAAACATATTACCCATATCAATGCTCTAAGGCTAGGGTTTTCATCAATCCTCCTATGGTTGGTGTGGGTCATGTTATGAACAATGGTTCGAATGACTCGACTACATTTAAGGACATTCTACGGGGTAGGAGATCTCTACAAAGGAGTTGTTCACCCACGCTTATGATCCCCATTGGGACCAACCCTTGCATTTATTTTGGGGAAGAATTTATTGATTCAAAATAATTTTACCAAGAGCATGCCCGATCGGGAGATTCAACAGACTTTGGTTCAACCTACTGCCCTTCATGACCGGATCATGAAGAATTGGGTCCCGATTCTCTCGGAAGGTTAGATCTTTACCCCTGTGCAAAAGGCATGTTTATTGTTATTTTTCTTCAATCAAGGATAAGGAAAACATTGTTAAAAAATTCTGAGTTTTCCCGTCCCACTATGTGGTTCTGAAACCCTAGTTCCCATCTTTTAACCCACTCAATGAATCTTTTTCCTATAAACTAGTCTGGATCCGACTGCCCCATTTACCACTCCAATTCTGGAATCACACATGTCTGATCTCTATTGGAAATAATTTGGGTCATATCTTATTTATTGATCCCCAAACCACTGATTTCACACACACAACCTTCGTCATAATCCTTGTTGAGCTTGACACATCCATAAATATTCCTATTAATATAGAACATAAAGTCCAAAATAGAACTTAGACGTAACCTTTAGATTATGAAGGCTTTCCCTTTAGGTGTATAAAGTGTTTTTATAGGACACACTACCAATGTTTGTGGGATGACAAAGCGTAAAAATGGCAAAACCAACAGTGGAAAGATGATCTCCCGAACATCTTGTCTTTGAAGTTCGAGAAGATATGGAATCAATTGCTGATTTAGAGGAAGTTCCTAAAACCCCCTTTACTGAGAGATTCCAATGGAGGATAATAAGGTTCAGATTGTGGAAAACAAGAATCAAAATTTTTCTCCATCCACTTTCATAGCGGTGAAGGAAAATTTTCCTCCTTTTCCTTTAGAAAACCGTACTTATACACTTTGGTTAAGGCATTGGAAGTTTTTCTTCCTCTTGAGGAGAATAATCATGGGTGACATACGGTTCAACATAGGAAAAATCCCAAGAAAACTACTACTCCTACCTAGGTGAACCGATGTTGTGCGCTTGTTTTTGGGTTGTATAGTTGTTGTGATGATGCTACCTAGATGCATTTACTACTAGAACTTCCCGCTTTAGGTTGCTTGTATTTTCTTTTGGTGTTTACCGTAGGATTTGGTACTTTACTTGGTAGATTGTCTTTCTACTTTTGGGCTCTATTGTAAAATCTTGATTTTGA
The DNA here is from genome assembly GCA_018340775.1 of Taxus wallichiana var. yunnanensis. Classification (NCBI taxonomy): domain Eukaryota; kingdom Viridiplantae; phylum Streptophyta; class Pinopsida; order Cupressales; family Taxaceae; genus Taxus; species Taxus wallichiana. Next base: position 232,550,525 of record CM031239.1, on the reverse strand, counting down.
TCTCCTTTTCATTTGGTGCAATTTTTAAATCTAGCTAGTGAGCCTTTTATACAAGGGTATAGTCCCTTTCAAAAAACTATTTGCCAATAATAAAAAAAAGCATATTACCCACATCACGCATAAATTACATCTCTCTTTCTTAAACCGACATTGCTTCAATATCACTCAACAACCACAAAGACATAACAAATACATAATAAATTTTTCTCATGCATAGACAAACACAATGCCATACCATTATTGAATGGAGGGAAATAAAAATTCAACTTATGACGTTTAATATATAATGATAAAGTTCTATAATTGATTTCGGTAGAAGAATTTACTTTCACCTTTAACCAATGCATCCTTCCAACATAATATGTTGCACCCATAGGAGGAGTCACTTTTAGAGTGATGATATCTCGGTGGTACTATCAATGTACTCCAACAATGTGACTGTTACACTTGACTTCATAAATGAACTACAAAGATAGAGAACACCGCAACACAATGTATTGTTGGGCCCCTGAAATATTGACTAAGTGTGAAGGCACGTGGGCGTATGGGACCTCGATTATAGAAAGGTGCATGAGGAAAAAGAGTGCAGGAGGAAGAGTTAAGGAGGAATATGGTTTGCGCGGCGTGCGAAAGGAGATTCGAGACTTAGCCGATTTAAGCAACAAAGGCAAAACACGTGAAAAGTGTGATCGGTTGCACGCAGATAAGATGCCAGCCTGGCAACAGGTGGCCCAGGAAAGAGCATGCCAGTGAAGGAGTCTTCTAGAAGACCATCATGAGATGGAGTGGAGAGCTCAGCCCGAGGAAACATGCTCGCTGAAGGACCACATTCGACACTTGGTGACAGATCTGAGGGCGCGGCAAGGCGAGTTGGTAGCGTAGGAAGGTGATAAATACAAGTTCCTGCAGTGGGAAAAAAGAGACAAAGATAAGGAGACCGGGATAACATACACACAGGGAATATAGACATGAGAGGAGAAGATAGGAGGGATACACACAAAGAGAGATAACATGGGTGAAGCTCTACAGGATTACTGTGAGTGGAACTTTGGTGCAGAAAGGAATGTACTAAGCTTAGCATTGTAATTTCTTTTCCTTTTGGCTTAGTTATACAAGCCTAGTGATGTGCATGACTGTGGTCTGCCCTCTATGGCTCTTTGTAATGAAACGATGAATACAATGAGGTTACCTATTGCAATTAGATATGAATATTAGTGGGTTTTATGTATATTTTGTTCATAGAAGTTCTCTTTCCTTTCATGCTATGAATGAATGATTGTATCTTTCCTTCTGTTACAATATATGTTATGGAGTCTATTAAAACACTCGGTCTGAAGGAACTACAAGGATCTAGAGGCTGTTCTGAGCCCCATGATTCTTGTATGTCTAAACTTCTTTCTTGAATACTCTTATACTACTCATAGATGAATGCTTCCCACTAAAACTCACATAAAAGAGAGACTCGACACCCGCACGTGCCTCGGGTGAGCACTCAACTTCTGCTAGGTGATAGGCCGGTGCACATGGGATTCCTTCCTTTTATAGTGGGAGTAAAATTGACTACATCTTGGTTCCATTGCCGGGACCTCTTTTCAAGTTAGAGTGGGATATAACATGCATCATGATCTCTCAGTAAGAGTAATGACGGATCAATTAACATTGGAAAATGTTGAATCATGGTTCAAGAGCATGGAAGATGAATTTGCCCAGAGATTCAACACTGGACCTGAGTTTGATACATGTAGATGGGTAGAGGAGAATCTCTACCATGATCTCGTCCGAGACTTTTTTCTCGTTGCTTCCCAAGAGAGTTATTTGGGTGGATTTCAGCCTATGCATCTAGATCACGTTGGAATTATGGATTGCGGATATAGACCAAGGAAGACTACCAAAGGTTGCAGGATGTAGATTTGACATGGAACCGCATCAGATCACCGGTGGGGAGGACTATTAGCTAGCTACACTCTAGAATATGCCATTTCCACATATTCTTTCTTAGAGAATGCCGAGTTCAAGTTTCTACGAGAACCTAGAGGATCGTTTCTATGTGTTATTCCTCTAGCTATGAAGATATTGATGGTTACCATGAGTTTAGAAGTGCTCCCAATGGCCGGCTAAACCATTTTGAGTCTTTGGGTAAGGAAGCTTGGGTGGAGGAAGATGGCAGATGATACGATAGAAAAGGAGAGGGAAGAAAGATGACTCAAGTATGGTGAAGCACGTGAAAGGGAGATTATTAGACGACGTGAAGCTACTAGTGTGATGGATCTATAGAGACATACATTGCATGGGAAGGAGTTGAGGTTCACGCGGAGGACGTGGAACCTGAGCAATCTGTGCTACCCCATCTTGGCAAGCATATGAGTGAGACCCCTTCGGCTTCTAGTGAGAGTTTATCGCATGGAGAAAGGAGAGTTGATGGCGCATATCTAAACCCACCTAGCGACCGAGCCCTGACACTTGGTTTTCCCAATCCAAGAAGAAGTATTGATCCATTGAAACTAGTAGAAGAGATATATCTGCTCCTAGGATGTATAATTTTTCAGTTCCTTCTTTCATGGCTGGACATATTCCAAAGTATTTGGAGGAGTTTTGGACAAGGAGAAAGTGTACAAGCTTTTGTCTCGCATCGTGGAGTGGTGCGAGACATAGTAGTGGTAGTGGGGTGCTATCATAGACCGTCGATGCATAGTTTAGTGGGAGCATGGGGCGCTTGCACAACACCTATAGGCCCTATTGGACCCAAAGTGATTTTGGTGGCTCTAGATGTACAGGACCTGGTGGACCTAGTGGATCAGGCGGTGGAGGAAACACCGGAGGGAACCAAGGCTCTGGTCCAGGACAAGGACCCCAACCACCACCTCAAGTATTATTTGAGATGTCTCTGCATTTTCCAGACATGGGGCATTGAGGATGCTATAGAACATGTTCACAAATGTGTACTACTATGGCGCACGAAAGGTATCACAACCCCAGAATGAAAGGCTAGTCAATTTGTAACTACGTTACAAGGGCGCACGCATAGCTGGTATAGAAAGTATGATCCTCATCAAACAGTGGTGGATTACACTGCCTTAAAGAATGCATTCCTAGAAGAGTTCCACATTCCTGAGTTTGAGCAAAAAAGCATTAGTGCTTTGAAGGAGATATAACAAGGAATGATAGAGAGTGTGCGGGAGTATGATGCGTGCTTTAAGACTCTCTTGTCTAAATTATCATATGATATACATCCTTCTCAATGATGCACAAAGTGGTTTTTTGGAGGATTGATCACCCCTTTTAGAAGGGCCCTGTCTCATAAGACTTTTACAGATCCACACGAAGCATTGGAGGCTGCCTTGCGTGCCGGCCACTCGGTAGTATTGACACCGGCATTAGCCTCGTTTTCGAGGCTTAGATTATCGCTATGGCTAAGCAAATTGGAAAAGCTATACGTGAACTCGGTCCATGAGACTCATAGTGGTTTGTGGTGCATATATTGTGAGATAGAGGGCACGTTAAGGACAATTGCCCCAGAGAACAAGACGCTGCCGTGACATTAGATTGTGAAATCTATCCTAGGGACCATGATGCCAGTAGATGTCCCTTACTACAATGCATGATCAGGAAGAATGTATCATGTTATTGCAAGATTTGCACCTCCACGACCCATGATACTAAAGACTGTAGGCTCATTGATCAGATACATGAGGCCATTGATCATGGGGTGTGCCAAACTAACATTTCCAGTAGTTCTAAAAATGATGATCGCCGTTATGAGGAGCACATAGATGGAGGCACACATGGAAGAGGTTTTCGAGGAGGATTCCGTGGACGAGGTAACCACGGAGGAAGAAGCAAGTTCTTGTGTGGAACATGTTTCAACTGTGGATCTACAAAACATTACAAGCGTGAGTTCCCAAACTTGTTATAGTGCTTGTGGTGCGGAAAGAAGCATAAGTATGAGGAGTTCCTGGAGTTATATGAGTATGTGAATCAGTAGCACCGGAAGGAAAAATGCACCGCAATGGTCAAAGCATCAAGAAGCGCGTATATAATGGATGCCTCGGGTAACACAGGATGAAGGTTTGGAGCCTGTCTTGGTAAAAATAAGGGAAGAAGCCACATGTGCAAGGGAGATACCAAGATAGAAGAGCCTGGTTTCAAGGGAAGAGGTCATTCATGGAAAGTACCTAGACCCCGCGCATCAGAAAGAGATATATCAGGACACCATGGATGTTATTCAAAGCTTGCAAGGGGATATCCAGTGTCTCAAGGAGAAATCCAAGAGAGAGGAACAAGGAAGGAGGATCGAGGAGAGAAAGATGACTGGATGAGATCAAGGAGGTGTGAAAATGATAAGGAAGAAGAACATCATCCCTTTGCTAGGATCCTGGTTGAGAGAGAAGGTACCATGCACTAGAGAAGAGCATGAGAGACAGGTCTTACACGTGAACCTTCCCCTCATAGCCTCAACTATGACAAAGAGATTACATTGAATGTAGTTATGGATGGATGGCTCCTTAGCAATATACTCATTGACATTGACGTAAAGGTTAATGTTTTGACTTTGGATGCATGGCATTAGATGGGGAGACTTGCATTATAGCCATCTTCAAATGTGTTGTATATGGAAAACAATACTAAGGAAATTTCCATTGGTGTTTTGAAGGATACAACTATTACTATCCAGAGCCAAGTTTACTGGGGACTTCAAAGTCTTGGCGCTCGCCGAGGTGGACAATTTCCTAACACTACTTGGGCACCCTTGGTGTTACAAGAACAATGCGGACCTCTGGTTCAACAAAGGGTACATCAGTTTTGAGAACAAAGAGGAGTGGGTCATTATACCCCTGGTTGATGGGAAGTCAGCGCCCTACATTGAACCGTTGGGAGAAGAGGTTTTGGACAAGATTTATGTGAGCTTAATCAGTGACCCTGAGATGGTACACCCTATTAATGGGGTTATCCAGTTTGAAGATGCTCAATCACTATGTGATACCACCAGTATGGCATGTGACAATTGGGCACATGGGACATACAAATTAATGGGATGGAAATTGAGAGGATCGGTGACCAAGGTAACAAAGGCATGCATAGTTCGGCACCTTGGAGGAAAAGAACTGCCCAAGTACTCAAGAGGAGCCTTCCCTAAGATCTTTCTGCAGGAGATAGAAGCTCAGTGGAGGAACGAGAAGGAGAGAAGGGAGATGTTGATTTACGTCTTACTCGGCACATTAGCTCATTGGTGGGCCATGCATCAGGAGAGCATTTTAGAGTGGCACGAGGTAAGAACTACTCTCTCTGTCATATTTTCTAGAAGTAATATACCCACCATCATCAAGGAGTACCATGGGAAGGAGCCTACCTCTTTCCATATCCAGGAGTATGAAGGGTCTGGAGTGAAGGCGTGGAAGCCTTGCCACCATCCCTCTGGGTGCACAAGTTATATTCTACATTACAGGGTTGTGCACGTGCATGGTACATTCATTCAGAGACACGCTACTAGACAAGGAATTGGCAAGAGCTTGTAGCTGATCTTATTCAAGCCTTTGAGTATCGGAGTACCAAACCATCGGTTGATAAGGCCTTACAAGGTATCAAGTGCCTTATCATGGGGGATAGTGCTAGAATGGAAGATAGGCTATTGGAATTACTAGGTGAACCAGCTTTTGGAGGTGCGCTCAAGAGATTGAAGAAACAAAAGAGTTACAGCTTGAGCGCACGTGTTTGGAGAAGGAGAAGGGGAAGTTAGTATATGTGATCGATGGAGAGGAATCAGAGAGTTTAGATGTTAGCCATTATGTGGGAACGCATGAAGTAGTGGATAGTGCAGATGCTTGCGAGCATGCTTACCATGAGCCATTAAAAAAACAAGGTTAAAATTGGTTCAGAGAAGAACCTAAGGAAGCTATTATTGGGGATTATCTGATGGAGAAGGAAGTATCAAAGATCATTGTTCTATTGCATGAATTCGAGGATTTATTCAGCTAAAAGGCATCCACCATTCCTTGGGGAGATGAGGTTAAAACTAAAGGAAGGTGCACACCCGGTTAGAAAAAGGCCCTACCGATGATGAATCCCAACTTATGCATGAAGTTTAAGGAGGAGATAGACAAGATGATAGCTTCGGGATCATTGAGGTAGTAGAAGAATCGAATGGATAAGTCGATGGTAATAAGCATCAAGAAAGATGGGCAGATTAGGATCTATGTGGATTATAGGGAATTGACTGTAGTTTGTGTCATCGATCCATTTCCGACCCCCTTCACCGAGGAAATTTTGGAAGGAGTCGGCAGGGTGTGAAATGTATTCCTTTACTGGATGGATTTTCGTGATATCACCAAGTTTGGATTACAAAGGAGGACCAGGAGAAGACACCTTTCACCACGAGTGGGGAAGTTTTGCATATACGGTCATGCCCTTTGGGTTGAAAAATTTGCCTCTATCTTTTCATGCATAGTGGTGCAAGAATTCCAAGACTTCATTCATAAGTTTCTTCAGTTTACTTATATGATTGGATAGTACATGGTCCGTTAATGACCATTGTGACAACTTGAGATTAATATTTGAAAGGTGTAGGTAGTTGAGGATATCCTCAACATTAAGAAGTGTGTGTTTACACCCTTTGGGACTTTATTGGGGCATATCATATGTAAGGAGGGCTTGACTGGTAGATCCCGCTAAGGTTGCAGTTATTGTGGGGTTAAGGGAACCTACTAGCCAGAGCGCAGTGCACGGATTCCTTGGGCATACGGGATATTACAAAAAATTCATTAAGGGGTATGCCAAGATCACCACGCCTTTAGAGGATTTGCTTAGACACAAAAGTACCTTCCATTGGGGAAAGGCGCAACAGAGGGCATTTGATACATTAAAAGATAGGCTTATTACCATGCCTATTTTGTGATTTCCCTCTTGGGACAAGCCCTTCCATGTCCATGTAGATGCCTCAGGAACTGCCATTAGAGCAGTACTTACACAACCAGGTGAGGGGATTATTGATCATCCTCTCTATTTCATGAGCAAGAAGTTAACACCAACAGAGTAGAATTATACCACAACCGAGCGTGAGGCATTGTCAATGATCTATGCACTTTTCAAATTTTGATAGTATCTGCTGGCAACACCCTTTGTATTCTACATCGACCACATGGCATTAAAGTATTTAGTGAACAAGCCCGTTCTTCAAGGGCACATATGTCGATGGGTGTTGTTTCAAGATTTTGAGTTCACCGTCAGTAGTGAAGCCTTAAAAAAGCAATTTTGGACCGATCATCCACAAGAATTGATTCGAAGAGGATGCACAAAGTATTGAGGAAGCAATGCCAGACGTGTAATTTTTTAGATTACAGTGCATGCCCTCGGATTTGGAAGAGATTGCTATATTTTTAAAAGAAGGTGTGGTGCTTTGGATGGAATGAGGGCATTGGAAAAGAAGTAGTTGGCCATACGTGCACACCCTACATGTTGATTAGTGGAGACTTATACAAATTGGGACGTGATGAAGTTTTATACAGATGTGTGTTAGAACATGAGAACCTAGCCATCATGGAGGAAGCACACACATGAAGTGTGGGTGGGCATTATGCAGGTGATGCCACTGCATACAATATTTTAATGGCAAGTTTATGGAGGGAAACCTTGTATAGGGATTGTAGAGATTTTTGTAAAGCATGTGACCACCGTGTTAGTGGATTGGCAAACCAAAAAGGAGAGATGAAATGCCTTTGTGTCCTATTCCTAGCGCGGAGCCTTTTGAAAAGTGGGCGATAGACTTTGTAGGACCTATTACACCAAGCGGCGTAGGACCAGGTCGTGTTATGTCATCACTTGCATGATTATCTCACAAGGTGGGTGGAAGCAGCCTTGAGTAAAGATTGCATTGAAGCAACAACGACAAGGTTCTTATGGGAGAACATTATCACCCGGTATGGATGCCCTTTGAGTTTGACCAAAGGATAGGGTACGCATTTTCTAAATGAGACCGTGAGGATCCTACTATCCGAGTTCATGGTGGCTCATCATAAGAGTATGCCCTATCACCCACAAGTAAATGGAACTACGAAGCATTCAACAAAATATCGAATCATACCTTGACCAAAATCATGATTTTGGAAGACAGATTGGGATGATAAGGAATCAGCAGCTTTTATGGGCTTACAGGACTACGTATAAAAGACTAAATAAAGCCACACCTTTTCAATTGGTGTTTGGTGTGGAAGCTATTTTTGGTTGAATTTATGTTACCTTCTCTGTGAATAGTGCACGTAGGAGGATTAGCCAATGAACAAGCATTGGAAGAAATAATTGATGAACTAATGAAATTGGATGAAAGACGATCACTTGCCTATTGGAGCCAAACAGTGGAAAAGGAAAAGCAAAAGGCTTGGCATGATCGCCATATTAGAAACAAGAAGTTTGAGGTTGGGCAGATGGTGTTACTGTATGATTCTAAATTTCTGCGCCATCTTGGGAAGTTGAAAGTCCATTGGTTAGGTCCCTACACAATCTCGTACATCCTTGATTCGTGCATGTGCCAGCTTCATGGCGCTTGGATGGAATGTAGTTGCCTAGACACTTCAATGGCGGTGGTCAAGCCCTACTATAAATAAGTCTTCTTAGTGTTTTTAAATAAGGTAGTTTTTCCAGCTTTAGAATTTTCCCTTATGCATTTTTCCTTTCCTTGTGTTTCCCTTTCACGTTGTTGTTTTGTTTTGTGCCTTGGGTGCCGATAACCTTATTTCTATTTTTGGAGAATTTATGAGTGCAGAGGATTGTGCATCGTTTAAGTGTGGGGTGGAGAAAAGTGAAGAAGCATGTGATTAAAAGTACCAAGGAAGTCGTGTTGAATAACCTTGTTAGGTAGCTTTGATTGAAAGAGAGATGAAGAGAAAAGATAGAATGGTTGGTGCCAGGGTAAAGCTACTTATAGATCCCATGTACAAAGGAAAAGGAAGCATAGTTAAAGCAACACAAGGTAGGAAAAAGAAAGAATCTGGACAAAAGAAGTGCCTTCGGCACATTTTGAGCATGCATAAGAGTCTCTTGTCAGATGGTTTGGTTTCACACCGAGAAGGTTGGAGGAATTTTCGCATAGGAAGGGTGCACAAGAGTAAAGAGGGTTTTCATGCAGAAGGGTGTGTGAGTGAAGGCAATCAAGACGGACTTTGTTTTAAAAATCTACATTAAATGAGCAAAGTACGGGGTAGGTAAAGTAGCATTTAATGACTAGAAAAAGGAAAAACTATAAATAGAAGGTTGGGGCACTCTCATTTTACTTTGCGAAAATGAAGAGTTGGAGATATAAGCGAAAGATATAAGCTAGGGATTTTTCATATTCAATCAAGGAGATCTGTGTGATTAAAAATGTAAAGAGCCACTTTGAGATTGCGAACCCGAAGGAAGGAATTACATGGGCATGGAACGAAGTGAAAAGACACTTTCTTGTGAAGAATTTATCGAAGTTAGGGTTCAAAAACTAGGGCACAAGTTTAGGAGAATTATATCATGGATCTAAGATAGAAGGTTGGGAGAAGGAAAGAAGAGTAACAAGGAGAGGATTAGAGTACCACAATTACCTTGACCACAGCACCAAGAAAGGGAAGGGCAAAGTGAAGGCTAAACAACCAAAACCAGGGGTAGATACAAACAAAGAATGATATGCGAAAATGTAGTACCCTAATGGAGTGATGATGGGGAAGGAATGAGAATCCCATTTGAGAAGCATACCCGGTCAAATGCTGATTATAATCACCGCACTAATAGCTATACTAAAATAGATGGCATTAGAATTGGTATGCCCAACCAACAAGTGAACACCTAAAGGGTTACCTATCTACAATGATGACGTGAAGGTTAGGTTGGCGAAGTGGTTGTGGCAACTTTATGAGTTGCCTTATTTTGGGAAGCCAGATTACTTGTACCGTGGTTGATGTCTCGGCTACATGAGGACTATTTCCACTTTTCCTGGTGTAAAATACACATAACTCCCCAGTTGATTGCATAGTTTATAGGCCTCATATGCAAGGGAGATAGCTCGAAGATGACCTTGGTGACAAGGAGGACATTTAGGAGATTGTCATAGAGTATGCTTGTAAGAAAGGGTTACGGTATTATGACATCTCGTACATTAAGGACCCAGATTATGAAGATGGCCACGCACGTAGTAATGAAGCTGAATGGCCAAGAAAGGTGGATGCAAGTTAACAAGCCATGGCTACATGTCTGTAAGAAGATTGTAGAGGGGAATATTTACAACTTGTCTGCATACATTTCTGAGGAAATTGTAAAGTGCGCGAAGGAAGGGGACAGGATCCTCTTTGGCAATATCCTTCTCACCATAGTGTTTGTAGAAATTGGAATGCCAGATGCACTAGAAAAGTTTGTGTGGGAGTACCCAGCCAAAGATCCTTCACCCACGAAGAGGTTTGAAAAGTATGCATGTGATACAATGACGACTCCCCACAAAGTGTGGCTCGAAAAATGGTATACGTGCTTGACAAATGCATTTGGGGTGGAGTGGAGGATCCCTAAATAACTCCCAGTACACAAGGAGAAGCTGAGTTCACGGTATACTAGCACTATTGCTTGGGTAGGTTCAAACTTGTTGACGAATCATGGAGCCCTTGGTGCAAGCTCCCTTTCACGTTCACTTCCTAGTACTTCCAAGCGGAGTGAACAAATTTAAAGAATTGAAAAAGCTAAGGCTGGAGCTAGGAAATTTGGACCGGGAGCATAGGTGTAGACACCGAAATCATGCCGTAATCACCTTGGTCCCAGAAGATAGCCTATAATCACTTCCTTATCCTCAACACCTTATCACCTACCTCCTACCTACACCCCACACATTTCAATTTAATTACTTTAATTAAATTAATGCCATTTACCTCCATACATATTAATTTAATTACTTTAATTAATTTAATGACCTTTTACCCACACACACATTGATTTAATTATTTACATTAAATTAAGTCACTACCCTCACACACCTATTTAATATAATTGCCTTTATCAAATGCACTCACCTAATCACCCCCATCATTTGACCCATTAACCTAAACCCTAAAAAAATGGCCTAAATACAACCTAACACTAGACCCATTCCCTCACCTCACATTAAAAGCCGCCAAGGTAAGTTTTTGCCTCGAGGAAAAGAAGAGATCCTTATCAAATGGTGAAACAACTTCCTAGGCAACTTTTGAACAACCCGAGATATCTTGCCCAAACCGACGCCGGTTTACCTAATCTAAATGGCCTATTTAGCTGCATCTATAGCTTTGTAATATGGGTTGTTGGTTGTTAGAAGAATTCTAATTCAAGTTTGATCTCTTTAGATTCGACAACAGAACAGAGATTGATTTGTGATCAACAAAGGCAACCCGATACATCGACATAACAATGAAACTTTCTTCCCAAAGATTCTCCAATACAATAACTTCTTCAATCATTCTTCATACTTGTACCTCACAAAAAGTAAGTATCCTCCTTCCATCTATTTCATTTTATGATCATCATCTATAGTATTTGTGGTAAAGGAACCTAGTCTTTTATCCTCTGCCCATCCCTCTCTCCGATACAACCACCTTCCATACCGATCATCTTAATACTTGGTCCAATTTCATATCTATACCTCCTCAATAATCTCGGACCTTCGCAACATATCTACAGACTCCTCTGTGATCAATTCCCATCTGTTATCCACTCCACTTTTCCCCTAAAACTCCAAAACCTAGACTTAAGGTGACACAGAGACTGACCATGGTTTTATGGAACCGATGATGGTTTTATTATAATCAAGATGATTAGAGATAACCGATGGCGCTTAAGTCGGAAATTTGGTTGAATCACACAGCTTTGGGTTTTTGGAGTTTTGGGGAAAAGTGGAGTGGATAGCAGACTAGAATTGATCAAGAGGGGAAGTAGATAGGTTGTGAAGGTCTAAGACTACTTTGAGGAGATCAAAATGGGAAATTGGACCAAGTATTAAGATGATTGGGTATGGAAGGTGGCTGCAACTAGAGAGAGGAAATGGACAGAGAGTAAAAGACTAGGTTCCTTTACCATAAAGACTACAACTGATGATAAGAAAATGAAATAGATGGAAGGAGGATACTTACTCTTCTGTGAGGTACAGTCTAAAGAATAATGAAGAAGTTGCTATGTTGGAGAATGCTAGGAAGAAATTTTCATTGTTGTGCCAAAGCAGTGTATCGGGTTGCTTTTATTGATCACAAATCAATCTTCATTCTCATTGTCATGTCTAAAGAGATCGAATTCGAGATCAGAATTTTTCCAACAAAACCAACCAACAACCCATATTACAAAGTTGTAGATGGGGCTAAATAGGCCATTTGGTCCATTCCGGATAAACCGACGCGTCTTTAGGGTGAACCAAAATCGGTTTAGGGTAAATCGATGTCGCTTTGGGCGAGATATCTCGGGTGTTCAAAAGTTGCCTAGGAAGTTATTCCACGATTTGATAAGGATATATTCTTTTCCTCGGGGAAAACCGCCTTTAGGAGGCTTTTAATGTGAGGTGAGGGAATGGGTCTAATGTTAGGTTGTATTTAGGCCATTGGTTTAGGGTTTAGGTTAATGGGTAAAAAGATGGGGGTGGTTAGGTGAGGTGTATTTAATAAAGGCAATTATATTGAATAGGTGTGTGAGGGTAGTGAATTAATTTAATGTAAATAATTAAATTAATGTGTGTGTGGTAAAAGGTCATTAACTTAATTAAAATAATTAAATTAATATGTATGGAGGTAAATGGCATTAATTTAATTAAAGTAATTAAATTAAAATGTGTGGGGTGCAGGAGGTAGGTGATAAGGTGTTGAGGATGAGGAAGTGATTATAGGGTTGTGTTAAGGGACCAAGGTGATTACGACATGATTTCGGTGTCTACATTTTGCCCCTTTTTGTTGCATAGCTTGTATTGGTAAGTGACGTGACAAAAATAAGATGTGGTTACCCCAAGTGGGAATGAGGGTGATCCCCCTCAAACCAGAACTAATGAGGTGGAAGAGCACATCATGGCGAGTGGTTTGATAAAAGTGGATGTGAAGAAGAATAGTGAAAAATGGGGAAAGGAGTAAAGGGCAAATCGGGCATATAGGTAAACGAGTAAACGGGCCAAGGTCAAAGGTAGTGGCAGTTGAACACATGCACACGTATAAATTGTGACACGGTACCAGGCTGAAGAGCTTGTAAACTCTACACTGTCTAAAGTTGATAGGCTTATCCAAACAAGGTTAAAGTGATTTTGGTATCCAAGGTATAGGATAAGGTCAGGAAGCACAATGTAGGTTAGGTGTAGGAATGTTTAAGTATGTTCTAGTACACCCAAGGTAGGGTCAGGATAAACGATCATGACAATAGGCTAGGTAAGGTCATTAGGTCAAACAACACAGTAAACAGCTTTCACAAGGTATAAGCGAACACATGAGGTCAAAGGTCACAAATAGGTTCTTGGGTCCTAGTAGATAGGTCATAACACGAGTAAGGATGAGGTAGGGGTAAAATAAAGAGGTGCTAATCACTAACGAGGTGAGGTTAAAGAAGGTGGAGGGCTAGAGAAGAAGGTAAAGTGGTCCAGGTAGGTGTAGGGGAATTAAAAGAAAAAGGAGGTAAGGAAAATGAGGTCAATGTGAGGGAAATGAGTAGGCAGGGTAACCGAAGCGCGCGGATGAATCGATCGATGACGATGGAGAGGAACCGACAATGGTTTTCTAGGGCATCGAGACATCGATCAGGGTTAACCGACATCGGTTGAGTCGTAGGGTATAAAAAGTGAAAACCCATGTTTTAAAATTCATTTGTGCATTGTTAAAAGAGAGAAAAGGACAAGAAGAGAGAAAATAGGTAGAGGAAAAAAAGAGTACGGTAGAGAGCTGAGTTGGTGAGCCACATAGGTGAGATTGATTAAGTGAGAGGTGGGGTCACGAGATAGATCGAGCGAGGAGATTGGTGGAGAGAGTTGGATGTCGGGCTGAGGATGGCGGAGGCCGAAGAGGGATTGAGAGGAGTGGCACGGAGGCCGAGAGAGGGATCGAGAGGAGCGACGTGGAGGTCGGAGGTTCCACCACGACTACTGATAGTGAGACTGCAGGATTTGAACCTTTGTTTTTGATTGTTTGGTTAAATTAGCTAGAATATAAGAAATATGAAAAATGGGGAAAATAGAGGGAAATGGGCATGGGAAGGTTAGGGGTAGGGAAAAAGGGTAATGTAGGAAAAATTAGGGGTGTAAGGAGGGATTTGGGTGGGTAGAATGACTAGGAAGGGAAAAAGTAGGGTTGGGAAGTCAGGGCGGGTGACACGATAGTGACCGATGTCAGTTGACTTGTGGCCGATGTCGGTGGGTAGTGACCAGTACCAATCACAAGAAAAGTGACCGGTGTCGACCTAAGGAGACCATGGTTGGTCATGGGATAACCGAGGTTGGTTGATGATAACCTACTTTAGTTAACCTAAGGGCAATTAGGGATAAAAAAAGGAATCGAATAAGGGTAGGGTGGGAAAGAATTAGGTTAGAGGGGAAGGGTTTAGGGTAGGTGGGTATGGGTAGGTTTGGGTGAGGGTTAGGGTAGATAGGTTCGGGTAGATGGGTTTGGGTAGGTTTGGGTGAGGGTTAGGGTAGATAGGTTTGGGTAGATGGGTTTAGGTAGGTTTGGGTGAGGGTTAGGGTCGATAGGTTCGGGAAGATGGGTTTGGGTAGGCTTGTGTGAGGGTTAAAGTAGATGGGATGGGGGTGGGGAAAGAGACGAGGTCAGGATGTGCGGTAAAATAAAGTAAGTTGGGAAAGGTGTACTAATACATTGCTTTTGTGGGATGTAGGCCCGAGATGAGCTGTAGATGAGGGCCCGGGTGCCACCCTTATTCACTACAATACACAGTGAGCATGACGTAAGCGAGTGGCAGCATGTTGCAGAGGTGGGATTGATAGGGGTGAGGCGTTACCAGCATGTAGTCCGAGAGGTGAGTCTAATGGTTGCCCTCATCAATAGATGGGACTCGGTGACCAACACCTTCCATTTACCGACAGGTGAGATGACGATCACCCTAGAGGACGTCTATAGGATCCTGCGGTTTCCCATATTGGGGGCCCAGGTTTATTCCATCTCTTCAGAGGCATTTGAGGAGTTACTAGCACCCATTTTTGGTGAGTGTAGCGAGATGTATAGAGCTCATCTAGAGGAGATGAGGGTAGTAGTACTCTTGATGGAGGCAATGTGCTACTTCACACTGCCAGATGTAGAGAGGGGCACGATTCCCGAGGTCACTGATGGGAGTCCTCCATGACAAGATGATATAATGTACATGGTTTACATGGTCACCCGCATTTCGACATAGGTATATAGAGAGCTATGGGCCTACGAGTGACTGTGGAGGTTCAACATCTGTTGTGTCGTACTACTACATTGTTGGGCATACGAGCACATTGTTTGCGTTTGACTAGTGGGGACGCCTCGGGAAGATGCATTCCCATGGAGAGTTTTTAGAGTGGGGTATAGGTAGTGGGAATGGGCCACGGAGAGAGGCCCGAGGTTCCAGAGCTACTCATGATATAGTTTATTATAGGAAGTTGTAGGAGGGGCTGTTTAGGGTGTACATCATTTAGAGGCAATATATGGGCTTCCCCTCATACGCAGAGATGGTCACGAGATAGCTTGCTACTGAGTATACATCTTTGGATAGAGGGAGGAGAGCGAGAGAGCATGATTGGATACCCGTAGAGAGGGTTAGACGCCAGTTTGGATTAGTCCAAGGTGTACCGCCTCCATTCCCTCAATACAGGAGCGATGATGTGGAGAGACCTATGTCTCCATCATGACCCACAGTGTCGACTGGGCAGGAGGAGAAGCTAGTAGACACCCAGATTGATGAAGCTGGGGTTACAGATGGGTACAGGAAGTGGAGGGTGGCACAACTGAGAGCGATACCATCGAGGCTAGGACAACCAGACTTAGGCACCATCACAGTTCAGAGAGACACCCTACAGAGGTAGGTGGCTACTTTGGTCATGTAACTTGGGATAATGCAGGGGCAGCTTACAGATTCGAGAGACACATGTTTCCATCTTACAGGCATAGATAACTACGTTGTAGGTGCAAGAAGGGTAGGGGGTGTACCTACACAGTGGAGGAAGGGGGAGATGGAGATGGAGAGGAGGTAGGTAGGAGATGTAGGGAGATGGCCGCTCTATAGGCACAGTGTAGGCTTTGAGGCTAGTTGGCCATAATGTAGGGGTAGGCTATGGGTCCAGTAGGGCAACCGATAGCAACACAGCACATATTACTACCCTACATGCCCAGATACGAGCACATGTACAGATTCTAGGTCCGACTCGACTCCTATTATATAGGTTCCCTCGATGGTAACTAGACCCATGGAACCTCCATGACAAAGTGCCCATTGCTAGGTTCGAGAGATGATGTAAGAGAGACACGGTATTACAGGATCATTTTTAGTTGCGGGCTAAATGTGCCTTCCTATGCCAAGTGCGAGAACACAACAGTCTCCAAAGTGAGAGGGTGAGATTCCGAACTCACAAAGTGTGGAGAGTACGGGGGCCGACGAGCCCAGGAAAAGGTCCCGTGAGGCCAATAGTGTGCAGAGGCCAGCCTCGGTGAGGGGTTATCAATAGGAGGTGAGGTAGGTGTCGAGCCTCAAACAGTGCAACAGAGGGGTCGGGAGAGACACTTTGCATAGGGAGCATTTCCCGATATCGATGGGGAGATGATTGACTCACATGGACTAGACTCGCATGCCGAGTCATTTTTGTATGTATGATATATGAGACCGGCCTACATGCCGAAGAGATTTTGTAGTTATTATTGTGTTGTACATGATATCGGCCTATGTGCCAAATATTTTTGTATTGATTCATTCATGCTTTTTGTATATATGAGACCGACACAGTGTGCGATGACATGTTGTATTGTATATCAGCCTGCGTGCCGACATTTTGAGATGATGGCCATGATGAGACAGGCATGTATTTTGAGATACACAATTATTGATTTATATGATGAGATACATGGTATTTTGTGATGTGATGATGTGTTTATGAGATATTGGTTTATGACTTGTGTTAGATGAGATACGGATTTGTTACTTTGTATGAGATGAGATATGGATTTGTTACTTTGTATTAGATGAGATATGGGTTTGTTGGTTTGATATGGATGGAAATTAGGTGAGTTAGGCATGATGGAGTTAGGTCACTGTAGGCATGGATCGAGTCGATTAGGTTAGACATTGTTGAGTCAAGTTATAGGCATGGATGAGTCACTTGTTAGGCATGGATCGAGTCGAGTTGTTTAGGCATGGTTGAGTCGGTGTATAGGCATGGATTGAGTCGGGTTGTTTAGGTATGATTGAGTCAAGTTATTTAGGCATGGTTGAGTCAAGTTGTTTAGGCATGGTGGAGTCGAGTTGGTTTAGGCATGGTGGAGTCAGTTGGTTTAGGCATGGATTATCATTTTGGTATTTTGATAACAAATGGCAATGTAAATGTATAAGATGGTGTAAAATGTGGAAAATGATGGGTATGTATGAAATGTGAAATAATATAAGTGGTAAAAGTTATGTGGTATATGGTTTAAATGTCAAGATTTTGATATGAACAAGAAATAGGGTAAAGGTGGGGAAAAATGGTTAGGGTAAGGAAATGGTGAGCTAACCTTCCAGGACCCCATGCCTGGAAGTGCTACCTACATAGTCTCAAGTGAAAAGGAGCTTAGGCCGATGTAGTTCTCCAATAAGCTAGGGAATAATATGAGAAGATAGAAGAATAGGTAGAGAGGTTAATAGTTAGATCAGATTCGAGGTCATAGGTATGATTAGGTCAAGGTTGATTAGGTTAGGTGGAATATAGGTAGATAGGTAGAGGTGATTTTAGGTCGATAGGTTATGTTGATTCCAGGCTATAGGTATGATTAGGTCAAGGTTGATTAGGTTAGGTGGAATATAGGTAGATAGGTATGGGTGATTTTGGGTCGATAGGTGTGAGAAGAAAATCTCGAAAAGACCTGGTGTTGAGGGTCTAGTCCTATATAGGAATATCAAAAGGTAATGAAGAAGAGAAAAGATAAGAGGGGGCAAGAAAGCCACCCAATTGGCAAGGATCAAAACGTATGAAACATATCTATAGATAGGCTAGTGAATGTAAGACCCTAAAGAGATTACATGATTGATTACTCTAAAGGTGAAGAATGGTCACAAAATCACTAAATGTTGTAGAGTTCAAGTAGGTCCCTTGAGGCGATGATGAGGTGAAAAGACGAGTAAGGAGGTGAAGGTAATTGGGTGATAAAATGGGAAGTAAAATGCCTTGGGCAATAGAGCCACGATCACAATAGGCAAGTCCATGATGAAAAAGGTGACTTTTCTTTTTCTTTTGACATTTTAGATAGACTAATCGATGCGAGAAGTTTATACGAGATGAGTAGATGTCTCCTTGAGGTCTTCGCGAAGGCTGATCGATCGATGGGAAGCTTCAATTTTGATTTTGAGAAAATAGTCCTCTTTTAGGAAAGACTATGTAGAGAGTTGTGAGATTTTATAGATGTCCTTCGAGGGAGCAACTACTTATAGCGACAATTGAAGGCGGAAGATGTCCTTTTGAGGGATTCATCTTTTATATTAGAATTTTGAATTAAGGAGTTAATCCCTTATATTGGAAGATTCCCTTCTAATGGATTCATCTTTTTTTTTTGGCTTTTAAGTCATGGATGAGACTATAACGAAGCATTTGGTTCTTGTTGAGAAGGCAAGGGTGAACGACTATGGGATCTCATCTAAAAGAAGATGAAAAGTATCCATGAGAATCATGCCATGTGTAGAGCCGTGGTGCACATATTTAAGATAAGGCAAAAGGGTGATGGGTAATCACATGATTCTTGTTTAGTCATTGAAGTGGAGGGGTGAAAAAAAGAAAGGTAAATGACACTCAAGGGATGAGCATGAACTAGATAAATAGTGATGTAGGACTAGAAGTCAACAATAGAATGGTTGAAGATGCAAGGCATTGAGGGGCTCAGGTTTGGGCTTACCATCAAGTGAAGACAAGCGATAAGCACCTGATCCATAGTCATGGGTCACGATGTATGGTCCAAGCCAATTAGGAGCAAATTTTCCCCATTTGATTTTTTTTGCTTTGGTTACGTGTTGATTTTCCTTGAGGACAAGATCACCGACCTTGAAGGTGCATTCATGGACACGTTTGTCATAGGCATGCTTGATGCATTTTTGGTAGACTTGGAGATGGTCGAGGGCATGAAGACAACGTTCGTCTAATAACTCAAGTTGTGCTAAACAGTCTTGGTGAAAGTCATCATCAGTAAGCATATCTTGAAGAGAGATATGGAGAGACGGGAGTGAACAGTAAAACTAGGAATTAGGTGAGAGGGAAGGGTTTAGGGTAGTTTTGGGTGAGGGTAGGGTAGATAATTTTAGGTGGATGGGTTTAGGTGGGTGGGTGTGGGTGGGTTTGGGTGGGGTTAGGCTAGATAGGTTTGGGTAGATGAGTTTGGGTAGGTTTGGGTAGATGGTTTGGGTAGATGGGTTCGGGTAGATTTGGGTGAGGGTTGTTAGGGTAGATACGTTCGGGTAGGTTTGGGTGAGGGTTAGGGTAGATAGGTTCGGGTAGATGGATTTGGGTAGGTTTGGGTGAGGGTTAGGGTAGATAGGTTCGGGTAGATGGGTTTGGGTAGGTTTGGGTGAGGGTTAGGGTAGATGGGATGGGGGTGGCGAAAAAGATGAGGTCGGATGTGGGTAAAATAAAGTAAGTTGGGAAAGGTGTACTAATACATTACTTTTGTGGGATGCAAGCCCGAGATGAGCTACGGATGAGGGCCCAAGTGCTGCCCTTGTTATGACAAGACGCGAGCAAGCATGACACATGTGTGAAGTGGTAACATGTTGTAGAGGTGGGATTGATAAGGGTGAGGTGCTACCGACATGTAGTCCAGGAGGTGAGTCTGATGGTTTCCCTCATTGATAGATGGGACTCAGTGACCAACACCTTCCATTTGCCGATGGGTGAGGTGACGGTCACACCCCGGGAGGATGTCTATAGGATCTTGCAATTGCCCATATTGGGGCCCGTTTTATTCCATCTCTTCGAGGAATTTGAGGAGCTACTAGCACCTATTTTTGGTGAGGGTGTAGTGGACTTGACGTTCCATAGTGCTAGCTTTGAGCTATGGAGTGATGTATATAGCTCATCCAGAGAGAGATGAGGTTAGTTGTACTTTTGATGGAGGTAGTGTCTTTGCTTTGCACCTTTGGATGCGAGAGAGGGGTGATTCCTAAGGTCAATGATGGGAGTCCTCCATGACATGATGATACAACATACATGGTTTGCATGGGCACCGTTGTTGACACGTGTATAAGCTTATGGGCCTACGGGTGACTACAGAGGTTTAACATCTACTGCGTCATATTACCATTTTTGGGCATACGAGCACATTGTTTGTGTTTGACCAGGGGGATTCCACAGGGAAAATGCATCCCCATAAAGAGTTTTGAGAGTGGGGTATAGGCGGTGGGTACCCAGGCCATGGAGAGGCCCGAGGTGCCAGAGCTATGCATGATGTAGCTTACTACAAGAGGTTGTTGGAGGTTTTTTCCTAGGTGGACATAATTTGGAGGCCGTATGTGGGCTTCTCCGCATTCACACGATGGCCACAAAGCTAGTGGGCTACTGAGATACATCTATGGATAAGGATAGGAGAGTGGGAGAGCATGAGAGGATACCCATAGAGTTGGTTAGATGCCGGTTTGATTAGTCCAGGGGTGTACCGCCTCGGTTCCCTTAGTATAAGAGAGATGATGTGGAGATACCTATGTCTCCACCACGACCCACATGCTGATTCGGTAGGGAGGAGTAGCCGGTAGATGTATAGATTGATGATACAGGAGTTGTAGATGGGTACAAGTTGTGGTGGGTGGCATAGCCGAGAGTCTGTACCACCGAGGCTAGGGTAGCCAGACTTAGCCACCACTAGAGTTCGAAAGACACCCTATAGGGGTAGGTGGCTACTATGGTGATGTACCTTGGGATCATGCAGGGGCATCTCACAGGTTCAGAGGCACAGGTTGCCATCTTACAAGCCCACATAGCTACGCTGCAGCTCGTAGTAGGGCGGGGGTGATGGAGATGGAGAGGAGGTAGGTGGAGACGGAGGGGAGATGGCCACTTTACAGGCATAGGTGTAGGATTTACAGGGCTAGTTGACCACAACGCAGGGGTAGGTTACGGTCCGCAAGCGCCACACAACAAACACAAGCACATATTACTACCCTGCAATCCTAGATATAGGCACATGCATAGATTCTAGAGCCAACTCGGATCTAGTACCAAAGCACAAGGCTCAGTGCAGGTGTTCGAGGACAAGGTCCCATTATATATGTACCCATACAGTAGTGGGACCCATGACACCTCCACGAGATAATGCCCATGGCCGAGTGGTCGAGATGCTCTAGGAGAGGCACGATATTGCTAGGATCATTTGTTAGATACTCGGTCTAGATGTGCCCTCCTATGCCGAGTAAAGAGCACAACAGGGGCTCTAGTGAGAGGATTTGAGATCCCACACACTCATAGTGTGGAGAGTTCGTGGCCTGCAAGCCCAGGGGACGAGGTCGTGGTGAGGCCACTAGTGTGTAGAGGCTAGCCCGAGGTGAGGGGCCATCAACAGGAGGTGAGGTAGGTGTCGAGCCCCGCACGGTGTGGTAGAGGGTCGAGAGAGACACAAGAACAAGGAGCATTGGCTGGACATCGATGGGGAGATGATTAACCTCACTGTGGATCAGCTTGCGTCTTGAGTCATTTTTATATGTATGTTATATGAGATCAAGCCATGCGCAAAAGATTTTTGTATTGATTCATTCATTCTTTTTGTATATATGAGACCGGCCTGCGTGCCGATGACATTTTGTATTGTATATCGGCCTACATGCCAACATTTTTGAGATGATGGCCATGATGAGATGGCATGTATTTTGAGATACACAGTTATTGATTTATATGATGAGATACATGGTATTTTGTGATGTGTTGATGTGTTTATGAGATATTGGTTTATGGCTTGTGTTAGATGAGATATGGATTTGTTACTTTGTATTAGATGAGATATGGGTTTGTTGGTTTGATATGGATGGAAATTAGGTGAGTTAGGCATGATGGAGTTAGGTTAGTTTAGGCATGGATCGAGTCAGGTAGGTTAGGCATGGTTGAGTCAAAGTTATAGGCATGGATGAGTTAGGTTGTTAGGCATGGATCGAGTCGATTGTTTACTCATGGGGCCGAGTCACGTGATAGGCATGGATTGAGTCGGAGTTGTTTAGGCATGGTTGTGTCGGGTTATTTAGGCATGGTTGAGTCAAGTTGTTTAGGCATGGTGGAGTCGAGTTGGTTTAGGCATGGATGTTCATTTCAGGTATTTTGATAACAAATGGCAATGTACATGTATGAGATGGTGTAAAATGTGGAAAATGCTAGTTATGTATGAAAATGTGAAATAATATAAGTCGTAAAAGTTATGTGGTATATGGTTTAGATGTCAAGATTTTTGATATGAACAGTAAATCAGGTAAAGGTGGGGAAAAATGGTTAGGGTAAAGAAATGGCCAAGCTAATCTTTCAAGACCCCAAGCCCTGGAAGAATAGGTAGTGAAGTTGATAGTTAGGTTGGATTTGAGGTCATAAGTATGATTAGGTCAAGGTCGATTAGGTTAGGTGGAGAATAGGTAGATAGGTAAAGGTGATGTTAGGTAGATAGGTAGTGTTGATTCCAGGTCATAGGTATAATTAGGTAATGTTTGGGTTGGAAATAGGTAGATAGGTGTGGGTGATGTTAGGTCGATAGGTAGTGTGGAGTCCAGGCCATAGGTATGATTAGGTCGAGGTCGATTAGGTTAGGTGGGATATAGGTAGATAGGCATGGGTGATTTTAGGTTGATAGGTAGTGATGATTCTAGGCCATAGGTATGATTACGTCAAGGTTGATTAGGTTAGGTGGAATATAGGTAGATAGGTATGGGTGATTTTAGGTTGATTGAGGTAGTGAGAAGAAAATCCCAAAAAGACCGGTGTCGAGGGTCTAGTCCTATATAGGAAGATCAAAAGGTAATGAAGAAGAGAAAAGATAAGAGGGGGAAAGAAAGCCACCCGATTGGCAAGGATCAAAACGTATGAAACACATCTATAGATAGGCTAGTGAATGTAAGACCCTAAAGACATTGCATGATTGATTACTCTAAAGGTGAAGAATAGTCACGAATCACCAAATGTCATAGGTTCAGCAGGTCCCTTGAGGTAGTATGAGGTGAAGAGACAACGGGTAAGGAGGTGAAGGTAATTGGGTCATAAAATGGGAAGTAAAATGCCTTGGGAAATAGAGCCAAGATCACAATAGGCAAGTCCATGACAAAAAAGGTTACTTTTCTTTTTCTTTTGACATTTTAGATAGACTGATCGATGTGGGAAGTCTATACGGGATGAGTATATGTCTCCTTGAGGTCTTCGCGATGATCGATGTGGGAAGCTTTTGAATTTTGATTTTTGAGAAAAATAGTTCTCTTTTTGGAAGGATTATGGAGAGAGTTGTGAGATTTTTATAGCTGTCCTTCAAGGGAGCAGTCTACTTATAGCGACAATTGAAGGCGGAAGATGTCCTTTTGAGGGATTCATCTTTTATATTGGAATTTTGACTTAAGGAGTTAATCCCATATTATTGGAAATAAACTTTTTAGCTTTTAAGTCATGGAATAAAGTATAACGAAGCATTTGGTTCTTGTTGAGAAGGAAAGGGTGAACGACCATGGGATCTCATCTAAAAGAAGACGAAAAGTATCCATGAGAATCATGCCATGTGTAGAGTTGTGGTGCACATATTTAAGATAAGGAAAAAGGGTGACGGGTAATCACATGATTCTTGTTTAGTCATTGGAGATGAGGTGTGGAAAAGAAAAAGGTAAATGGCGCTCAAGGGATGAGCATGAACTAGATAAATAGTGATGTAGGACTAGAGGTCAACAATAGAATGGTCGAAGATGTAAGGAATTGAGGGGCTCAAGTTCGGGCTTACCATCAAGTGAAGACAAGTGATAAGCACCTGATCCATAGTCATGGGTCACAATGTATGGTCCAAGCCAATTAGGAGAAAATTTTCCCTGTTTTCTTTTTTCTGCTTTGGTTATGTGTTGATTTTCCTTGAGGACGAGATCACCGACCTTGAAGGTGCATTCATGGAAATGTTTGTCATAGGCATGCTTGATGCATTTTTGGTAGACTTGGAGATGGTCAAGAGCATGAAGATGACATTCGTCTAATAACTTAAGTTGTGCTAAATGGTCTTGGTGAAAGTCATCATCAATAAGCATATCTTGAAGAGAGATACAGAGAGACAGGATTTGAAATTCAAGAGGCAAAAAAGCCTTGGTACCGTAGACCAGAGAAAAGGGTGTGCGGTGGTGGTGCGAATACTAGTATGGTATGCCCAAAGAGTGAAAGGAATGTGCGTATGCCAATCCTTCCTAGTATTGTTAACCACTTTCATGAGAATTTTGTATAGGGTTTTGTTGGTGGATTCAACTTGGCCATTGGTTTGTGGGTAATATGGTGAGGAGAAGCTAAACTAGATATTGAAGGCATCGCAAAGTTTTGTAGAGTTTTGTTTTTGAATTTTTACCATTATCGGTGATAAGGTGATGCGGAACAATGAAGCTACAAATAATGTGATGATTGATGAACTCTAATATTTTCTCACTTTAGTGGAGATGAGGGGTATGGCTTCAACCCATTTGCTGTAATATTTGGTAGTGGTGATGATCCATTAATGTCTTAGGGAAGAGTGAGGATTGATCTCTCCAAAAAGATCCAAACCCCATTGAGAGAAGGGCTAAAGGTCACGAGCGACTTGTAAGGCATGACTAGGTGTATGATGAAGATTGGCATGTTGTTGGCATTTTACACAATGCTTAACGTAGTTGCAACAATCATGATTG
This sequence comes from Taxus wallichiana var. yunnanensis, assembly GCA_018340775.1. Classification (NCBI taxonomy): domain Eukaryota; kingdom Viridiplantae; phylum Streptophyta; class Pinopsida; order Cupressales; family Taxaceae; genus Taxus; species Taxus wallichiana. Next base: position 232,525,526 of record CM031239.1, on the reverse strand, counting down.
AGGGTCACCAGTAATAGCCTAGGTAAAGAATGTGTTTAGCAACAACAAGGCCACTGAAGTGACCTCCACATATGCCGTAATGAACCTCTTGAATGGTATAGGGGATTTCAGAGCTGGTAAGGCATCGTAAGAGGATACTGTCAAAGCCATGTTTATAGAGGAGGCCACCCATGACAACATAATGAGAGGCCTTTTTGAGAAAGGCACATTGTCCATTACGTGTGAGATCAGGAGGTAATATATAAAGGGAAAGGTAGTCTGCAAGTTGCTTATACTAAAGGTCTTGTGTGTTTAGTGAAGCGCTTCGGACAAGGTTAATATAACAAAATTGATAATAAGGTCTTGGTATGAATTTTACGGTAATAAAGATATCTGAATCGTCAGTGAAGTAGGTATTTGGGAAACAAGGTAGGCCATAGTATCCATAATGGTGGATCGCGGAACGGTTTGAATTTTATAGTGGTCAAAGGTAGTCAACATGATGCCGATGTAACGCGTTTGTACTCTTAGAGTATTTCATTATGACACTGATAAACACCATTGACTCTATTTACGACTAGTTTAGAATCACCAAAGATATTAATGGACTTAACCTATAAGGCATAGGCAATCATGAGACCCAATACGAGTGCTTCGTATTCGATGATATTGTTGGTGCACTCAAAGTTGAGTTTGAATGATAAGGGCATGGGTTCACCATCAAGAGGAATGAGGATAATTCCTGCACCACCCCACATTGACATTTGGAACCGTTGAAGAATAAGGTCATTTGGTAAGGGTCATCATCCAAAGAGAGGTTAGCAATGGATTCATTAGGGAAATCAAAATTTAAAGATTGATTCCTAGAAAGAGGTGCATCAGCGAGCTGGTCAGAAATGGCCTGGCCCTTGATAGATTTTTGGTGGATGAATTCTAGGTCTAGGTTAGCAAGGAGCATGAGCCAACGCATAACATGTTGATTTTGGTAAGGTTTAGCATACATGAAGTGTAAGGGGTCGAGTGTCGGTCACAAGATAGGTTTTATGGTTGAGTAGGTAATGGTGAAGTTTGGTGGCAAAGGCAAAACTAAGGCTAAGAATTTTTTTCGGGGTATTAGAGAAGGTATTGTTATAAGACCTCAAAAGTTTTTTGGCAGTCCTCATCCCATTTAAAAGAGACCTCCTTTTTGAGAAGGTGATGAAATGGTTGACAATGGTCAGAGAGTTGGGAAATAAATCGATGAATAGATTGTAATTTACCTTGTAGGCTATGGAGCTATTTAAGGTTAGTGGGTGGAGGCATTTCGAGGATGGCCTTGACTTTAGCAGGGTCAACTTCTATACCACGTAAGGAAATGATAAATCCCAGGAGCTTTCCTGAGAGAACCGTGAAGATGCACTTTTTAGGCTGAAGGCAGACGTAATATTTAATGAGGTGGTCAAAGATGGTTTTGAGGAAAGTGAGATGCTCAGCTCAATGTTTAGATTTGGCCAAGAGATCATCCACGTAATCTTCCAATATGTGATGCATGATATCATGGAAGATGTAAGTCATAACATGTTGATATGTAGCACCAACATTTTAAATGCCAAAAGCCATGACTCGATAGCAGAAGGTTCCCCAAGGGGTAATAAATGTGGTTTTGTGTTGATCCTCTAGGGCGAGCAAGATTTGGTTATAACCCAAGAAACCATCCATAAGTGATAGCATCTCATGGCCAGCGGTAAGGTCAACCAACTGGTCAATACCAAGTAGAGGAAAATCATCTTTAGGGCAGGCATGGTTGAGATCATGGAAATCGGTTCAAATGCGAAGTCCCCTATTGCCTTAGTGACAGGGACAACGTTAGAAATTCATTGGGGGTAGTCAATGGGTAAGATAAAGGAAACTGAGAGAAGGCGTTGAAGTTCTTCTTTGATAAGAAGAGCAATGCGAGGTGCATTTTCTCAACTTTTATTTTACGGTTTGGCATCAGCAATGGTTATAATATTGTGGACCACAATAGTGGGATCAATGCCGGTATGTCAACGTAGAACCAAGCGAAAGCATGGTTATGATTTTTAAGAAAAGAAGTTAGGGCTTCTGTTCAAAGAAAGATCGGAGATTGGCCAATATTGAGAATGTGAGGGTCATCCTGAGTGTGGATGTTGACTTCGATAGTCGATTCATTCAACATTGTTAGTGTCTCAGAAGGTAACAACTGGTGAATATAAGAGTCTTCAGCACCAAGATAAGTGAGTATGGATTCATCATTCTGAGATTAAACGACATTAATAGAAGGAGTATCATCCCCTATCATGTCAGGATACAAGAAAGGAAGAGAGGAAGGAGCCTCACCCTCGCGGTGATAGGTCAGAGGTCCCAAGGAAATGGTATTTATAAAAAATAGGTAGGAGGGATAGATTCAGATCCATCGACTCCATTGGTGAAGATGGTGAAGGTGGAGTAGGTGAAAAAGGTGGAGAGAGATCAATGTCTTCAATGAGGTCAATACGGGGCTTTTTGGTAGGTAGTTCGATAAAACCGATTCCACTACGATCATAGTGTTTACATGTGGTACATGAAATAATGGTGTGACAACCTTATTCATAAAGGCCAAAACCAAAACCCTTCCAGGCATAGCAGTGTAGGAAAGTGTGAGCAAAGCAACGGTTGGTAAGCGGCCAAGGTCAACAAAAAAGGTCGGGTTTTGATGGTGGTTTGGGTGTGTAAGTGGAAATGTCAAGTCCCCCATAGGTAAGACGGGTATGGAGGTGGGGAGGACCATAAAGGAGATGCTCGCCAATGCACGGTGATCATAGTGAGGATGTTTGTGAGGGTTTCCATACTCTTGTGGAGTAAGGAATGTATTGACATTGTATAGGTAATACTTCCCCATAGTGAGGCATTGAAAAAAACATTCGAAGGGATCAGTGGTTGATATATTGGTGGCTGGAATGGAGGAAGCATTAGAATCTAGAGCGGCGGAGGTGTCGGTTAGTTAGAAAGCTAAGGTGTGACTGGTAGAAGTGATAGCAGTGGTGGGAATAGAAGATTTAGGTGAAGGTGAGGTTACAACGGCACTGGTGGATGGGGTCATGTGTGAAGAAGATGTAGGTAGGGAGGTAGACACCTTAATAGGTACAAGGACATCATTGGGCCTGTAAAGCATGTTGCAGGTTTTGAAAGGTGATGGGTCATCTGGAATGGTATGGGAACGTCCTTCATGTTTGAAATTTACACATCGGTGCAAATTAGAAGGAACACAACCCATGACATGAATCCGTGGTCTGCATGCATAAAATTGTATTGAAAGTCCCCTTCCAACACATAAAATAGCTCGAGAATAGTACAGGGACCCACACAAATGTGGAGGATGATAGTGTCGAGTGTAGCAGTGATAACGTCATTGAATGAATACAACATGACTGGATATTTATGCATGCAGTTGTTGGGTATGCGCATTTGTTTGAATGCGTGAGAGGAGATGATGTTAATGCTAAGACTTCCCATCGATCATAACATGTCAGACACGTATATTATCGATATGGTTGGAGATGAAATGTTCAGGATCTGGGTCATTAGTTTGGTGGGGGACAATTTTGTCATCCGAAAAACTAAGGATAACAACTTGGTGAATAGGTGGAGGTGATGAGGTAGATGGAAATTTGGTGAGTGAGGTGACATGATGAGGTGTGATAATAGATGCTATAGGTGTGGGGTCATTAGGTAAAACCTCAATAGATCAAAGGACCTCCATGAGGGCTTGACGATTTGACTCTGAGGTTTGGATGAGATCGTATAAGGACATTTTGAGGGGGATTGGTGTAGTTGTTTGAGCATGGTGCGATGTGTGACACCATTAGAAATGGTGTACGTGGGGCCACAGATAGTTATTTTAGGTATGGGTGCAGATGGTATGTTGGGTATAGGATTTTTGGTGGGTCGATTTGCTTTTCCTTTACCTTTCTACATGCACGTGTAGTGACGTGTACCATGTTGATTTGAGGGAAGTTGGAAAAATGGAGAAGGTGTAGGGTAAGTGGTATAATGACATGAAGGGAAAAAACCTACTGGAGGAGAAAATCCTTGTGAGGTTAGTTGGGTGCAATGAAATTTAGGTGGAGGCATGGCAAGTTCTCTGATGCGAACCATGTTAATCTCAAATTTCGGGGTGGCTCTATGAGTTGTGAGGGTGGAGGTTGTGGTATAGGTGTAGGAGGAAGATGTGAAGAAGGTGGTGAGGGTGAAATAGGTTCATCATCCAGGAGGTCATCATCATCAAAATTGGGGTCAAAAGGACATAATTGAATGAGGGCAGCCTTTAGACCCTTATAGTTCTCAACATCATGTCCTAGCACACGATGGTAAGCACAAATTTTAGTATCATCAAACCCTTCCGGTTTAGGTTTGAGAGGGTCATAAGGTCTAAGAGGAGGGAGGGTGATAGCAGAGCTTTCCAGGAGGTTAGCCAAGATGGTGGCATATGATCCCACCAGTGGATCACAATGCAAAGTGAAAGTAGGTTTGGTTGGAAGATTGGGTGGTTGTGGTGGTAGTTGAGGTAATGCAGTCTTGGATTTTGGTTGTAATTTCTTTGGTGTAGGTGTAGTAGCAGAAAGAGGGGTAGGTTTAACCCCCTCTTTGGAAATTACCGGTTTTTTCATTTTGGTGTTCTTTCTTAGGTAGAGGTGTAGGGGGAGCATGTGATGTAGATGGAAAGGTAGATGGTGGGAGAGAATGAGTGACCCAAGAGGACAACTGAGGTGCAGTGGCAGGTGTTGGTCAAGGTCAATAGGGAGGTACAGGTGAGGTGGAAGAAAATGTCATAGGTAGTGAAGGAGGTATAGAAGGTAATGGTGGTATAGGAGGAAAAGAAGTTATAGATGGTGATGAAGGATGCAAGGTTCACCTAGGTAGAGCTGCAGGATGTGGTAAAGGGGTCAAGGGAATTTTAGGTTTACCCCTGGAGAGAGTAGATTTTGTTTAAGTAGAGGGGTGAGGTCCCAAGATGGATGGTAGGGGTGAAGGTGATAAAGGTGTAGTTGGTGAGGTCGGTGCATATAGATTTGAAGCTTGGGTTTTTTGTTTAGGTTGAGTAATGGGTTCAATAGGTATATGGGAAGATGTGGTTAAGTGTATCTTGACAGGAGGATGTGCAAGGTTTGATGTGGGTGTGACCCTTAGAACACTAGTGGGTTTAGATACAAGAGATGATGTTGGAAAACGTTGGCTAGCAAGTAGAGGGACGGGTATAGATGAGGACGATGGAATAGAAGATGTATCATGAGTTATGTTCGTGTGTGGTTTGGGTTGTTGAAATATATTTAGATATATGGTAGAAGTGTCACCGGAAGATGATTGCATTTGGGTTGAGACCAGGAGTAAGAGACATCCCCAAAGTAAAGACCTATCAACATAATTTGGGCGGTCGCCAAATGTGAAAATGACACTATGGTAGATGGGGTAGATTTGGATTCCATGGGGATTCTCGTAAAATGTGTCGAGAAATAGGAAATTCATCGCTTCAACCTCTATAGGGAATAGAGCTGAAAGTACATCCGTATGATCTTGGGTAGGCTGATGGAGAATGGTCACCAAGTAGTAACAAAAATCTATTGGATCTTGAATAGGTGGAGAAGATGATGGGTACTCCTCTATGGGTGGAGGAGGTACAATTGGTAGTGGTTCATTGGGTAGGGAAGTTGAAGGGGAAATGATATCGATGCTAATGAGAGACTCCTCTGCAGGTGCACGAGGAGGTGAAGGGATTTCCTCTATGGGTAGAGGAATGGATAAAGTAGGTTCCTGTGTGGGTAGAGGATTTCGAGCTAGGATTTCCTCGATGGAGGGGATAGGAGATATTTGGGAAATAGGTGGTAAGTCAATAAAGATAACATGTACCTCACGTGTATTACTTTCATTGTGTGAGGCATTACCAGTTTGATCATTAGATGGGGAATGGTTTCTTGAAAATATGAAGGTCTTGATTGGCAGGTGCATTAGGGTTATCCAGACTAACTCGCCACTCTCGAGCATTCCCTGAACAATGTTTTTAAAGGTGATACAATTGTTATCACTATGACCATTTACATGGTGATAGTTACAATAGTCATTTTCCTTGTACCAACCTAGTATGGGGTGAGAGGGGTCAAAACTAGTATGTGGTTTGATAGGAGGAAGGGTGATGGCATTAACTTTAATAAGATTTTCTAAAATAGATGAATATGGTTCCCCAATTGCTGTGAATTTATTTTGTTCAAGTTTGAATTGGAAGGCTTGGACTGGTGACATATTGGATGAAGGTTTAGCATGATTGGATGGATGAGTAGGGCCAGCCTTAAGTACCATTGCGTTGGTAGTTCCCTTGGCTTTGGAATAACTCGTCTGAGGTTTTGAGGAAGAGGAAGTATCATGTGATTTAAACAAGGAGTTCTTGTTTTGTAATTGTATCTTCTTCTCTTCGATGGTACAAATTTCAAGCTTATGTGCCATGGTGAAAGCCTCATTGAATGTGTGGAAGGTTTGCACCTGTAAGGTAGGTGAGATATGTCTAGCACAAGCTCATGTGAAGAGCTCTATGAGTTCAATTTGTGGTAATTGGAAAGTGAGTTGGTTGATTAGGCTATGCCAACGAGCGACAAAATCTGTGATAGATTCATCGTCATATTGACGCATGGAATAAAGATCGGTCATGGTAACCTTCTTGACGACGTTAATAGAAAAATGATCCAAGAAGGCTTGGGCTATTTGGTTGAATGAGAAAATGGAATGTCTAGGTAATCCACTACACCAGTCCAATGCTAGACCAGTTAGGGACATGGGAAAGGTTTGCAAAAGTAGTGCATCATCATGGGTGATTAAGTAACACCCATGTTTGAAAGAATGAAAATGCTACTATGAGTCTTCCTTACTGTTAAAGCGGTTAAACTTAGGCATCTCCCAGTGTACGAGATATGGGCGAATGGGAATGGATGGGTGAATAGGCTCATTAAAAATCTCATCATAGGTGAGACAATTGTGGGAGCCAGAAAGAGATGCTTCTAATGTTTGCATCTTGTCCATCATTAACTTGATAAAGTCATTGTTAGGTTGTGAAGATTGGGTACCCCCTGGGACTGAAAAGAGGTTATTATGGGACATATGAAGAATACGAAATGCTATAATATGGTGGTGTCAAATAAGGAGGTGGGAATTGAGAGACCGACATAGAGGGTATATACCCGGATTGAATGACCGATGAAACAAGAGGTGGCTGGTTAGTAGGAGGTATGTGAGGGTGGGACACTCGTAGTGACCCTGGTAGAGATGGGAGGTAGATATTAGGGAATAGAAAGGACAACATTTTGAAATGGGGTAGAGGTTATGGACACCAAGGGTGGTGCCAAGTTGCGCTATATATGAGACAATAGGTGCGGATGATGCTATGTTTTGGGTGGTGGATGAAGGTATGGTGGAGACTGCAGGTGCAATAGAGGTGGTGGATGTGGAGGTCAAAGTTGGTGTGGGAACTAGCTGCGACACAACTAGGGATAAAATGGGTGATATCACCATGGTAGGAAGTGGAGTCGAGGTGGAATCAATCATTAGGGATGGAGATAAGGATACAGGCATGCCATAGATCAATTAACTCGAGGCATCTCGAGTGGAGGCATGGGTGAGGTAGTTACTCAAAGTAGTGGGATTCTGATCCAAGAGTCGTGAAAACTCCATGACACCTGTAGGAATGGTGATAGCTTGATTGGGATGCATGGATGATGATATGGAAGGTGGTGAAGGACTAGGTGATGAAGGGCTAGGTGGGAGCGATAGTCAACTAGCGTGAAATAAAAGGGCTCTTTCTTGACTATGGGTAAGCACCATGTGGGTAGGAGCTGATTTGGCAAGATTGTATTATGTTTGAATGGCATAGAACACAACAGATTAGGAAAATAGTCAACGATAAGTGAATTAGTTCTATTGGTGAGCTATAAAACAACACAGGGTGACTGACACTGGTTTGGGAAAACCGATGTTGGTTAGTCTTAATTGGTGTCTTTATTCTTGTGAAAAACTAGCGTAGATGCTAAATGATGGTCTCAGATTGACAATTTTCACACAAGATGAGATGTAAGGTGACTGTGATTTGGGTAATGACAATATGAAAGGTGATAGGAGCCTTTAACAACTCAGAAAGGTGAAATAGGTGTCTTTTGGATAGGTATCCAAGAAGACTTTAGACCAATACCGGTTGGGTTAAACCGATCTTTGGTTAAAGATAACTATAGCTGATTACTGTGAAATTAAAACAAAGAATAACAAAAATGGTTGTGATTTAAAATTTTTGTGTTGAATCAAACCCAAAAGTTTGAGAATGATGTAGATGTGGTCCAGAACACTCAGACGAAGTCAGAATACACCGAATATAATTGGGAGTGTGCAAGGAAAGAAAAAAATAGTGATCGAAAGCTCTCACCTCAAAACACAAATCAAGTAGAACACTAAGAAAGAACATTCCTAGAGTGCCTATTCTATTACGTTTTTTCAGCTTATGCTATTTATATGGACTAAATGTTATGAAAAGAATAATATAATTTCTTAGTGAGGAATGCTTCATATGAAGAAAGAATTCTAAAGGGTGAGGTTTCAAGAATCTTATAATGGGGCGGGCTTCACTCTAAAGTATGACTTGACAGAGCAGCGAAGTTGGGTGCCCACCGTATCTTTGTGATCATGTGATAACCTACAGCTTCTTCTAGGTAGGATGTTGTTTAAGAATGTATGTATTTTTAATTTTTGTTTGGTTTGGTAAGACTCAGAGAAAGAGAAAAGGATAAAAGTTCTTTTCTACGATTTGTTTGTCAACCATCAGCTGGTCATGACTTCCAGCATATAGGTTACCCTCAATTAATGTGAGCTAATGAGCTAAATCAGAATGCAGTGCACTTGTTTTAAACCCAAATCAAAAGTATGATATTCGATGACAATAATAGATGAACAGGAAGAGGGATGCTCTTTCACTAAAATGCAAAAACAAGAATAAGAAGGTTCTTTTTAAATACACCAAAATAAATGTGTCTTTTGGAGCAAGTAGAAAGAAGAGAATGTTACCAAGGAGAAAGTCTTAATGTGAATGCTACTAGAAGGGAAACAAACACACAATTTTTCACCTAGGAATGAAGAAAGATGCAAGGAACCCCGAATGGGTCCCACCGAGTGTGCTAAAATGTTTCACCTAATTTGTTAGTTTTTCTGAGAAGTACTTGACGAAACAAATAAGGTAAAGGTGGAAAGAGGAATACCTGCTTTTTGGATGGTTGATGGTCGTATGCATGCGTATCTAAATCCTGAATCAAATTTATTCCGAGGCCTTCCTTTTGCCTAGGAGGAACTACTCTTACCGTGAGGTACGGGTTTGAAGAATGAATGAAGAATTTATTTGCGTTGTAGAATGTTGTGAAGAAATTTTTCACTATTGTGCCATTGTATTTGGTTGCCTTTGTTCATCACAAATCAATCTTCGTTCTATTGTCGCATCTAAAGAGATTGAACTCGAGATCAGAAGGTTTTCAAACAATAGCCAATGAACAACCCATATTACAAAGTGTAGATGAGGCTATATAGGCCATTCCCTCTGAGAATTAGGTTTCTTAGTTTTTCTGAGAAACCTAGTTCACCAAAATGTTTCACTTGATTTATTAGTTTTATGAGAAGTACTTGACAAAACAGATAAGGTAAAGGTGGTAAGAGGAATACCTATTTTTGGGATGGTTGAAGGTTGTATTTACGTGTATCTGAATCCTGAATCAAAGTGATTGTGAGGCCTTCCTTTTGGATAGGAGGAACTACCTGTATAAGAATCAAAACAAGACCACTAAAGAGAGTTAAACAATATATACAAGAGACTACCTAGCATATGCTAGATCCTGAAGTACGATACTTCCTAGATGGTATCAGATCCCACTGTTTAACATAATTCAATGCTGAAATAAAGTAAATATTGTCCTACTATAGTTTAATATGATTTAGGTATCTCATACAAAATGTAATGGGCCAAATCTAATCTAATAGGCTAGGCTAGAAGGAGATCCATAGGTCGGGTAGGTTGGTTATAGGTGAATCGAGCTAACAGGCTAGGTTATATACAAATCTGAAGGTCAAATAGGTGTCCAAGTAGGTATATGTCAGAAACAGGTTGTTGTTTTGGTAGAGATTAGGCAACATGAGAGGCCGACCACAATTTTATGGAACGATGGCGGTTTTACTGTAACCGGCGACGGTTAGAGATAATCGATGGTGGTTAAGTCGAAATTTGGTAGAATCACACAATTTGGGTTTTGGAGTTTTGGGGCAAAAGTGGAGCGGATAGTAGATGGGAATTTATCAAAGAGGAGGTGTAGATATTTTGTGAAGGTCGAGATTACCGAGGAGGTGTAGATATGAAATTGGGCCAAGCATTAAGATGATTAGGTATGGAAGGTGGTCAGAATGGAGAGAGGAATGGACAAAGGATAAAAGACTAGGTTCCTTTACCATAAATACTACGAGATGATGATCGAGAAAATGAAATAGATGGAAGGAGGATAATTTCTCTTATGTGAGGTAGAGGTATAAAGAATGAATGAAGAAGTTCTTGCATTGGAGAATCTTTGGGAAGAAAGTTTCACTATTGTGCTAGTGTATCGGGTTGCCTTTGTTGATCACAAATCAATCTTCGTTCTGCTTTGTGCATCTACAGAGATCAAACTCAAGATTAGATGTCTTCCAATAACCACCTATTTCCCAAATATCTCCTATCCCCTTGATCAAGGAAATACTAGCCCCGAAATCCTCTACCCACACAGAACCTACTTTATTCGTTCCTCTACCCATAGAGGAAAGCCCTTCACCTCCCCGTACACCTTCGGAGGAGTCTCTTGTTAGCACTGATATCATTTCCTTTCAACTTCCCTACCCAATTAATCGCTACCAATTGTACCTCCTCCACCGAGAGGATTACCCATCGTCTTCTCCACATATTCAAGATCCAATAGATTTTCATTTACCGCTTGGTGACCATTCTCAATTAGCTACCCAAGATCATACGGACATACTTTTGACTCTCTTACCTACAAAGGTCGAAGCCAATGAATTCCCTATTTCTCGAAACATTTTATGGGAATTCCCATGCACTCCACATCTACCCCATCTACCATAGTTCCGTTATCACGTTTGGCCGACCGCCTGGATTATGTTGATAGGTCTTTACTTTGGGAAATCTCTTACTCCCAATCTTGACCCAAATGCAATCATCTTCCACTGACACTTATACCATTTATCCAAAGATGTTTCAACAACCCAAACCACACATGAACATAACTCTCGATACATCTTCTACTACATCATCCTCATCTATACCCACCCCTCTATTTGCTAGCCGATGTGTTCCAACATCATCTCTTGTATCTAAACCCACTAGTGTTCTAGGGGTCACACCCACATCAAACCTTGCACATCCTCCTATCAGGATACACTTGACCACATCTTCCCATATACCTATTCAACTAATCATTGAACCTAATAGAAAAACCCAACCTTCTAATCCGCACGCATTGACCACACCAACTACACGTTTATCACCTTCACCCCTACCATCCATCTTGGGACCTCACCCCTCTACCTTAACAAAATCTACTCTCTCCAGGGGTAAACCTAAAATTCCCTTGACTCCTTTACCATAGCTTGTAGCTCTACTTAGGTGAACCTTGCATCCTTCATCACCATCTACAACTTCTTTGCCTCCTATACCACCATTACCTTCTATACCTCCTTCACTACCTATGACATTTTCTTCAACCTCACCTATATACATCTCTCTTGATTTCAACCAACACCTACAACTACACCTCGGTTGTACCCTTCGGTCACTCATCCTCTCCCATCATCTGCCTTGCCATCTACATCATATGCTCCCCCTACACCTCTACCTAAGAAAAAACACCAAAAATTGAAAAAACTGGTAATTTCCAAAGAGGGGGTTAAACCTACCCCTCTTTCTGCTGCTGCACCTACACCAAAGAAATTACAACCCAAATCCAAGACTACATTATCTCAACTACCACCACAACTACCCAATCTTCCAACCAAACCTAATTTTACTTCGCATTGTGATCCACTGGTGGGATCATACGCCACCATCTTGGCTAACCTCCTGGAAAGCTCTGCTATCACCCTCCCTCCTCTTAGACCTTATGACCCTCTTAAACCTAAACCGAAAGGGTTTGATGATACTAAAATTTGCACTTACCATCATGTGCCAGGACATGATGTTGAGAATTGTAAGGGTCTAAAGGCTGCCCTCATTCAATTATGTCCTTCTGACCCCAATTTTGATGACGATGACCTCCTGGATGATGAACCTATTTCACCCTCACCACCTTCTTCACATCTTCCTCCTACACCTATACCACAACCTCCACCCTCACAACTCATAGAGCCACCCCGAAATTTGAGATTAACATGGTTCACTTTATAGAACTTGCCACACCTCCACCTAAATGTCGTTGTGCCCAACTAACCTCACAAGGATTTTCTCCTCCAGTAGGTTTTTTTCCTTCATGTCGGTATACCACTTACCTTACACCTTTTCCATTTGACAACTTCCCTCAAATCAATATGGTACACATCACTACACGTGTGCGAAAAGACAAAGAAAAAACAAGCTGACCCACCGACCAATCCTATACCCAACATACCATCTCGCACCCATACCTAAAATAACTATCCGTGCCCCTACACACCCCATTTTTAATGGCGTCACACATCACACCATGCTCAAACAACTACACCAAACTCCCCTCAAAATTTCCTTAGACGATTTCATCCAAACCTTGGAGTCACATCATCAAGCCCTCATGGAGGTCCTTTAATCTATTGAGGTTTTACCTAATGACCCCACACCTGTAGCATCTATTATCACACCTCATCATGTTGCTTCTCTCACCAAATTACCATCTACCTCATCACCTCCACCTGTTCACCAAGTTGTTATCCTTAGTTTCTCGGATGATGAAATTGTCCCCCACCAAACCGATGACCCAGATCCTACACTTTTCATCTCCATCCATATCGATAATATACATGTCTGACGTGTTATGATCGATGGGGGTGCTAACATTAACATCATCTCCTCTCACGCATTCAAACAAATGCGTATACCTAGAAATTACATGCATAAAAATCCAATCATTGTGTATTCATTCAATGATGCTATCAGTTCTACACTTGGCACTATCATCCTCCACATTCATGTTAGTCCCCATACTATTCGCGAGCTATTGTATGTGTTGGAAGGGGAGTTTCAATAAAATTTTTACTCGACGGACCTTGGATTCATGCCATGGGTTATGTTCCTTCTACTTTGCACCGATGTGTAAAGTTTAACATGAAGGACATTCCCATACCATTTCAGGTTGACCCATCACCTTTCAAAACCTGCAACATGCTTTATCGGCCCAATGATGTCCTTCTACCCGTTAAGACATCTACCTCCTTGCCTACATCTTCTTCACACACGACCGCATCCACCAAAGGCCGTTGTAACCTCACCTTCACCTAAATCTTCTATTCCCACCACTCGCTATCACTTCTACCAATCACACCTCAGCTTCCCAACTAAGCGACACCTCTACCGCTCTAGATTCTAATGCTTCCTCCATTCCAGCCACCAATATATCAACCATTGATCCCTTCGAATGTGTTTTTCAATGCCTCACTATGGGGAAGTATTACCTATACAATGTCAATACATTCCTTACTCCACAAGAGTATGGAAACCCTCACAAACATCCTCACTATGATCATTGCATTAGCGAGCATCTCCTTTATGGTCCTCCCCACCTCTATACCCGTCTTACGTATGGGGACTTGACATTTCCACTTACACACCCAAACTACCATAAAAACCTAACCTTTTTTGGTTGACCTTGATCCGCTTACCAACCGTTGCTTTGCTCACACTTTCCTACACTTTGCTATGCCTCAAGGGTTTTGGTTTTGGCCTTTACGAATAAGGTTGTCACACCATTATTTCATGTACCATGCGTAAACACAATGATCATAGTGGAATCGGTTTTTCTGAACTACCTACCGAAAAGACCCGTATTGAGCTCATTGAAGACATTAATCTCTCTCCACCTTCTTCACCTATTCCACCTTCACCAACGGAGTTGATGGATCCTGAATCTATCCCTCCTACCTTTTTTTTTTCCATAAATACCATTTCCTTGGGACCTCTGACCTATCACCGCGATGGCGAGGCTCCTTCCTCTCTTCCTTTCTTGTATCCTGACATGATAGGGGATGATACTCCTATTAATGTCGTTCAATGTCAGGATGATGAATCCATACTCACTTACCTTGGTGTTGAAGACTCTTATATTCACCAGTCGTTACCTTCTGAGACACAAACAATGTTGAATGAATCGACTATCGAAGTCAACATCCACACTCAAGACGACCCCCACATTCTCAAGATTGGCCAATCTCTGGATGTTGCTAAATAAGAAGCCCTCACTTCTTTTCTTAAAAGTCATAGCCATGCTTTCACTTGGTCCTATCTTTGACATGCCTAAAGCACTATCCCACTATCATGGTCCATAATATTATAACCCTTCTCGATGCCAAACCCTTAAAACAAAAGTTGAGGAAAATGCACCCTCGCATTGCTCTTCTTGTCAAAGAAGAACTTTAATGCCTTCTCTCAGTTTCCTTTATCTTACCCATCGACTACCCCTAATGGATTTCTAACATCGTCCCTGTCACTAAGGTGACAGGGGGACTTTGCATTGCACCAATTTCCATGATCTCAACCTTGCCTACCCTAAAGATGATTTTCCTCTACCTAGTATTGACCAGTTGGTTGACCTTACCACTGGCCATGAGATGCTATCACTTATGGATGGTTTCTCGGGTTATAACCAAATCTTGCTCGCCCCAGAGGATCAACACAAAACCACATTTATTACCCCTTGGGGGACCTTCTACTATCGAGTCATGCCTTTTGGCCTTAAAAACACTGGTGCTACATATCAGCGTGCTATGACTTACATCTTCCATGATATCATGCATCACATATTGGAAGATTACGTGGATGATCTCTTGGCCAAATCTAAATGTCGCCCGAGCACCTCACCGTCCTCGAAACCATCTTTGACAACCTCATTAAATATTACATCCGCCTTCAGCCTAAAAAGTGCGTCTTCACGGTTCTCTCAAGAAACCTCCTGGGATTTATCGTTTCCTTACGTGGTATAGAAGTTGACCTTGCTAAAGTCAAGGCCATCCTTGAAATTCTTCCACCCACTAACCTTAAAAAAATCCGTAGCCTACAAAGTAAATTACAATATATTCATTAATTTATTTCCCAACTCTCTTACCATTGTACACCATTTCATTACCTTCCCAAAAGGAGGTCTCTTTCAAATGGGATGACGACTGCCACAAAGCTTTTGAGGCCTTAAAACAATACCTTCTCCAACCACCCGTACTTATTCCACCTAAAGACGACCAACCCTTCTACCTATACATCTCAGCTACCGATCACTCTCTAGGGGCCATGCTCACTCATCGTGATGAACAACATAGGGAGCAGGTGGTTTATTACATAAGCCGTACCCTTTTGGACTACGAAACCCAATACACTCACCCTGAAAAACTTTGCTTAGCCTTAGTTTTTGTTGCCACCAAACTTCGCCATTACCTACTTAACCATAAAACCTATGTTGTGACCAACACTGACCCCTTACACTTCATGTATGCTAAACCTTACCAAAATCAACATGCCACATGTTGGGTCATGCTCCTTGCTCACCTAGACCTAGAATTCATCCATTAAAAATCTATCAAGGGCCAGGCCATTGTTGACTAGCTCGCTGATGCGCCTCTTTCTGGGAATCAATCTTTAAATTTTGATTTCCCTGATGAATCCATTGCTAACCTCTCTTTGGATGATGACCCTTACCAAATGACCTTATTCTTTAACGGTTCCAAATGTCAGTGTGGGGGTGGTGCAGGAATTATCCTCATTCCTCTTGATGGTGAACCCAAGCCCTTATAATTAAAACTCGACTTTCAGTGCACCAACAATATTTCCAAATACGAAGCACTCAGATTGGGTCTAATGATTGCCTATGCCTTAGAGGTTAAGTCCATTAATATCTTTGGTGATTCTCAACTGGTAGTAAACCAAGTCAATGGTGTTTATCAGTGTCATAATGAAATACTTCAAGAGTACAAATGTTACGTCGGCATCATGTTGACTACCTTTGAGCGCTATAAAATTCAAACTGCTGCATTACGTGATCCACCAATACTCTCTTCCCAAATACCCACTTTGCTTGATGATTCGACATTTTTTACCGTAAAATGCATACTTTGATACCTTCTTATAAATCTTGTTGTGTTCACCTCATCGTAACCGCCTCATGGAACACACAAAACTTTTTGGTATAAACAACTTGCGGACTACCTTTCGCTTTATATATTGCCTCCCGATCTCACACGTAATGAACAACATGCCTTTCTAAAAAGGCCGCTCATTATGTCATCTTGGCTGGCCTCCTCTTTAAATGAAGCTTTGATGGTATCCTCTTATGATGCCTTACCAGCTCTGAAATCCCCTATACCATTAAAGAAGTTCACGATGGCATATGCGGAGGTGACTTCAGTGGCCTTGCTATTGCTAAACGCATTCTTTGTCTAGGATATTATTTTCCGACCCTCAATCATGATTTTTGCAACTACATTAAGCATTGTGTAAAATTCCAACAACATTCCAATCTTCATCATACACCTAGTCATGCCTTATAGGTTGCTCATGGCCTTTAGCCCTTCTCTCAATGGGGTTTGGATCTTGTCGGAGAGGTCAATCCCCACTCTTGCCTAAGACATTAATGGATCATTACCGCTCACGAATACTACACCAAATGGGTTGAAGTTGTACCCTTCATCTCCACTAAAGCTAAAAAAATATGCGAGTTCATCAATCATCACATTATTTGTCACTTCGGTGTTCTACATCACCTTATCACTGATAAAGGAAAATAATTCAAAAACAAAACTCTACAAAAGCTTTGTGACACTTTCAAGATATCCAACTTAGCTTCTTCTCACCATATTACCCACAAACCAATGGCCAAGCCGAATCCACTAACAAAACCCTAAAAAAATTCTCATGAAAGTGGTTAACGATCTGGGAAGGATTAACATACGCACATTCCTTTTGCTATTTGGGCATACCGTACTAGTATTCTCACCTCCACCATTACCACTCCCTTTTCTCTGGTCTATGGTACCAAGGATTTTCTACCTCTCGTTATCCAGATCCCATCTCTCTGTATCTCTCTTCAAGATATGCTTACTAATGATGACTTTTGCCAAGACTGTTTAGCACAACTTGAGTTATTAGATGAACGTTGTCTTCACACTCTTGACTATCTCAAAGTCTACCAAAAATGCATCAAGCATGCCTATGAAAAACGTGTCCATGAACACACCTTCAAGGTCGGTGATCTCGTCCTCAAGGAAAATCAACACGTAACCAAAGCAGAAAAAAGCAAATGGGGAAAATTTGCTCCTAATTAGCTTAGACCATACATCGTGACCCATGACTATGGATCAAGTGCTTATCACTTGTCTTCACTTGATGGTAAGCCCGAGCATTGAGCCCTTGAATGCCTTACATCTTCGACCGTTCTCTTTTGACTTCTAGTCCTACATCACTATTTATATAGTCCATGCTCATCCCTTGAGTGCCATTTACTTTTTTTCTTTTCCACACCTCATCTCCAATGACTAAATAAGAATCATGTGATTACCCGTCACCCTTTTGCCTTATCTTAAATATGTGCACCATGGCTCTGCACATGGCATGATTCTCATGGATACTTTTCATCTTATTTTAGATGAGATCCCATGGTCATTCACCCTTGCCTTCTCAACAAGAACCCAATGCTTCGTTATAGTTTCATCCATGACTTAAAAGCTAATTTTTTTTCCAAAAATAAGGGATTAACTCCTTGAGTCAAACTTCCAATATAAAAGATGAATCCCTCAAAAGGACATCTTGACCTTCAATTTTCGCTATAAGTAGACTACTCCATCGAAGGACAACTATAAAAGCTCACAACTCTCTACATAATCCTTCCAAAAAGAGGACTATTTTTCTCAAAAATAAAAAATCAGAAGCTTTCCACATCAATCAACTTCGTGAAGACCTCAAGGAGACATATACTCATCCCGTATAGACTTCTGCATTGATCAGTCTATCTAAAACATCAAAATAAAAAGAAAAAGAAAAGTAACCTTTTTTTTTTTCATGGACCTTCCTATTGCGATCTTGGCTCTATTGCCCAAGGCATTTTACTTCCCATTTTATGACCCAATTACCTTCACCTCCTTACCCGTTGTCTCTTCACCTCATACTACCTCAAGGGACCTTCTGAACCTACGACATTTGGTGATTTTTTGACTATTCTTCACCTTTAGAGTAATCAATCATGTAATGTTTTTAGGGTATTACATTCACCAACCTATCTGTAGATGTGTTTCATACGTGCTGATCCTTGCCAATCGGGTGGCTTTCTTGCCCCCTCTTATCTTTTCTCTTCTTCATAACCTTTTTGATCTTCCTATAGAGGACTAGACCCTCGACACCTATCTTTTGGGATTTTCTTATCACACCTATAAACCCAAAATCACCCATACCTACCTACATATATTCCACCTAGCGTAATTGACCTTGACCTAATCATACCTATGGCTTGGAATCAACACCTCCTACCAACCCAAAATCACCCATACCTATCTACCTATATTCCACCTAACCTAATCGAGCTTGACCTAATCATACCTATGGCCTAGAATCAACACCACCTATCGACCTAAAATCACCCATACCTATATACCTATATTCCACCTAACCTAATCGACCTTGACCTAATCATACCTATGGCCTAGAATCAACACCACCTATCGACCTAAAATCACCCATACCTATCTACCTATATTCCACCTAACCTAATCAACCTTAACCTAATCATACATGTGGCCTAGAATCAACACCACCTATTGACCAAAAATCACTCCTACCTATCTACCTATAATCCACCTAACCTAGTTGACCTTGACCTAATCATACCTATGACCTCGAATTCGACCTAACTATCAACCTCACTACATATTCTTCTATCTTCTCATATTCTTCCCTAGCTTATGGGAGAACTACATTAGCTTTGAGGTCCCTTTTCGCCAGGACTATGTAGGCAGCACTTCCAGGGTATGGGGCCCTGGAAGGTTAGCTTTGCCACCTTTTACCCCAACCATTTCCCCCCCTTTTTCCTTTTCAATTGCCCATTCGTATCAAAACCTCGACATCTAAACCATATAGCACATAACTTTTACCACTTATATTATTTTACTTTTTCATACATAACTAGCATTTTCCACATTTTACACCATCTCATGCATTTATATTGCCATTTGTTATCCAAAGACCGAAATGAACATCCATGCCTAAACCAACCTAACTCAATCCATGCCTATAACCTGACTCAACCATGCCTAAACAACCTGACTCAATCCATGCCTATCAACCTAACTCGATCCATGCCTAACAACCTAACTCAACCATTCCTATAACCTAACTCATCCATGCCTATCACATGACCACAACCATGCCTAAAGAAGCTGACTCGATCCATGCCTAAACAACTTGAATCGATCTATGCCTAACAACCTAACTCATCCATGCCTATAACTTTGACTCAACCAAGCCTAAACAACCTAACTCGATCCATTCCTACACCGACTTTGACTCCATCATGCTTAACTCACCTAGTTTCCATCCATATCAAACCAACAAACCCATATCTCATCTAATACAAAGTAACAAATCCATATCTCATCTAAACACAAGTCATAAACCAATATCTCATAAACACATCAACACATCACCAAATACCATATATCTCATCATATAAATCAATAATCGTGTATCTCAAAATACATGCCCATCTCATCATGGCCATCATGTCAAAATGTTGGCACGCAAGGTGATATACAATACAAATGTCATCAACATGCAGGCCGGTCTCATATATACAAAAAGCATGAATGATCCAATACAAAATATCTTCGGCTCGTAGGCCAGTATCATGTACAACAAAATAATAAATTCAAAATCTCTTTAGCATGCAGGCCAGCCTCATATATAATACATACAAAAATGTCTCGGCATGTAGGCCGGTCCACAACAAAGTCAATCATCTCCCCATCTGATGTCGGGGAATGCTCCATGTGCCTATGTCTCTCCCGACCCCTCTGCCACACCTGTCTGGGGCCCGACACCTGCCTCACCTCCTGTTGATGGCCCCTCACTTGGGGCTAGCCTCTGCACACTAGTGGCCTCACCACGACCCTGTCCCTAGGCTCGCTAGCCCCATGTACTCTCCACACTATGAGTGTGGGATCTAGTCCTCTCACTGGAGGCCTGTTGTGCTCTGTACTCAGCATAGGAGGGTACATATAGCCTGATAGATAAAAATTATCTTGGTAATATTGTGCCTCTCCTAGGGCATCTCTGAACCTAGCCATGGGCACTATCTGTGGAGGTGCCATGGGTCCCGCTACTTGCATGGGTACTATCTGATGGGACCCTATCCTCGAACCTACACCAAGCCTTGTCTTTGGTACTAGAGCCTGAGTTGGCGTTAGAGTCTCGTGCTTGTTCTGTATCTCGGGCCTACAGGTAGTAATCTATTCATGTCTTTGCTTCGCTATCGGTTGGCCTGCAGGACCCACAACCTCCACTACGCTGGCCAATCGGCCTCAGTAAATCTGCACTTGCACCTTTAGAGTGGCCATCTCCCCTCCATCTCCACCTACCTCCTCTCCATCTCCATCTTCCCCGCCTCTACCTACGTAGGTACTGTCCCACTCGCCTTACATGAGCCTCGTAATGTTGCTATATGGGCCTGTAATGTGGCAACCTATGCCTCTAAACCTGTGAGCTACCCCCGCATGATCCCAAGCTGCGTCACCAAAGTAGCCACCTACCTTGTAGGGCGTCTCTCTGAACTATGATGGTGGCTAAGTTTGGTCATGCCGCCCCGGTGGTATGACTCTCGGCCTATGCCACCCACCACCGCTGTACTCCATCTACAACTCCAACATCATCAATCTATACATCTACTTGCTGCTCCTCCTACCCAGGTCAAGATCAGGGTCATGGTGGAGACATAGGTCTCTCCACATCATCTCTCCTATACTAAGGGAATGAAGGCGGTACACCCTGGACTAATCCAAATTGGTGTCTAACCCACTCTACGGGTATCCACTCATGATCTCCCTCTCTCCTCCCCTCTATCCATAGATGTATCTGTAGCCCAGCTAGCTTTGTGGACATCTATGTGTATGTGGAGAAGCCCACATATGGCCTCCAAATGATGTCCACCCTGGACAACCCCTCTAATAACCTCTTGTAATAAGCTACATTATGAGTAGCTCTGGCACCTCGGGCCTCTCCCATGGCCGATGTACACTCACTACCTATACCCCACTCTCAAAACTCTCCATGGGAATGCATCTGCCTGGGGCATCCCCACTGATCGAACACAAACAATGTGCTCGTAAGCCCAACAATGTAGTAGTACGATGCAACAGATGTTGAACCTCCACAGTTGCCCATAGGCCCATAACTCTCTATACACTTGCATCAAGCAATGAAGGTGCCCATGCAAACCTTGTCCGATATATCATTATATCATAGAGGACTCAAATTAGTGACCTTGGGAATCTCCTCCCATCTGCATATGGCGGTCAAAGCAAAGCAGCACATTACCTCAATCAAGAGTACCAATAACCTCATCTCCTCCGGATGAGCTCTATACATCGCTCTATAGCTTAGGCTAGCACTATGGAACATCGGATCTGCTACACCCTCACCAAAAATGGGTGCTAGTAACTCCTCAGATGCCTCTGAAGTGATGGAATAAACTTGGGCCCCCAATATGGGCAACCGTAGGATCTCGGAGACGCCCCTCCGGGGTGATCATCTCACTGTCGGAAAATGGAAGGTGTTAGTCACGGAGTCCCATCTATCAATGAGGGAAACTATCGACTCACCTCCTAGACTACATGCGCCAGAAGTGCACCTCACCCCTATTAATCCCACCTCTGCAACATGCTTTGCCAATCCACCTATGTCGTGCTTGCCCATACTATCAATAACAAGGACAACACCAGACCCTATGAGCATCCAACAAAAATAATGTATAAGTACACCTTTCCCAACTTAATTTATTTTACCCCACATCCCGACCTCATCTTTTTCCCCACCTACTCAAACCCATCTACCCGAACCTATCTACCATAACCCTCATCCAAACCTACCCAAACCCATCTACCTAAACCTATCTATCCTAACCCTCACCCAAACCTACCCAACCCATCTTCCCTAACCCTCACCCAAACCTACCCACACCCATCTACCCGAACCTATCTACCCTAACCATCACCTAAACCTACCCACACCCACTTACCCAAACCCATCCAACCGAAAATATCTACACTACCCTCACCCAAAACCACCCTAAACCCTTACCCTCTCTCGCTAATTCTTTCCCACCCTACCCTTACTCTATTTCTTTTTTATCCCCACTTACCCTTAGGTTAACCAACACCAGCTTATCATCAATCGACCCTGGTTATCCCCTAACCGACCATGGTATCCCTTTGACCATCACCGGTCCACTGTTCTTGTGACAAGTAATGTAATGTGATCACTACCCACTGACGTCGGCCACAAGTCGAAACACATTGGTCACCGCTGTGCCACCCACCCCAACTTCCTAACCCTACTGCTTCCTTCCTAGTCATTCTACCCACCCAAATCCCTCCTTACATCCTTATTTGTTCCTACCTTACCCTTTTACCCTACCCCCTACCCTTCCCCATGCCCATTGCCCTCCATTTTTCCCGTTTTGAAATTCTTCCCCCAAACCCCCATTTTTTCATATTTCCTATATTCTAGCCAATTTAACCAAACAATCAAACACAAAGGTTCAAATCCTACCTGATCCCACTGCCACTTTGTCATGGTGGAACCTCCAGCCTTCGCCATCCTCAACTGACCTCCAACTCTCTCCACCAATCACCTCACTCGATCCAATCTCGTGACCCCACCTCTCACTCAATCAATCTCACCTATGTGGCTCGCCAACTCAGCTCTTTGCCGTACGCTTTTTCATCTTCCTCTTTTCTCTCTTCTTGTCATTTTCTCTCTTTTAACAATGCACAAATGAATTTTAAAACATGGGTTTTTCACTTTTTATACCCTACCTGACTCAACCGACGTCGGTTAACCCTTGACCGATGCTGGTCTAATGCCCTAGACAACCACCGTCGGTTCCTCTCCACCATCATTGGTTCATATTGACCATTGTCGGTTACCCTACCTACTCATTTCCCTCACATTGACCTCATTTTCCTTACCTCCTTTTTCTTTTACCTCCCCTACACCTACCTGGACCACTTTACCTTCTTCTCTGGCCCTCCACCTTCTTTAACCTCACCTTGTTAGCTAATTGGCGTCTCCTTATTTTACCCCTACCTTAGCCTTACCCATGCTGTGACCTATCTACCTAGACCACTTTACCTCCCGTGCTGGCCCTCCCCCTTCTTTAACCTCACCTCGTCAATTGTTGAAGCCTCATTATTTTACCCCTACCTCAACCTTACCCGTGCCGTGACCTTGCCCTTATATACCTAGCCCACCGCTAGTGACCTTTGACCTCATGTGTTCGCTATACCTTGTGACACCGTTACCTGTGTTGTTTGACCTAATGACCTTACCTAGCCTATTTTCGTGACTGTTTATCCTGACCCTACCTTTGGTGTACCGGAACATACCTAAATGTTCCGCCCTAACCTACATTGTGATTCCTGATCTTATCCTATACCTTGGATACCGGAATCACTTTAACCTTGTTTGGATAAACCTATCGACCTTACATGATGTAGAGTTTGTAATCTCTTCAACCTGGTACCATGTCATAGTTTATATGTGTGCGTGCATTCAACTGCCACTACCTTTGACCTTGGCCCGTTTGCCTATATGCCCGATTTTCCCTTTAATTCTTTCCCCATTTTTCACTATTCTTCTTCACATCCACTTTTATCAAACCACTCACCGATGTATTTTGCCACCTCATCAATTCCTGGTTTGAGGGGGATCACCCTCATTCCCACTTAGGGCAACCACATCTTATTTTTGTCGCGTCGCTTACCAATACAAGCTACGCAACAAAAGGGGCAAAATGTAGACACCAAAATAATGTTGTAATCACCTTGGTCCCCTACCACAACCCTATAATCATTTCCTCATCCTCAACACCTTAGCACCTACCTCTTGCACCCCACACATGTTAATTTAATTTTATAAATTAAATTAATGCCATTTATCTCCATATATATTAATTTAATTATTTTAATTAAGTTAATAACCTTTTACCCACACACATATTAATTTAATTATTCACATTAAATTAATTCACCACCCTCACACATCTATTTAATATAATTACCTTTATTAAATACACTTCACCTAACCACCCCCATCATTTGACCCATTAACCTAAACCCTAAACCAATGGCCTAAATACAACCTAACATTAGACCCATTCCCTCACCTCACATTAAAATCCTCCTAAGGTCATTTTTCGCCTCGAGGAAAAGAAGAGATCCTTATCAAATGGCGGAACAAATTCTAGGAAACTTTTGAACAACCCGAGATATCTCACCCAAACCGACGTTAGTTTACCCTAAACCAATGTCGGTTCACCCTAAACCGATGCCGGTTATACCGGAATGGACCAAATGGCCTATTTAGCCCCATCTACAACTTTGTAATACGGGTTTTTGGTTGGTTTTGTTGAAAGCTTCTGATCTTGAATTCAATCTCTTTAGACATGACAACAGAATAAAGATTGATTTGTGATCAACAAAAGCAACCCGATACACTGGCACACAATAGTGAAAATTTCTTCCTAGCATTTTCCAACGCAATAACTTCTCCATTATTCTTCGACATGTACGTCACAGAAGAGTAAGTATCCTCCTTCCATCTATTTCATTTTCTTATCATCAGCTGTAGTCATTGTGGTAAATGAACCTAGTCTTTTACTCTCTTTCCATTTCCTTTCTCCAGTTGCAGCCACCTTCCATACCCAATCATCTTAATACTTGGTCCAATTTCCCATTTTGATCTCCTCAGTAGTCTTAGACCTTTCTGCACTTATCTAAATCCCCTCGGATCAATTCCCATCTGCTATCCACTCCACTTTTGCCCCAAAACTCCAAAAACCTAGACTGTGTGATTCCACCAGTCTTGAATTAACCACCATTGGTTATCTCTTACCATCACCGGTTATAGTAAAACCACCATCGGTTCCATAAAACCATGGTCGGTCTCTCTGTGTCACCCGATCTCTACCGAACAACAACGTGTTTCGACATATACCTACTTGGACACCTATTTGACCTTCGAGATCTCGTATCTAACCTAGCTTTGTTAGCTCGATTCACCTATAACCAACCTACGACCTCTGGATATCCTTCTAGCATAGCCGCTTAGATTAGATCCGGCCTATTGTGTTTTGTATGAGATACCTAAATCATATTAAACTACAATAGGATAATATTTACTTTATTTCAGCATTGAATTGTGTTAAACAATGGACTGACAGCATCTAGGAAGTATCGTACTTCCGGGACCTAGCATATGTTAGGTAGTCCACCGTTGCATATATTGTTTAACTCTCTTTGGTGGTCTTGTTTTGATTCTTATACGGCAGTTCCTCCTAGCCAAAAGGAATGCCTCACAATCACTTTGATTCGGGATTTAGATACGCGCACATATAACCTTCAACCATCCCAAAACAGTATTCCTCTTACAACCTTTACCTTATTTGTTTCGTCAAGTAATTCTCGAAAACTAAGAAATCAAGCGAAACATTTTGGCACACCCAAAGGGATTTATATACGTGTGCATACAACCTTCAACTCTTACATTCACTAGCTTAAATGTAGATGTGTTTCATATGTTTTGATCTCATTGCGAATCGGGTGGTCATCTTGCCCCCTCTTATCTTTTCTCCTCTTCATTACCTTTTTGATCTTCATATATAGGACTAGACCCTCGACACCTGTCTTTTGGGATTTTCTTCTCACACCTATTGACCCAAAATCACCCATACCTATCTACCTATATTCCACCTAACCTAATCGACCTTGACCTAATCATACCTATGGCCTGGAATCAACACCACCTATCATCCTAAAATCACCCATACCTATCTACCTATGTTCCACCTAACCTAATCGACGTTGAGCTAAACATACCTATGGCCTAGAGTCAACACCACCTATTGACCTAAAATCATTCATACCTATCTACCTATATTCCACCTAACCTAATCGACCTTGACCTAATCATACCGTGGCTGGAATTAACACTACTTACCGACTTAACATCACCTTTACCTATCTACATATTCTCCACCTAACCTAATCGACCTTGACCTAATCATACCTATGACTTTGAATCTGACCTAACTATCAAATTCACTACCTATTCTTTTATCTTCTCATATTCTTCCCTAGTTTATGGGAGAACTACATTGGCTTGAGGTCCCTTTCTCTGGGACTATGTAGGAAGCACTTCCGGGGGCATGGGGCCCTGGAAGGTTAGCTTGGCCACTCTTTACCCTAACCATATTCCTCTTACCTCCCTTTACCTTATTTGTTTCGTCAAGTACTTCTTAGAAAAACTAAGAAACCTAGTTAGCCTCAGAGGGAATGGCCTATTTAGCCTCATCTACAACTTTGTAGTACAGGTTGTTTGTTGGTTGTTTTTCGAAAAGCTTCTGATCTCGAGTTCGATCTCTTTAGATGCAACACTAGAACGAAGATTGATTTGTGATCAAAAAGGCAACCAAATACATTGGCACAATAGTGAAAAATTTCTTCCTAGCATTCTCCAACGAGTAACTTCTTCATTCATTCTTCGACTTGTACCTCAAGATATGCATATGACTAGCCCAAGACTTCCAAGCGGGAGTGAAAAAATTTAAAGAATCAAGAAAGCTAAGGCTGGAGTTAGGAAAGTTGGACCGGGAGTACATGGATATGAGGAAGAAACTAGAACTATCACGGAAGGAAGCATGCATACGTGGAGAAGTACGTGTTGCATGAGATCCATATGACTAGGCTTCTTATCACCGAGGATCCACGATGTGCGTATACATGCACATAAGACCAAAGTTTGAGAATGGCACGTACTTGGTGGATGAGATCTCAATACCTAAAGACCCCTTGGGAAAGAAGAAGCCAGTGTCTAAGAAGAGGGGTAGAGGAGAGGAAGGAGCACCAAGTGTACCAACTACTCAGATAGTGAGCATGCCTTCTACGAGTGCCAGCGAAGTACCTATACTTGGAGGAAGAAGTCTCCAGTAAAGGAGAAGACACTAGAAGTAGAGGCACCCGAACAACCCACCACCATGGAGGAGTCATAAGAGGAAGAAGAGAAGGTAGAATCTCCTAACCAGAAGACACCTCTCAGGAAGAAGCAGAGGGTGGATGAAGAAGCTGACTCGAGAGGTGACCGAAAGCTTGGAAAGATACCTGGGAGAAGGAGAGGATGAGAGTGAAGAAGGTGGCGACGAGGAGGAAGAGCTAGAAAAAGACAAGGAACCTTTGGAACCTCGTGTATTTAGTGTTTATGACTCAGAGGAAGAAAGTGGGGATGAAAAGAAAGAGTTCGTATTCGTGTGACGAAAAGGCACACAAGGTGATGAAGGCACTGAAGATACAAAGGTAGATGAGAGGGATGTCGAGGGACAGAGAGCCACAAATTTTACAAAGGAGCAGATAACCAAAGTGTCGAGTGAGAAGTGAAGAAGATGCTCGAGATCCTTGTAGACTAGGAGTTAGAGCAGAGCGCAAACATAGTGCTAAAGGAAGGGAAGGAAGAGAGCGGTGAAAAGGGACATGACATCCTGGAGGCTCCACTCGACAATCGCTTCCCTAAAGGCTCACGCTTGGGTAGAAGACCTCTGGATGCAAAATAGAGGTAGATAATGGGTAATTGGATGATTCAAGGAATGTGCTACATGCACGATTCTAGAGCACAATACCCATTGAGAGACTTATTGACATGGGATCATTTGAAAAGGAGGGCACATACCCCAGGACCAAGAAGATGATTTATTATGCATTTGAATCCCACATCGATGAGCCATAATTTGAAGTATACCAAAAAGAACTTATCACGCTGCCGAGTCTAAGGAGACAATCCCTTAGTGAATGCCTAGGAGCCTTCAAATGAGCAAGTCTCAGTAATTCTCTAAACAAGGTCGCGGTGGAAGCGAGTTGAGGCTATTCATGCAGAATGACAACATAAAGAATTTAGAGGGAAAGCTGGCCAAGAAGGAGGAAAAGTTGACTAAGGTGGCCATAAGCTTAAAAATGGAGGAATTAATCAACACACAGCTAAAGCACGAGCTCAAGGAGGAAAAGGAAAAGGTGCAAGAGGTCTACAAGAAAGTAGACTCAATAAAAGCACCATCATTTTGAAACACCCAGATCTAATGCCTATCCCCCAGAGGTACACATCAATGCTAGAATTCCTAGAAGACTTAATGCACATCCTCACCATGGAGAGGTGACCCTTGGCATTGGAATCTGTGGAGGAAGTGGCCGCACGCTTGAAGGAGGAGGACCGGTTAAAAGTGATAGCACTTATTGCCAAGTACAGTCAAGTACTCACAGAGATCAAGGTCACTGCCCAGTCTGTAGAAGCTGCATATGACACATGCATGGATCGAGATAAGGTGGCAAGCTCTTTGGTTACCACGCTTGAAGTAGAGCTGAAGGAGTTCTAGGAAAAGAACAAGGGGAACAGGTAGAAAGGGACAAGGTTCTGGCTGAGGTAGAAAAGAAATCAAAGGTGATTGAGGCTTTAAGAAGCTCAACTAAGGCCCGGTTGAAGGAACTGTACCCCCAGATTACAAGGAGAATGGAAAAGCTTGTAGACCTGGGTAAGGATATGGAACAAATTATGGACACTTTGGGCACCCAAGGAGCTGGCCTAAGTTTTGATGAGGTAAACCTCTCACGGTTGGTGACCTCTTTCGGAAGGCGCGAACGAGGTTGATACATGGAGTAAGTTGGAGGCGAATTACGAATGACTTCCCACCTTTTGATTTAATGTTCGCCCCATTCTTCATTATTTCCCTATTCTTTGATTCTTTATTCATTTTTGTAATATTTGTCTACATCTTGGCTCCATTGAACCAACTTATGCCTTGGTCAAGTAGAATGTTTCCGAGGGAAGAGAATAGGCATAGTGTGGGGTGATGTTGGGCCCTTGAAATATTGACTAAGTGTGAAGGTGCGTGGGCACACAGGACCCCAGTTATAGAAGGGCACATGAGGAAAAAGCACACAGGACGAAGAGTTAAGGAGGCATATGGTTTTGCGGCATGCGAAAGGAGATTCAGGACTTAGCCGATTTAAGAAACAATGGTCGAACACGTGAAAAGCATGATTGGTTGAGAGGATAAGATGCCACCAAAACAGGGCCCAGAAAGAGCATGCCAACAAAGGAGTCTTCTAGAAGACCATCATGAGATGGAGTGGAGAGCTCAGGCCTGAGGAAACATGCTTGCCAAGGACTACATTCGACACTTGGCCATGGATCGAGGGTGCGGCAAGGCGGGTTGGTAACATGGGAAGGTTATAAATACAAGTGCCTGCAATGGGAAAATAGAGACATAGATAAGGAGACCAGGATAACATACACATGGGAATATAGACATGAGAGGAGAAGATAGGAGGGATACACAGAGAGAGAGATAACATGGGTGAAGCTCTACAGGATTACTGTGAGTGGAACTTTGGTGTAGAAAGGAATGTACTAAGCTTATCACTATAATTTCTTTTCCTTTTGGCTTAGTTATACAAGCCTAGTGATGTGCATGACCGTGGTCTGTCCTCTATGGCTCTTTGTAATGAAACGATGAATACAATGAGGTTACCTATTGTAATTAGATATGAATATCAGTGGTTTTTATTTATATTTCGTTCATAGAAGTTCTCTTTCCTTTCATGCTATGAATGAATGATTATATCTTTCCTTCTGCTACAATATATGTTATGGAGTCTATTAAAACTCTCGGTCAGAAGGAACTACAAGGATTTGGAGGTTGTTCTGAGCCCCATGATTCTTCTATGTCTAAAATTCTTTCCTAAATACTCTTATACTACTCATAGATGAATGCTTCCCACTAAAACTCACATAAAAGAGAGACTCGACACCCGCGCGTGCCTTGGGAGAGCTCTCAACTTCTGCTGGGTGATAGGCCGGTGCGCATGGGATTCCTTCCTTTTATAGTGGGATTAAAATTGACTACATGTATATGTGTGTGTGTGTGTTTGTGTATTTTTCATTGCTATCCTTAAACAAGGAAAACCATATGTTGATTCCAACATCAACGACTCCAATTTTCACCACTTTTTGTGTGAATGGGTTAGCCAAAACATATTGTTAAGCTCCAAATTCACATACCATGAAGGAAAAATGAACAAGGGATCCAATTATCATATATATCCTTGACCTATTTACAAAACACTAAACCTTAGAAACAAACCCTAATATTAGGCCCACACTTACAATTTAGGGTTTAAAAATTATTGTTAGGGTATAGGTTTTATGGTTAAAGAACAACATTTATTGTTTGTGTCTATAGTTTAGGGTTTATATTTTACGTTTTAGGTCTCTGTTTGGTTTAAAACGTGATTTAAATATAATTTCTACTCACATTTATCCATTAGTTTTTAGGGTTTGGGGTCTAGTGTGTACAATTAAGATTTATGGTTCATGTTTAAAAAATTCCAAATTTAGTATTTATTGTCCAAAATTTCATGTTCAACATTTGATATTAACAGTTAAAAAGCACTTTAAGTCTCACGCTACTCATATTTATCTATTATTTTTAGGGTTTGGGGTTTAGTGTATACAGTTAAGATTTATGGTTCATGTTTAAATGGTTCCACATTTAGTATTTAATGTCCAAAATTTCATGTTCACCATTTGATGTTTATATTTAAAGAAAGATGTCGTATGAGGGATTAAGGTGTTGCATTATTGTTTATGTTGTAGGCATCATGTTATTTAAATTTTAGGGATTATGTGAACCACTCAGTGGTGAGGGTCTATGTTTAGCATTTGCAGTTCTTTAGTGAATAAAATTTCCTCTTTAGAATTCTCTCCTCAACATGTAGGGTTAAACATTATGAGTATTTCATTAACAAGAAATATTTTCTTCATCACTATCATCCTTCCAATTGCAAGGATTATGTACATTGTTTGATTTAATGTTCAATATTTAGGTTTCATGGTTCATGAACATAGTTTCCATTCAAGGTGCCATGTTAGTGATTAGGGTTTCACATGATTTCTTTTCATGTTCAACAAGTGTTTAAGGTGTTGTATTTATTTCATGGTGTTCTCATTGTGTATAATGTTCTCTATTTGTTATTTATGGTTTATAATTAATAACTTTGAATGATCATTTATGTTATAGAGAGTGAGAAATTTGTGTTTACAAAATTTAAGGAGTTTTTAATTATTTGAAAGATTGTTTAAAGCATTGTGTTATCATCTTTGCTTTCTTTATTATGTTATTTAGGTTGGGAAATTTGTGTTAATATTAAGTGTTTAATAATGATAATATTATGCACGGAATCAAAATGAGCTAGTCTTTACACTTAATATTTGCTAGATTATTGTTTGAATAACATTAAATATTTACAAATATAGGTATAATGCTAACATATATTTCTATGATTGTAGAAAATTAAATTGATGAAAATGTTTTCCATGAGCAGTAAGCCTTAGATATAGATAAACTAATAACAAAGTTTCCTATGATTATGGAATAATGCAAATAACTATTATAAAAGAAAGGGAATCTAAGCATAACATCATCAATTTTTAACTTTGATAACAAGTATCAAGCCCTCAAGTGATGTTCATACAAGAAAAGGCATCTAAACAAAGCATTAATAGTTTTAAATTTAACTTTGTCAATAAGTATTGAAAACCTCGGGTGTTGTTCATATAAGAAAATCAACAAAAGGCCATTCCACAAAGCCTATTGTGATAAAAAAGGAGGAAAATGTAATTTTCTCATCAATCATTCACCATTAAACATAACATAAATCATGATTTTACATTTACATGAACTACAAAACACAACCTTCCTCAAATAATTAGTAAATCGCGAGTTCAAAAAATTTCATTATTTAGATACATGTAACTACTTAATGATAAATCAGGTTTATAAAACCCATGTAAACAAGATATGCACATAAGTATATATTTTAACACATTTGAACAATAATAACCATGCAATACAAAAGGCTAATTTTTTAATCACAACATCCCCAACTCTTATCTTTTTATTTCAAGCACCCAAAATTCTTAATCCTCGCTTATTTTCTTTTCCATTTAACCTAACAACGAATGTTTAATAGAATAGGATGTGAAATAGGATAAACACAAACGTCCATAAAAACAATATATACACATAGGAATATATTTTAACATAGTTGAACAATAAGTACAATGCAATACAAAATGCTAAATTTTTAATCACACCATCTCTAACTCTCATCTCTTCATTTTGAGCTGCCAAATTTCTTAACCCTCTTATTTTGTTCTCCCTATTCAGAAAATCCTTCTTATGTCCCGTATTTGGGCGTCAATTCCATTTTTGATCAGTTTGTTTCTAGGTTCAAATTGGATTGAATATTCCACAATGTCATAAATCATGTCAATCCCCTAGAATGTGGTTTTCTTTCCTAAATTTAGAAAGGAAAATAGTCCTTAGATCATTGACTTTACAATTTTAAAATATCTCCTCCTTTATTTCATTACAACTTAGATTTGGCCTTCTATGGTGAACAACATGGACAACAAACTGTTTCCTACAAAAATCTTCCTCGAGGGCCGGGTCAAAGCATATAACTATGTCCCACCTTTTTTGCACTTATTGTACCTGAACAAAAAAATATGTTTGACAACCAAAACATGACCAAACAAATAAAATTACCAAACATGTATTTTTAAGAGCTTATAAACACCAAGGCAGAGAAACATCCATAATTTACCTAATTTTAAAGTTTTAATACTATTTTAAAATATTTATTTACTAGTTAGATTTTAAAATATTTTTGGCCACCAAGTGGAACACACTTATATGCTTGGATGTAGGAGTCTTGAGAGATATTGGCATGTTTTATTGCTTCGCATTTTCATTATGGCCACAGATAACCGCGACAACCAAAAATAGAGATAAATATAAGGAGAGTGTTAGATAGGTCTACACACTGTCTAAATTATAATAAAATGATAAATTGTTAAATTTCAATGAAACAATCAAATAAAAAAATTTATTTAAATTTAATATAAAAATTAAACAAAATTTATAAAACCGGTTTGAAATTTGAATATTCAAGTCATTTGACATTTTCTATAATTGGGAGGTATACACAACTAAGAAACAAAATATTTAAAGTATGATAGTCAAATATCTATCCTCCAATCCGGGACAATATACTTTTTTAAATTTATTAAATAATTAGAAAATGATTATTTTAGGTTATTGAATGATTTGAAAATTTGGTATTTTAAGAATTATTGAATTCAAACATGGATATTCAAATACATCGTTTATGCATGTTTTTGAAATATGAATATTCAAGTCATTTGAGATTTTCTATTATTAGAAGGTATATACAACTAAAAAACAAAATATTTAAAGCATGACACTCAAATATTTATCCTCCAATCCATAACAATATACATTTTAAAGTTATTAAATAATTAGAAAAATAGTTATTTTAGGTTATTAAATTATTTGGAATTTTTGTCTTTTAAGAATTATTAAATTCAAACATGGCTATTCGAATACATCGTCTATGCATGTATCTCTCAATTTGTTGTGAATTTATTAAATAATAATTTTTTTAATGAAAACTACAACACTAAAAAGATAGATTTCATAAATGAGGCTATTGAATTCCTATTAAAAATAAATATGATAGTTTGTAGAACTTCATATAATTATTTGTCAAAATGTTTTATTAAACATCATAGAAATATCAATTACTACTTTTTTCCAATTCCTTTTGGTATAAGAAAATGTAGAACCATTTTATTTAATTTTATAACTTATTATTTTAAAAATATCTATATGGAAATTTAATACTTAACAATAAACAAAATTAAATAATTTTTTTATTAACATATTTGATCACATAATTTATTCAACATACATCTCAAAATTTACAAATCCAAAAATAAATATAATACACATTTTTTTATAATTAGTAAAAGAAGGGTTTTACAGGTCCTTACCTCAAGTTACAAATGAGGATCTAACATCCAGATAAAGCAATGAAAATTTGAAGGAACAACAAAGGATCAAATGTGAAAAAAGCTGAAACATCCATCCAGGGACAACCAAAAATTAGGATAAAACCGTAGTAAAACTTGGACTAGAACAAAAAACAAGAGTCACCTAGGTTTTTGCATTAGTGTCACGACTCTAGTCATTCTTGGGGTGAGATAAATGTTAGCGTAAATTTAGTTTACTAAGTTAATTTTTACATTTACCTTAGTTAATTATTACTTTATGGTAAGTTATAGTTTTGTATCAACCTTAAATTGTTTTGTAATTGGGAACTATATTCCCGTAGCAAGTTTATTTCATTATTGTAATTGTTATATGGTTATATATTATCAAACCATATATTTGGAGTTTTCTCACACATGATTGTGTTATTGTTGCATAGTTACAACTCCTATTTTTCTATACATGACTGTGTAATATCTATAAATATTATAGTCATTCATTTTGTAAATTATTTGATTGATTATTAATAAAAGTGTGAGGCTTTCATCCCTCATCTACACTTTCATTTGGTACTAGATCAGATTAATCTGGACCTGTGAGTAGAGAAGGTTGGAGAGAGGTTGTAGAAGGATTAAAAAGTCTTGGAGAAAAAATATGCATTTTAGGAGAGCTAGTACTACCTCCAAAGAGCTTTCTAGACATCCCCGCATCCCAACAACCCCATGTTCCATTCCGTGTTTTGGAACGTGATTTTTTTGCACTGGTGTCCCCTACACTAGGAAAAATTTATTGCAGGAAAAGAAAATTAATTTGTTACGTGTTTTACCTCTAAAATTAGAGGCCTATTTAGTTATTGCTAACATTTAGCACTGCTTACAAAATGGAGGAATTTTTGCATTCTACATTAGCAAGCTCCCCAAATTACCACATATCTCATACAAATTTGTGCAATGATATAGAAAGTTACATTTGTACAACCGAGTCACGTCCAACATTGGCGTGTTGCACCGAGTCCTTGAGTTTTGGACCAAGCTAAGTCATTTATTGAATTCGTCAAGCCCATCACCAAACAAAGAGTTGTTTATTGGCCGAGAAATTGATTTTTACCGATCCCATTCCCCATATTACACCGAGTTGATAGGGGCATTAGGAGACTTGTGCATTTAGGTGAGTCGTGGGAAGCATAGGAGACAAAGCAAGCTTGAGGCCGAGAAGCTATGTTAACTCCGCATTCGAGACCCTCCACATTGGCAGAGCCATTGGCAAGTTGAAGTGGTTCCCGCATCCAGTTGAGCCATGCAAGCTATTTGAGCATCCAATAACACAAATTTATGATGTAAAGGCTAGTCCACCATCCATTGTGCACTGAGTTGTGAATTGTACAAATCCAACCTTTGAGTTGAGGAGATTTTGCACACATAACGACCTGCATACAAATCAAAAGGTAAAAAAATAAATAAAATGATGGCTATCCAATAATAATCGGCGGCACAAGAAAATCCACAACAATCCTACACAAAACCATTGCAATTAGTGGCTAATATAAAAGCAAAGTGGTGGTATAAATTAACAAGGGAGGAGTTAAACAAAGCAAAGAAATATAGACTTATATATGCATTCTCGGCGGAACCCTAATCCACATCCCCCTCTACAGAGGCTACTTGGACATCCATCATCTCACACATCAGTTTTGTACAAGGTTAGTCAACTTTGTATTTTATTTAAATATAATTTGCTTCATTACATTGCACAGCGCTTAACGTCAAGTTGGTTGGAGTGAATGATTTGGGGAAGAGTGATTCAAGGTTTGACCCCCAAAAAAACATTATTTTTTAAAACTATATGGTTTAGCAGCCCCCTTTAACTTCGGTAACATAAATAGAAGAAAAATCTCCACTAAAACTCCTTAGTGACATATAAAGCCACCTATATTTTTAGTAGAGAAAACCTAAAAATGGTCAATTTTTATTCCCACATAGCCTATTTTTTTATTCTTAGCAACATTTTCCAAAGGAGGGGTGATTAAAAACTATATTTTTAGCTATTTATTTGCGGTTTTTTCCTCGACGAGCCGTATTGAGCTTCGAGAGGCCACCAGGGCCCCGTAAAACAATTTTTTTTGCCATTCAATTTTTTTCTTAATTTTAGATGTAATTGCATATTTTAGTATATTGTACTAATTTGCAGGTTTCCATATTCAACCACAAACCATTGTAACTACTTAAAAAATGGTAGAGTTTTGTAATAAAAGACAATAAAATTTGGTTCTCAGTATCATCCATGAAATCTTCGAGATCTCATTCGCAAAGACTCAAGATATAAATAGTGCCTCCGGGAAGCACTTACGGGTAAAGCCGTCACGACTACTACTACACTTAATGCATAATATAGCTACACCAATGTCATCCTGGGCATGGAACCTTTAAATCAATGGAGAGTAATAAGGACATAATGCACACACTTTGAGCCCTCTCATCTGTCTTTGAACGATTACACGACATAAATCAACACTGAAATTATGTGAGTATATAGTGAAGTTACATGTGTGTATGATGATATTTCTTTGAGTCAGTGTCAATAATCACACAAAATCCTTTCATTACTTTCTTGGTACCATTTATAAGATTATTTTATGTACATTAACACCTCTTTCACATACTACCAAGTATATATAAAGGGTGAGATTCTTCCACGTACTCAACGGGTATATTAGAAGGGCGCATATATAGAAAGGTTTGGTATATCAGAGTGACGGTATATAGATTGGAAACCGTATACATGGAGTGATAAGAGAATTACCCTTTGTTAGTTGATTTTACAATATGGGAACAAATGCCATGAATTTCTTTCTTCCATATTCTCAACTTCTAAGAGGAAATAACTATGTAGCATGGAAGATAAAAATAAAAACACAACTTGAGTTTGAAGAGATTTGGAATATTGTGGATGGTTCTCAGTAACTGCATCAACAACCGATACAACACAACAAAGATAATTTTATGGATCCGATCGAAGGCCAAGTTGATAATCTTGTTTGCGAGTGTCAAACGACATGTAACCCCAAATTAATGATGCCAAATCAGCAAATGAACCATGGGATGAGTTGAGCAGCATAGTGTACGAGGCCAAGAACAACAATGTCATACTTTGAATTTCAAGAGTCGATTACACACACCGAATTTCAACCAAAATGAGAAAATAGAAGCTTTCTTAAGAAGAGTTGCAGAAATTAAGGGATTCACTTCTAGCCCTGGGAGAGGAGGTCATTGATACAACTCTCGTTCCCATTGTTTTGAGAGCACTCCCTCCTTCATACCACATTTTTGTGATGACACTAAACTTGTCAAATCAGATAGTCAATTTCGACAAGTTAGTGAATCTACTACAACAAGAGGAAGCTATGTACAATAAAGATGATGAAGAGGAGCAAGAAATATCTTCTCATCGAAATGGAAAGGAAAAGGAAAAGGAAAACCTAATTCCTCTCAAAAGTCCCAAAATCAGCATCAACAAGGGGACAAACAACAAAAGAAGAAATGTCCTATCTATAAAAGAGGACATGAGTTAAAATATTGTTGGTTCAATACCTATAAGAAAGGTTCATCAAGTAATTCTGGACCTCAACACCAACAATCTCACAAGGGAAATTCTAACTACAATAAAGGGAAAAAGAAAAGGAACTGGTGAAGAAAACCCCATCAACAAGGAAATATAGCCGATCAAGAAGAACTTTTAGACAATGAAGGCTTATTGTACACTGCTCAAACAAGTGAACTTTCCAAATCATCTAGTGATGTCTGGTATGTTGATTTGGGAGCCACTCGACACATGAATGGCCATAGAGATTGGTTTACTTCAATAAGGGACACAACTTTGAAAAATAATGTTTCATTAGGTGATGATTCTTCATACATAGTACATGGGATTGGGAACATTTATCTTCCTCTTGGTTCATGCAATTATAGATTATCAGATGTACTATATGTCCTCGGGTTGATAAATAATCTACTATCAGTCGCTTAACTCCTAGATAATAATTTTAAAATTGACTTTGATATTCATTCCGAAAAAAATGTGTTTGATTCGAAACAAATCATGAGGCTCGAAAATAGTTACAAGAGCCTCTAATGTGGGATGTATGTTCTAGCTTGATTTTGTCCATAGAGATGATGATGCACTTGTAGCTAAAAACTCTACCTCTATACAATTGTGGCATCGAGACTTGGTCACATCAGTTTCAAGTATCTCAAAACACTTCACCGATATAACATGGTAAAAGGATTGCCATCTCTCTAAAAGGATATAGATAAGTGTCCTCACTGCCTAGTAGGAAAATAACACAAAGCTTCATTCCAGAAGAGTACTTATCAAGCTCATGGTAAGCTTGATCTGGTTCATGTTGATCTTTATGGTGCGATGTAACCGAGTCATTCTGGATTTCAATACTTCATGCTTTGTGTTGATGATTATTCGAGAAAAATGTGGATATATTATCTTCGTAAGAAAAGTGAAGCTTTTGAGACTTTCAAGAAGTTCAAAGTGGCTATTGAAAACAAGACTGGTCATCACATCAAAACTCTTCACTCATATCGAGGGGGAATTCATCAGTAATGAGTTAAAATCCTACCTACAAGCTCACAAGATTTGTTGACAAATGCCTCCTCCACACACACCACAATAGAATGGTGTTGTTGAGAGAAGAAATCGTACTATCATGGAAATAGTGCATTGCATGATTGATGATTCGGACTAACGAGGAAATTTTGGGAATAAGAAGAAAAGACAACTGTATATTTGTTGAATAGAGTGCCCACATTTTCTCTTGATGGAGTGACACAATATGAAGCATGGTCAAACAAAAACCATCAGTTGCACACCTCATAGTATTTCGGTGCAAAACAAGTATGTACATACCCAAACATAATAGAAAGAAGTTAGATATGAAATCATAAAAACTCATCTTCATTGGCTATAGTGAAAAGACTATTAGGTACAGATTGATGTATCCGAAGACTAGGAAAGTCTACAAGAGAGAGATGTTGAGTTTTTAGAAGAAGAAAGCAAAGACTTCTCCTCTGTACTCACCGATGTAGATTTTTCACCTGTTGTAAAAACATAAGCTGATGTTCCCAATGATGACAAAGTGA
This sequence comes from Taxus wallichiana var. yunnanensis, assembly GCA_018340775.1. Classification (NCBI taxonomy): domain Eukaryota; kingdom Viridiplantae; phylum Streptophyta; class Pinopsida; order Cupressales; family Taxaceae; genus Taxus; species Taxus wallichiana. The sequence goes on along the minus strand of CM031239.1, from coordinate 232,485,928 downwards.
TGATGGGGATGATGGTGATGATAATAGAAGACCACAACCCATGGGAGAATTTCAACATATTCCCAAGTGGTATACTAATATAATACAAGATGTAAAATTGGATTCTTCACCGAGATACATCCACCACTCGGACCAAGGACTCGCAGAGAAAGAATGAGAAGAAGTCAACTTTGCTTTGATGAGAAGAGTTATTGAATCTGATGAATTGTCTACAATCCAAGAAGCCTTACAATAAAAATCTTGGAAAGATATCATGGATGCGTAATATGATTCAGTGATGAAAAAAAATACTTGGCAACTTGTCGATATTCAACCAGGGAAGAAACCCATTGGTTGTAGATAGATATTCAAAACAAAGTACAAAGCGAGATGAGACCATAGACAACTACAAAGTGTTATCCTGTAAAATTGACAAGGGAAATTTTGCAGGTAACCATACCAAATTTTTTTTTTTGGTTCCCCGTTGAGGTCTCTTAATGTTCGAATGGCATAAAATCCCTTTCCGGAAAATCTAGTTTTTTGAACTTGGTCATTTGGTCATTTTTTAGGTTGGGTGCAATTTTTATTCACGTTACATCAACCAAAACTGTGCCCCTCCTTTCCTTTGGCACATCCTTTGGAGTGTTGACACTTTAGATGTTGCACCTTCCAATGTTGCACCTTTCAAGACTACGCCAAGGTGCATGTGCCAGCTTGTCAACATTCAAAATGTTGTGCCCCTTAATGGTGTGCCAAAGCACTGAAAAGGCAATGTTGACAATCCCAAAGCCGCACCTAGGGTGCAAATATTTTCGTGTTGACGTCTATCTGGGTGCACCTTAGAAAAATTTGGTGGCGCATTTATTGCACCTTTTGCTATATATAGGCGCATCGACTCTGTCATTTTCACGATTGAAAAACATGGAAAAGTTATTCTTCTACACTTGTCAGCGCTCCTGTCAGCCCCATGTGTTGCTTTTTCGTCACATTCGTGGACCCCACATCATTTCCTCTATCTTATATATATTCCTGGTAAGTGGCCCTTGCTCTTCTTGTGGATTTGTTGTGGTATCTTTGTTGTTGTTTTTGGAGGTTGGTATTATTAAAAACAAAAAATGAACCTAAGAAGATAATACAACTCCTGCCCATTTTGCAAACAAACCCACCTTCAAACAGTTTTACCCTCCTTCCAGATCTGCTAACCTAGAAGGCCTTGTCTCAAAATGGATCCCTGTCCCTTTTTTCTCTATTTCCCTCACTTTGTCAAAATCTGAGTTAAAAGAGGCAAAAATTCCCAAAGTCTCACGCCAAAAGGGGGGAAAATTTTCTAAAAGTTATTGAACCCCTTTGTTTTCTTTGGTGCAATCTTCATTACTGTTACACTAAACACAGTCATGCCAAAGGGGCGCACTATGTCCCCGCATGCAACATTGGCCTTTCCCATGCCTTGCAAAATTCCTAAAGTGCTAATATAGGTGTAGGCACAGTGCACATCCATTGACACCAACATTTGAATGTCGTGCAAGCCCTACCCATGCCACAAAAGGCCAAATACTTGGCACACCTTACCTTAATGATGCATCCTTTGAATCTGCGCCCTTTGGCACATCATAATGTTTTGCAACATGTACCACATCTGCGCTAAAGGTGCACCCTGAAACCTTGCTACACCAAATGAATCTGTGCCCAGTTAAAACCCTTTATATGGTGCAGTGCACATCCATTGACACCAACATCTGAATGTTGTGTGTAGTCTTTTCACACCCTGCGCCCCTTTTGGCACTATTTTCTCCCATGCAACACTCTCCAAAAGTGTACCTTGTTATTCGAGACCTCGCAACCTCGCAGAAAGCTGCGCCTTACGCCTGTAAGCTCATAAATTCATAAATTTTCATTCTATAAGCTTTGATGGATGATTTAACAGCTACCATGGCTCTTCTGCATGGTGGACTTCCCGACTCTTCTTGCGGAGATAAGTAGCTGAACTCCGATTCACACGTCTTCATCGAGTAAGAAGCTAACCAAGTCTAAGGGTAAGACCAAACTAACAGAAGAAGAAATGAAGTATAAATACCAAAGGGTTAGGATGCCCGAATCCCTTGCAGAGTGTGACCTAGATATCAGAGATTCAGAACTCGGTCACATTGACATGGAGGAATTCTGGGCTAGGACCAAGAAGGTCATGGGCAGCCCATGGATGGACAAAATGGTCAGTAGTGGTCTGTATTTTGCTGCAGGAATTCCCATGAGCATAGTTAACAACGAGTTTATGATGCTAGTGGGCCGTTGCTATAATAAAGACACGAGATGTGTCGAAAATGAAAAAGGTGAGGTAATAATCAACCTCACTGCTCGAATTTTTAGATTATGTTGGGTATCCCCCACCACCGAAATTTTGTGGCAATAAGCCAAGAAGACTGCATGAAGGCATGGAATGAAAATGAAGACAAATGCATGCAGCTAATGAATGAGGTATACCTGAAGAACAAGAAGGTGGTGAGCAGGTGGCCACAAGTCATTCATCGCAGTGACTTCTCAGAAGAGTTGAGTGACACCATCACTTTCCTGAGTAGGGTGTTTGGGCTTCCTGATGCCCATTATTTTCACAAGTGGATGCTCAGATACTTAGAAACAATGAGAAAAAACGTCCCTGATCAACATTTTGAATGGGCGAGAGATTATCAGCAGCACAATCTCCGAGCAGCTTCAACAACTCTCAATAACTGGGAAGTTCTACATGAACTCCTATGTGGTATACGTTGTTGCCTCTGAAAGAGACTACCCAACACTAAATCGATGCGGGTATGGCCCCAAGTCAGAATATATGAGTATTATCCAGAGTTGAGACTGAAAACAATATAGCCCAATTCAAAGAAAAATCAATGATGCCTTCTTCTATAGTGTCATTTGCCTCTTGAGCCCCAATATGATTCATGGTTGGACGAAAAGAGTGTGGTCACTACCATAGAAAAGTGGGGAGTGTTATTCATGCAATTCCCCACTTTCACCTATCTCAGAGCCACCAACTTCTTGGGGGAGCCCACCAAGTTACCGAGGTATGCGGGGCCTAAGCTGATCCTATTGGAGCTGTCTAGATAGCTTATCACATACCATGAGAAATGTTTGAAAAGAAAGAAGGGTGGAAATCCATTCCCTCTCACAAAGTGGCGAAGTACACACTGCATTTCTAAGAGCAAAGCCTCGGGAAATGTTTGCGGAGCTTGAATTACTTAACTTGAAGCATAAATTCTCAACGAGGCCAACCTTTGATCCTCATGACTGCCTTCCAAGGGAAAATCTTGATCCAATTCATGTCCCTCAGATCGAAGATATCTACATCGATCTGTCTCATGAAACCGAGCTTAGATGAAAGGATCACTCCCCGGCCCCGGCAGTGGATCATCCAATATGGTGTGGCCATCATCCCGAAAGGTTTTCAAGTAACCCGATTAGGAAGTTGATAAGGCCTATTTAGACACGATGGGGACAATTGGCCATTTTCCAAGATTTATAGAACCAAGGCACCTCAGACTATTGAGGAAAGAGTTAAAGGCACTCTGCAACGCATAGAATAGTGGTGTAGGAAAAACAATCTCATCTACCTTGGGGTAGACTTCACCATGTCTCCCTTGGGAAATGCACCTACCAAGCCGAAGCACTTGTCAAAGGGAAAAGGGAAAGATAAAGAGGGAGAAACAAGCACTGCTCAGGAGGAAACTCTCGAGAGTCCTCCCGCCGCCAAGGAACAGTAGTAAGCTCCGATCTCCCCGTAAGAAGAAGAAGCGGTAAATGCTCCAACATGCACATCCACTCAAGATGTTGTCACTACTACCGCAACTACCGAAGTTCCCATCATCCCATCTCCCGCTCCTCCTTCTCCTCCTCGTGTTGCTCAACTAACCATTCCTTTGGTTGTGTCTTCTCCCCATCTTCTACTGTTCCCCCTTCCTCTTCCTCCATCTTCTCTTCCCTCGCAGAGTCAAGCTGCACCCAAGATTTCTTCTCTCATCTCTCGATATCCCTTCCACCCCCACGGTTTCCTCTCCTACAAAGTGAATCCTACCCTCGTGAGCACTATGTTTTCTTCTCTCTCAATGCCACCACCAAGTGTCTTGACGCATTTTCCCATGCCCACCGTAGCTCCTTCTTCCACCCCTGTTCCTCGCTCTTCCCTAGTCCCACTCCCTTAAGTCCATAATTAATCTCCAAACACCCGAGCCAACACAAGAGGAAATTCCCATTACACCTATGGACTTCTTCGTTATTCCAACTAAAGGAGCTAAGAAGCAAAAGGCTATAACCTACTTCTCTCAAAGATCTTTAGGTGAAAGAGTTATGGAGTCGCATACCCCGATCCCACAAAAGAGAAAAAGATCTGTCTCCTATAGATTTTACAAAGGTGACTCAGTCATAATGTGAACATCCTCGTAAAGCTCCGCAAGGAGAAGACTCATCCGCAGTGGATGCCCTTTGCAAAAATCTTCAGAAGCAAAGGAAGAGAAAAGAATATTGAAATAGCAAACCAACATCTTCTCCAAGCCCTATAGAAAATGGGTAGTGCACCTCCTCTAGCTGCCACCCAAACCCCTGAAGCCCTTAGTCAAGAAAAGATAAATGAGTACATGAAGATTGGCGAGAAAGGTATGGAAATGTCTACCTAGAGAGACTAGATCCTCAAAGATAGTGAGGAAGTGATTATAAAGTTCATAGAGCCATATCAAAATATAGATCAGGCTAATAAGGAACTCCAGGACAATTCAGGACCTATCTCCGAAGAGTTGGACCATGCTAGGTTACAACATGAGACATTCCAGAAGATGCTTGATTGCCCAATTCGATGACTTAATGAAATTTGGCGTCTTCGATCACCCAAGAGCACCCAACAAAGTCCTTGTTGCTTTGGACTATCGGGTTGACCAAATGGAATTTGTCTTGGAGAAAATAGATAAAATCAAGGAGGAAGCCTTGGATGCAATGCATCAAATGGAGTAGATCGTCCTAAGGATGTCTCCAGGTTTTCTCACCCCATCATATGCCTTGAGGAAGGTAGATGACACTATTCAGCTCTTCAAAGAGATCATGTCGCAAGGTTTAGGGTCAGAGGCCACTTTTGATGTAGAATCTATCAACAACCTTCTATCCTGCTGTGACTTTGTTGGATACCTGATGGAGGCAGGTAATGAATACTTCAAACTCCTAGAAAGACTCAGAGATGAATGGGAGACTTGCGAAGTCATCAGAGATCACACCAAGGGTCCTACTTAGGATCAACTTCAAACGATGGTCAGCAAGTTCATGGAGTATCGGGCTCAATTTCACATTTCCTCTCCTGAGCAGAAACATGATACTCCTTTCTAGCCAAGGGATGACGATGAATAGGCTCCTTCCTCCTAGGATTATTCTCATTTTTGTAGAAATATTTAAAAGAATGTTAGCACAAAAGATGACATCATCCATGTTGCATCATGGGATGTTGTCATCCACCAAATTACCCCAAAGTCAACAGTTGACTTTTAGATATTTTGTAATTATTTTGTAAATAGTTGTTAGCTCCTTTTCTCCTTCTTTCTCCTTCTCCTTCTATAAATACTTGGATACTTGTTGTATTCAAGTGGTGGACTTTTTTAGATGAAAAATATAAGCGAGAAGAAGAGGCTTTGTACTTTTGTAACATAAAATATTAATACAGAAATTAAGACTTTGTGCTCAATGAATGTATTATGTGCATTAGATATTTCTTCGATTAGATCTATGTTGCTTTTCTATTAGATCTATCTCTACTTTTTTGTCATTTGCTCATCAGTATTGCTTTTTTCGTTTATGCAAGTAGGTTTGGCTATGTTTACTACCAGCCCAAAACATAAACCCTCTGACCTTTCTGCTTTGGAATTCATTTCTTTTCTCCCTTCAGATCTATCCTATCTCTATTCCTCCCTTCATTCCTTTCTGTTCACAGTCAGAAATACCCCTACTAGGATGAGATCCCAAACCCCTGAAGGTAGAATATAGCTGGACTTACATAGATTCCTACTCTTGGTAGAATAGCAATAAACCAATTTCGTTTTGCTTGTCTCAAAGAGGGGTAATGCCCCGCACACTATTGGCTCTGCATCCATTGATCTTCCCTTTCGAAAGATTTTCGGACCAACAGTTTTTGGTGACTCTACTGGGGAAAGAACCAGATCTATGTGAGTGTTATGTCAGCTAAAAGACATTAACAATTTTAAAAGTTGCTAAGGTAACTAAGAAAATAGATAAAACAATGAAAATCACTTCCTGTTTACAAATCTTAACTCTTTCCTTAAAATCCAATTTTTTTGCAAAAGTGATCCAAACCGAAAATTTTCTTTAGAGATCCATAGATTTGGACCAGTTAGAGATCTTTAGTTCGCTGAGTTTTTATAAAAACCCATATATTTCCGTAGATCTAAGATTCTGAAAGTTTCACAAAAATTTTCAAACCCTTGCAAAAAGTCAAATCTAAGATTTGAAAATCAGCTTACTAAGTTAACTATCATTTTATCCTTGTAATATTTTTCATTAAACCGCAATCAGTTTTCAAAAAAGGGATAAAATTAAATATTTAGAAAATTACATGCTACTTATTTTTGTCAAAAAAATTAGAAAATCAGCAAGTACAAACAAATAGAGTTTTTATACATCTCGCTCTAAAATCACTAGAGATCCGAGCAGATACACCGGTGGATGAGCCATTTACCCATAGTAGGAGAGCTCGTAGAGAATTTGATCCTACTTTTGATATACTTCAATGACACAAATTTAGTATTACACTAGCGCGCTTCCCATCACTGAGTTTAGTTGATCGGTCAGCCAGAAGTGTCTTGCCCCCATGAAAGAACCATTTTTTACAAGGAGCATTCACATCCCTTTGCAAAGGTTTCTATTACTCAAAGTGAACCGCACTACCGCTCGCTTCCTCTTTCCAGCTTTTCAAATGGCAAGATTTCATGGGGAAATGCTTTGGGCCCTCTCATGTTGTCTTTGTATCCTCGTTCACACACTCCCTCATGGAAACCAAAAGAATTTCTCAAGATTTGATGGGAGTGGAAATCAAAGTATGGATTCACATATATCCGCATTCATTATGTCATGCAACATCCTAGATGTGACTCATGAAGACACGTTAGTACACCTCTTTCTAGAGACTTTGCAAGGACCCGCAACAGAGTGGTTCTAACATTTACCGGCCGGATCTATCACTAGTTAGGCCACATTATGAATTAAGTTTGAAGACAGTATAAGACTTCGAGAGGACGCATTTTCATTATCACAAAGATCACTCACCAAGAAGGAAGTCAATGAAACCATGCACGATTTCATCGCTCATTTAAATTCACTAATTAACGTGTGTCGCCTACCATGTTGCCAACACTAGAAAATCGAAGTGTTTCTTTGTGAACGCAATGAGCTCAAGAGTAAGTTTTTTAATCTTACAAGAAAAAATCACCACCTTAGTCCTCACTCAAGCCGTGGCCTTTCGGATAGAGGACAACCTACTTATATCCGGAATGTTAAAATGAGATCCATCCAAACCCAAGGCTTCAGCTCCTTCTCAACCCACTTCGTCGATCCAGCATTCCAAAAGATGGCAAATGACTTGCTTGCATTAAAGAAGTAATTAGCTTAAGCTTCTCCTAACACTTCATATCGGGATATCCCATGGAGAAACTTCACTCCCAATAACGCCCCACAAATGCCGCGTTTACTCCAGTAGCTACTCCATGGTTGGCACTTGAGGCTCCTCCTGGCCAATGCCTTGGTGAAGGTCGAAGAAGAGGAGCAAAATTATGAAGAACCTTTGTCGCAAGGTGAAGATGATCGAGATGTCGGTGAACCAACTGGAGAATCTATGATCGGGTATATGGAATTTGAAGATGAGGAATCTGATGAAGAAGAGGGTACCTAAGGGTATGCAAGTGGATAGTCATATGTCTTTTTTTCACCCACTTCCATGGAAAAGAAGCGAAGTTCTTTCTAGGATACAAAAAGAGAAGGTTGCGTTGAACACGCCTCCAACCATTGCTAAAAGAGGTAATCGTCTTCCTGCTCAACCTCCTATTAATTCTTTTACAAAAACATATTTTCCTTCCATCTCTCCTCCAAATCAGCCTTCTTTTGTTTCCATAAATACTAGTAATCCTGCCCTACTGTCGCGAGGTGAGGGATTCATTCCTTCATCAACGCAACCCTTGGCTACATTCTACATAATCGATCATGCTAAAAAGACCAAGATTTAAATGTGTGAAGTGAATATCTTCGCCCTAACCCCGAGCAAATTGTAAGACCGACCGACTATATCTATAGCCAAGCTACTGTACCCTCTCATGTCTCCCCTAAAGGATCACTCCCGCCTAGCCCTAGCAGAGATCATCCAATATGGTGTGGCCATCGTCCTGAAAGGTTTTCAAGTAACTAATTAGGAAGTTGATCAGGTCTATCTAGACACGGATGGGGACAATTGGCCATTTGCCGAGATTGATAGAACAAAGGCACCTCAGACTATTGAGGAAAGAGTCAAAGGCACTCTGTAGTGCATAGAGCATTGGTGTAGGAAAAATGGTCTCATCTACCTTGGGGTAGACTTCACCATGTCTCCCTTGGGTAATGCACCTACCAAGCCGAAGCACTTTCCAAAGGGCAAAGGGAAAGATAAAGAGGGAGAAACAAGCACTGCTCAGGAGGAAACTCCCGAGAGTCCTCCTTCGCCACCGAGGAATAGGTAGTAAGCTTGATATCCCCAGAAGAAGAAGAAGTGGTAACTGTTCCAATGGGAACATCCACTCAGGATGTTGCCACTACTGCAACCACTGAAGTTCCCATCATCCCATCTCCCACTCCTCCTTCCCCTCCTCATGTTGCTCAACCAACCACTCCTTTGGTTGTGTCTTCTCCCCATCTTCTACTATTCCCCCTTCCTCTTCCTCCATCTTCTCTTCCCTCGCAGAGCTATCCCCCAACATTTCTTCTCTCATCTCTCAGATCCCTTCCACCCCCATGGTTTCCTCTCCTGCAGTGACTCCTACCCCGTGAGCACTATGTTGGCTTCTCTCTCAATGCCGCCACCAAGTGTCTTGATGCATTTCCCCATGTCCACTGCAATCGCTCCTTCCACCCCTGTTCCCTCCTCTTCCCCTGGTCCCACTCCCTTAAGTCCATAATGGATCTCCAAACACTTGAGCCAACACAAGAGGAAAGTCCCCATTGCACCTATGGACTTCTCCATTATTCCAACTAAAGGAGCTAAGAAGCAAAAGGCTATAACCCGCTTCTCTCAAAGTGCTTCAGGTGAAATATTTATGGAGATCACATACCCTGATCCCAAAAAGAGAAAAAATATCTGTCTCCTATAGATTTTATAGTGACTTAGGTCACAATGGGAACATCCTTAGAAATCCTGCAAGGAGAGGCCTTATCCATAGTGGATGCCCTTTGCAAAAAGCTTCAGGAAGCAAAGGAAGAGAAGAGGATATTGAAAGAGAAAAACAAGCATCTTCTCCAAGCCCTACAAAAAATGGGTAGTGCACCTCCTATAGCTGCCACCAAAACTCTTGAAGCCCTTAGTTAGGAAAAGATAAATGAGTATGCCAAGATTGGTGAGCAAGGTATGGTAGTGTCCACCTAGAGAGACCAGATCCTCAAAGATAGTGAGGAAGTGATTATAAAATTCACAGAGCTATATCAAAATATAGATCAGGCTAATAAGGAACTCTAGGCAATTGTAGGACCTATCTTCGAAGAGTTGGACCATGCCAGGTTACAACACGAGACATTCCAGAAGATGCTCAACTGCCCAGTTGATGACTTAATGAAATTTGGCGTCTTCGATCACCCAAGAGCACCCAACAAAGTCCTTGCTGCTTTAGACTATCAGGTTGACCAAATGGAATTTATCTTAGAGAAAATAGATAAAATCAAGGAGGAAGCCTTTGATGCAATGCATCAAATGAAGCATATCATCCTAAGGATGTCTCCAGGTTTTCTCACCCCATCATACGCCTTAAGGAAGGTAGATGCCACTATTCGGCTCTTCAAAGAGATCATGTCGCAAGGTTTAGGGTCAGAGGCCACTTTTGATGTAGAATCTATTAACAACCTTCTATCCTGCTATGAGTTTGTTGGATAACTAATGGAGGTAGGTAATGAATACTTCAAACTCCCAGAAAGACTTAGTGATGAATGGGAGACTTGCAAAGTCATTAGAGATCACACCAAGGGTCTTGCTTAGGATCAACTTCAAACGATGGTCAGCAAGTTCATGGAGTACCGAGCTCAATTTCACATTTCCTCTCTGAGCAGAAACATGATACTCCTTTCTAGCAATGGGATGACAAAAATAGGCTCCTTCCTCCTAGGATTATTCTCATTTTTGTAAAAATATTTAAAAGAATGTTGGCATAAATGATGACATCATCCATGTTGCACCATGGGATGTTGTCATCCACCAAATTACCCCAAAGTCAATAGTTGACTTTTAGATATTTTGTAAATATTTTGTAAATAGTTGTTGGCTCCTTTTTGCCTTCTTTCTCCTTCTCCTTCTATAAATACTTGGATACTTGTTGTATTCAGTGGTGGACATTTTTTAGATGAAAAATAGAAGTGAGAAGAAAAGGCTTTGTACTTTTTGTAACAAAAAATATTAATACGAAATTAAGACTTTGTGCTCAATGAATGTATTATGTGCATTAGATCTTTCTTAAGTTAGATCTGTGTTACTTTTCTGTTAGATCTATCTCTACTTTTTGTCATTTTCTCATCAGTATTGCTTTGTTCATTTATGCAAGTAGGTTTGGCTCTGTTTACTACCAACCCAAAACATAAACCCTCTGACCTTTCTACTTTGGAATTCATTTCTTTTCTCCCTTCGATCTATCCTATCTCCATTCCTCCCTTCATTCCTTTCTGTTCATAGTCAGAAATACCCCTACTGGGACAAGATCCCAAACCCTTGAAGGCAGAATACTTTGGACTTGCATAGATTCCTACTGGTAGAATAATAATAAACCATTTTCACTTTGCTATCTCAAAGAGGGGCTATGCCCTGCACACTATTATCGCTCTTCTATCCATAGATCTACCCTTCCGATAGATTTTCAGACCAACATAAAGAAATACTTGTAGTAAAGGGGTATGCAAAAAAAGAAGGCATAGACTATGAGGAGACATTTTCTCCTACATCTTAGATCACAATGATCGGGATGATATTTTCTCTAGCTAGATAATTTGGTTGGAAATTCAATTAGATGGACATAAAAAGTTCCTTCTAAACATATATCTACAAGAAGAAGTCTACATGACTCAACCTGAGGGAGAGTCATACATGGTCAAGAAACAAAGGTATGCAAACTCAGGAAATCTTTGTATGGCCTTAAACAGGCACCTCAGGCTTGGTACATAAAAATTGATGAGCATCTTGTACAACATGGATTTTTCAGAAATCCATACAATCCCAATCTCTACCTTAAAAAGTAAGGGGGGAGATTATGATTGTTTTTTTATGTCAATGATATAGTAATCACATGCAGTTCAGTGAGGATGATTGATGCAACAAAGAAAGATCTTAACCGATCGTTCGAAATGATAGATCTTGGGCTGATGCACTCTTGTATTGGATTGAAAGTATGACAAAGAGAATCACATCTTTATTTCTTAGTCGAAGTATACAAAGAAAACACTTGAGAAATTTAGGATGATGGATTGCATACCTATTGCTACACCTATGGAGATGAGATTGCAGTTATCTCGTTCAGATCCATATCCTGTGGTAAATGTAACTCTTTATCGATAGTTGATTGGGAGTCTCATTTACCTCACATATACTAGACCGATATCATATTTGTAGTGAGCTATCTATCTAGGTTCATGTAGGAACCCAAAGTTTGTCATTGGAAGGCAACAAGGTGAATCTTGAGATATCTCAAGGGAACAATGGATCTTGGTCTAGAATACAAGAAGAACGATAAATTCTTCTTGACTAGATATTCAAATTTAGATCATGTAGAACACATTGATGACAGGAAATCCACTTCAGATTTGTATTATTTTTAGGATTTAGACCGATATCATGGGGAAGCAAGAAAAAACACTTTATTTCTCATTGTTTTATAGAATTCAAGTATCGTTCTACAGGTGAAGTTGTCTCGTGAAGTGATATGGCTATATCACATACTTGAGGACTTAGAATACCACAGACAAACTCGACCACCTTGTATGTTGAAAATCAAGGTGTTCTAAAATTTTTTTGTAATCCTATTTTTCATGAAAGAACAAAGCACATTGAGGTACATGTACATTTCATACGTGAGCATGTCTTGAAACATAATATACAACTTTAGTTTTGTCCAACAACTGAACAACGAGCATATATCTTCACAAAGTCACTTGCACATGAAAAATTTGAGTTTTTCATAGAATTCCTCTCCTCATCCCTTGAGGCAATGAAAAATTAAGGGGGAATGTTAGGGTAAACTTAGTTTACTAAGTTAATTTGTGCATTTACCTTAGTTAATTATTACATTATGGTAAGTTGTTATAGTTTGGTATTAACCATAAATTATTTGTAATTGGGAACTGTATTCCCGTAGCAAGTTTATGTCATTATTGTAATTGTTATATGGTTATATATTGTTGAAACCATATATTTGGAGTTTTTTATACATAGGATTGTATTATTGTTGCATAGTTGCAACTCCCTATTTGTCTGTACATGACTGTGTAATATCTAAAAATATTACAGTCATTCATTTTGTAAATGATTTGATTGATTATTAATAAAAGTGTGAGGCTTCTTTCCCTCTTCTACTATTTCAATAAAGAGCATCACATTTTATTCTTTATGCTCGTCCAAACTTCTTCCCATCCTTTCTAATTGAGATATATAATTTTCCCAAAGTTTTGGAGATCATTGATATTACATTCCACCCGACTTAGCAAGGGAATTCACTTCCATCACTATTCCACCCAAATCATTAATGTTTTTTCCACTAAAATAACATCTTAGCAATACTTTTAAAATCCTTAGGTTGCGGTGCTATTAATGTCGTGTTTCCCAATGTTATCTATGACTGATTCTTTTGTATGCTTGTTAATGGTATTTACCCCCACGTAATCACCATCCAAGACTTTAGGTGGGATTACCTCCACCACCGACTCCATCTGCGCGATGTCTTCTCGAGAATCCTCCCTACTCCATATTTGAATTTTCCCCACGTCAATATTTTTGAATGATGGGGCCAACGCAACACTCTTCTCCAAGTGGTAGTTGACTCACCCGCCGGGTTTATTGCCATGACCAACTCCTTGTCACTCGAGTTACATTCTTCACATTTGGGAAGCCAAATTTACTGAGGATTGTGATGCCACAACCATAGGAAGTGAAGTCTCCATCCTCCCGCATGTAGGAACCGATTCTCCTATCTCCTCAACAATCACCATTTGGGTCTCTGCTTTTAGTGTTATATGTTCACCCATCTTCTAATATATGGGATTCTTTTTTTTTTTGCAGTCATAGAATCTATGATCCACTCTCAAAGATTTACTTGCAAAACACATGTGAATCCTCATAGTTGATTTTTTACATCCGAATCCATCTCTAGACACCAATTTTATGGCCTCTGGAGGTGAAGAACCAATAGATACATTAATACAAATCCTTACCGCAATAAACCTGGACTGGATGATGTGGTTAATTCAAGAGTAATCAGATTCCCCATCGATTTACATATTCCTTCTAACAAGTCAACTCCCCATAACTCCAAGGGAAGTCTAGGAAGCCTTACCAAAATAAGATACGTAGTCAAAGTGTGGGTTTCTACTCCTGGCTTCCATATGACCGTGGCGAGAGTGGTTATCCCATAGAACGAAGGCCCACCCTACATAACACGATCAAGATATTATTCAAGGGAGAATACAAATAAAAAAATTTCTTAGATAGGGTAAAACTGTTAACTTGCCCCAATATATTCCATTTCTTCTTGGTCCAACTCCTTACTTGATCAAAAACCACAATAAAACACATCTATAGTAAGGGTTTCTTGGGTTGATCGCATTACCTTATCCCAGCTTGTGAGGTCGACCCCATGCTACTTCTTTAATAAGTTTCTTTAACCATTTTTTAGTGTTTATTTATTAATGAATTATTAACAGGTTGTCAATCATTTAATAGAAAAGGGTGACAAGAGGTTTCACTCAATGAATGGAAAAGAGCAAGAGGAGGTGTCAACGTGGGAACATGAAAAATGTCAAAATTAGTTTGTATTGAGTATAAATTAGGCCAATCGGCCTAATTAACAAACATTAAAATTGTTATAATATAAATAAAAATTAGATACACAGATTATAGCGGGTACTTTGAAAAATTGATGATTAATCAAACATGAAAACAAATTGGATTAAGAAAGCTTGAATTGGAGTTAATGTTGCTACTAAAGCTTATCTATAATGGTGCTATGTGTAGGAGATAAGTCATATAGAGAGTCTACTTTACACAATGTTATAAGATAATTTATAAATGGAGAAGCTAATAGGAAATCGAGTATTTTGATAAAAGTTAAAAAGACAAATCTTTTAGACTCAAAGCATGGAAGTATTTGAAAACATTTTCAAAACCATGTTTAAAAACAAGCTCTCCTTAGGGTTAAACACCACCCAACATAAATAAGCACATAAAAATTTGTGAAGGGAAAACATCATTAAATATCTAGGGTTAGTTTTCTAAAAATTGAGCTATATATGTGTAATATGTATAGTGTATACACCTAATTTCCAACATGAAATTTTAATAATAAAATTAAACTAATCATCTTATCCCCAAAGACAACACTATAATTAAACGACCTTCCGCGAATTATCTAATCTTCTTTCATACTTGGATGCCAATTAATGTCGTTTTATTAGTTAAAATATTATTCAATTAATTAATTACCCTTTAAAAATCTTGTATTAAATTAATAAACCTTCTTATTAATTAAATATCATTTTCAAACCACTCTAATTCTACAAAATTCCCAATACGTTATTTACAAATAGATTCTACAATCTAAACATGGCCTATTAATTAATCCCATTTGATTAATTAAACCTTCCCTAACTCTTATGGGTCATTAATCCCAAATAATCTCTTCTAATCATGTTTATCCTATCCTAATTCTACATCTTCACTATCCCACATTCACTAGAAGTTGTGTTTTTCTCAAAAGGGAAAGTTATATAAACAACCTAGTACCTTCTTACCAATCTACACCATGTCCTTGTAAGAAATTCATACTCAAGAGAGCATTTATATCATTGGAAGGCTTGCCAAATTGATAAAACCCCCATTTGCTAAAATTCATAAGAGAAGATTCAAACGTGGATTTTGAAGAAATATCTTCCTTTTATAAAGAATCCTTGATCATCGTGGCTCGTGTTTGGCTTAAAAGGATATATATATATACATATCAAAACACATACAATCAACAAAGAAAGGTCCACATTCTTTATTTTTTAAGTTTTATGCAAGTTACTTAACTTCTTTTCATGCTTTATGTTAATGCATTTGTTTAAGGAAATAGGCTAGGATTTCTTGGTGTTAACTCCTTTGTTAACTAGTTTATAATTTTTTAGCATGCATACATATGACATACCCAGTGGGACACTCCTTTGTCTCATGCACATTTTTAAGTTTCATATACCTTTTTTCATCAAGTTCTTTCAGTTTATTGAAAATTTTCCATGTTCTTGTTTATGTTTATTAGTATTTTGTAGTGTTGAGTCTTGTTTGTAGGTAGTGAAGAGGTGAATTGCCACCAAAATTTGATCCTGCCAAGTAAAATTCATGATTTTTCATGTTTTTAAATTGTTTATTGAGTTTTGACGCTTTTACCTGCCTTACCCTAGTTTTCAGAAACTTCACCTACATAGCCAATGACCTTGCTTCACCCTATAGAGGCCTCACCACGTGTGTTTTTCTAATTTGTTATAGCCATGTTTGGAAATTTTGATGTGATACGTAGCTATTTCATCCTATTTCAAGGGTTTGTCATCTTTTGTGGTAACTTTGATATTATCGGTGATTTTGTGCACTTCATGCCGGTCTTGACCTAAGACAATAGTCTTGACATATACTATGACGACCTCTCCTTGTTGGAAATGACTTATCATTTTTCTATGTTTTTGTGTCATTCTATCCTTTTTCTATTTTTTTCACTATTTTTCACCTTAACTCGATTACTTCTCTTATATTTATCAAAATTTCAAACTTATATGAATTTGTATATAATTTTTGATCAAAGTATGGGTACTTATTATATGTTTTGGGATTGAAGGTACTATTTCTAAACACTTAGTGAGCTATAGGTGGTTTGAAAATGACTGAAAGAGTTTTTTTATTTTATTTTATTTATCAAAAATTATATTTGGATCATAAAACTAAAGTAAGTTTACTAAACAATAAATCAATCATTTTGGTTAGCGTTTTCACCTTGTTCATTAGATGCCTCACTTAGTTTTAGTGATCTCGCTTGTATTGACAGATTTATCATACATCGCACCGACCTCACTAAAATTTTACCAACCTTGTGATATCTCACAAGATCCTTGTTGTTCAATGGACTCGGTATGTTAAATAAAAACCTTCTTTGTCTATGTCAAAGACCCACACGATAAAGAGATTAGTTTTGACTTTTTCTCACTTTTTTGTTGCTTAAATTTTGTTTTTGTGTTAAGTTGTTATGAAAACTAATAATTTTTGGTGTGTAGTTTTCCCTTTTCACTTTTTAAAGACAAATTTATTGAATAAAACAAATAAATTTTTAAAAATACCAAGTTGTGTGAACATCATTTTTGGTATCTTACTTCACATTTTGGTTTCCTTTTTGCTTATGAAATCACATTTTCCTTCGTGATTGGCATAGTACTATTGGATTAATCATCTTTTAAACACATAAGTTACTTAATAAATGTTAAAAATATTGGGCTAATAGTTACCTTAACCATCTAGGTTTTTGCTAAAGCATTATATTTTGGATTAGCGTTGCTTTAACCATTTTACAAAGGTGTTTGTTTCCCTTTGACATTTTTGGATTCTTGGTTGTAGCTTGTCTTAACTTTGTATACTTATTCCACGCACCAAAAGGTGATCTTGTAAATTTTAAACAATTAAGACTCTTTTTTATTTTAATCGGATTTAGTGGTTAAGATGAAATTACCTAATCATTTGGGAAAATCCCATGTGTCGAGTGGAAAATATAAATTTGTGTGAAGATCAATCATTTTTGGTGAAGTATGGGTTCAATTTTAGATAGCTCATATAAAGGGAGAGGTGAATTTACCTCCAAAACCAAGCCTTAGACTATATCCTATAAGAAGTAACTTTTGTTTTTGACAAAACTTCATTGGAATGGTTAGAGTGAAGGGGAGAGGTAATTTTACCCTTCGAACCACATCTTAGAAAACATTTCTTAATTTCATGGAGTTGTGCCTCACTTAGTAAAAGGTATATCGAGCATGCCCTAACAATTTTTTTAATCCCGGATAGATAGAAAAATATTAGGAAATGTTGTTATTCTCTTGAATTCTTCCCAAAATCATGATTATAAACAATAAAATGTGTGTTACTCATGAAACATGAAATTTGTTTATTAACGCAAAAATCCACAAGGTGAAACTTTTTCTAAGTTAAACCACATGTTATCATTAAAACCATATTATTTCATCCACATTTTAGTCTCATTTCTCTAAGTTAACAACTTGAAACTCTACAAAGCTTGACCAACCATTTTGACCTTCACATTTAAACTTGTTTTCAAAACTTGGTTGATTATTAGAATTGTTTTTCTATGCTGTCATATTTTTCCTAGTTTCCTTAGACAAATTTACACAACATTCGTTATTTTTCCAAAAATTTCCTACCTTTCCTTAAAAACTTCACACATCCAAAAATAGGAAAAATAACAATTACAATCACTATACTCGCCGAATTTTACCTATCTTCCTTGGGAAAATTAAGACAACATCCAAAAACGGAGTAAAATGACCATTTATAGACATTATCTTGTCCGATTTTACTTAAATTCCTTAGGAAAATCAATAAAACATATAAATCCCAAATAAAATGTCTAGATTACAACCATTAGACTACCCATTTTTTGCTAGAATCCCCATAAATGCTAAAAATGTTCAAAACCTAGATTCAATCATATATTGTATAGTTTTCATGCTATCCAAATTGACCTAGGAATTCATTTGATATGAAAAAGTTAAATCAAACAATTGATGTCAAGGTTTCTAAATCAAACAATGACATCCATGACTAGATATCTGATGTTTCCTCGTGTCACTAGAAATAGGGAACCCATTCTAGCTCTCACTTCCCAACCTTCATCACCTAATCAATCCCATCCACAAACCAATCCTACTCAGACCCCTAAGTCTCACCCAATTAAATTTCTCCTAGAAAATAATCAGTCACCCAACCTATGTCTTCCCTCATTAAAAATCCATGTCAATCCAAAATCCTCAAATTAGACATCCAATCCAACCCCTACATCACGATCCAATCCACAAGAACCTCTTCTTTTACTGCACTAAACCATCTTCTAAGCAATCCAATACCAATCTATCCCAAATCCAAATCTAATTCAATGCTAGAGCCATCGCACTTCAAACCTAATCTAGCCCCAAATCCATCATAGTCCACCACAACTAATTCAACCCCCAAGCCATCCCAATCCAATAATCGTCATTCGTCCCTTGATTCATCTCCATATACTAATCTAGATCTAATATCTCTTCGACCCTCAAGCCATTTCAGCCATGCCTTATTATGTTCTCACTAATCCTCTAAAAACTAATGTTTGTGTCCACATCCAATAAGTGACAAGAAAATATGTGCTAATATATATTTTCAAATCACTATCACTTTCCTTTGTGGAAACAACAAGGTAAAAACCACCCAATCCAATCGTCTACATGATAAAACAACTTCTAAATCCCAAACACTTGTCAGATCTCTTCCTTCAAATCAAATCTCCATTATCGACCAACATGTACCCCCTCTTATCCTCCCATCATCTTATTTCTAATTACATGGGAAAATGACTAGGTTTACTCTGATCCATATGTTATCCTTTGATCACCCAAACATCTTTCTCATATTGCATCCCCTAAATAAATATTGATCCTTGGGCCTCCTCCTACTCATTGATTACCATCTCTCCTTGGGCCACATCCTACTTTCCCATTACCATTACAATCAATCCTTGGTTCACCTCTTCCTCACCCATCACACTCTATTCTTGGGCCACATCCTACTTTCCCATTACCATTACCATCAATCCTTGGGTCACCTCCTACTCTCCCATCAACCTCTATCCTTAAACCACCTCTTAGTCACCCATTACCATTAATATTGGAAATAGATCTTATCTTTCCATCATATCATCCCTCTTCTATCAACTATGATAAGCCCATCATCTTCCCAACCAATCCTCTCATCAATCCTAAACATCCATTTTTTTTAACGAGTTCTTGGGACCAATAGAATCACACATCCATTTATATGAAGCATAAACAATTTATTCATCAAACTAAAATAAAAAATTTAAGGAGCTCAAAACCTCCAAATAAATCCAAAACTCAACCATGATTCAAAAGTCAACTAAAATGAAAACATCAAGTATGGGGAAACGTAAAAAAATATGGATAAGGAAGTTGAGGTCTCACACACATAATTCATATTATAAGACAAGTATAAACCACTTTTTGAGTATAATCTGATGACAACCATCAAGTTTGAAGCCAATATCACTATTGATAAACACAAACTCCTACTCTACCTCATCAAACAAATTTCAAACATTTTTGTTGGGTCCTATCACGAGGAGTGACATTGTTGGTCTAAAATCCCAATCCTCCTAGTCCATTCTTCCCAACCATGTCCTAGTCCATTCTTCCCAACCTATCATGGATCATTTTCCTCCATCACATTTTGACTTCTATCTATCCCCATTTCATCCATTATCATTGTTTCCCTTGATGCTAAAATGGGTCTTTTTCCTTTTTGGTTTTCCCTTCGCACAACATCAAAAATCCAAAAATATTAAAACATTGTAAAAATCCAAAAATATTGAAATGTATCAAAATCCCAAAAACATCACAACATCTACGAATCGTAAAAATTTTATAACTCAAACATCCAAAATAACAAAATATTCAAAATCCTAAAAAAACACAAACAAACATAAAAAATCACAATAAGGTATTACACACACATGGATGTTCTTTCCTTTCTTTCCATCCTTCTGTAAATCACCCACCATTTTTATCCCTTTGACGATATTTTGATTAGTATATTCACATTTATTGTAACCCATTGATCTCTATGAACATAACATACTAGAATTTGCGGTGAGATCGGAGAGATGCTAAAAAAATAAACAAGAATGATATTCAATATTCTCCATATGTAATGAAATTACTTGTATAATTGATTAAGAACAACAAATAAAACAATATTTCAGAATAATGATCTCAATATGTAATTAAAATAGCTTCGCCACTTTGAGGGGGAAACCTCCAAACCATATAATAAGACTCAAATGCTCAAATGATAATGAAATACTACCTATAATCACCTATATATAATATTCATATGCTATGGCCATCACCAAGGCCGACCTATTAAGCATGAGAAAGTATAAATGATATAATAAAATGATATGGTAAGCTACAAGTCGGCTATTCATATCCTAATACAAGCAATAGGTTAAGGTCGTAGCATGCCCTTCCCCTTCTAACCAACATTGTCCTCAATGTTGAATAATCTGGATGTTGCTTTGCAGAAAACCTTCATCCTCCCGGGTGGCGTCTTCTATGCTCGATTCTTCCACTTGATCGAGATATTCCGTATTGTCTCTAGTTCTCACCTCTTAGTACGTGTTTGTAGAATCTTCTCTAGATTTAAAATGATTCTTCCTTCCTCGTCAAGTTTTTGTAACTCTGTTTGGGCTTCAAATTTATGTCCAATAACCTTCTTTAGGCATGAAACATGGAATATTGGATGGAGGCAACTGTAGTTTATAAGCAACACTACCAATTTTCTCGTAGAACCTATAAGGGCCATAATATTTAGGAGCAAGTTTATTTTCCTTTTTCTATTGCTTTAGGGACATCTCTGTTTGTAAGGATGGAGATGTACAAAAACACAATCACCAATTTTAAAATGTCTTTCACTATGGTGTTGATCTCGCTTGTTTCATCCTGTTTTGTGCTAATGGTAAATTCTCCTTCAAACTAGCCAAAACTTGTTGTTGATGTTGAATGTGTTCCTCAACATCTCTGACCTTATTTTGCACCCTCAAGGAGGAAGTGATAGAAGGTGGATGGTAACCATATAATGCTAAAAATGGGGTCATTTGAGAACAAGTATGAAAAGATGTGTTATACCACCATTCTACTAGTGGTAGCCATTTAATACACCTTTCTTGCTTATTTGATACAAAACAACGTAAATACCCCTCTAAGCATTTGTTGACCACTTCTGTTTTCCCATCAGTTTGAGAATAATAAGATGATCTGTGAGCTAGCTGAGTACCCAAACATGAAAATAATTCCGTCCAAAAATTACTTGTGAAAATAGGATCACGATCACTTACAATTATCTTTGGGGTTCCATGTAGCCTTTGAACTGTCTCCAAAAAATAGCTGCGACTGTACTGGCTGCAAATGGATGTGATAGGGAAAAAAATGGGCATATTTTGTGAGCCTATCCACAATCATGAAAATAACATTCTTACCCTCTGAAAAAGGCAATCCGGTGATGAAATCCATGGAGACCTCCTCCCATCTCTAGCTAGGAATTGGTAAGGGTTACAATAGACCAGTGTCTTAATTATTTCCCCTTTGTTCTATTGGCACACTAAACACTCTCATAAAAACTTTTGTACATCCCCTTGAGGCCTTCCCAAAAGAATTCTCTTTTTATTCTATGATGTCTTCAAACACCCGTGAGTGTCCTCCAACAGTGAGGCATGTAGCTCTGCAAGAATCTTATGCTTCAACTCAGAATATTTACTCAAGTATAACCTATCCTTGTACCATAGGGCATTACCTTTCCACTCAAATTTGTTAGATGTCATAGATCCTTTCTTGATATTCTGTATTAGAGATTGTGTATCCTTATCTTGATTCCATTCCAATCTTGCTTCATCCACCCAATCGGCCGTCAACATGGACATTCCACATAGTAAGGCATCTGCGGATGTATCCCTTCTGGACAATGCATCAACTACTACATTTTCTTTACCCTTTTTGTATATGATTTCAAAATCATAACCCAACATTTTTGTTACCCACTTTTGTTATTCTTCAAATGATAACCTTTGCTCTAAAAAGTATTTGAGACTATCATGATCAGTTTTTACCTTGAAGTGTCTACCCATGAGATAGGGCCTCCATTGCTTGACCGCATGAAGAATAGCCATCATTTCTTTCTCATAGATAGGTTTGAGCAGATATTTTCCTTTGAATTGAAGACTCTCAAATGAAATTGGTCTTCCTTCCTACATTAGAACTGCTCCCAATCCTGATCCTGAAGCGTCACATTCAACAATGAAGGTTTTTGAGAAGTTGGGAGTAGCCAAAATTGGGGTGCTACACATGGCTTCCTTCAGCTACTCAAAGGATTTAGTGGCTACGTCTGTCCAATGGAAGGCATCCTTCTTTAGCAATGTAGTGAGTGGGGTTGTTATTCTACCATATCCCCGCACAAATCTTCTATAGTACCCTGTTAGTCCTAGGAACCCATGAAGATTTTTGAGATTTTTGGGCCTTGGCCATTCCACCATAGCTTTGATCTTCTGAGGATCAAATTTGACACCTTCATGGGATACAATATGACCCAAGTACTCTACCTCTTGTACACCAAAAGAACATTTGGATGGCTTTACATATAGAGTATGTTTCTCCAAAACTTCCAACACGTTATTTACATGTTGTAAGTGTTCTTCCCATGTCTTACTGTAAATCAATATGTCATCAAAGAAAACTAATACAAATTTCCTTAAAAACAACCTAAAAATAGTGTTCATCAAGCTTTGAAAGGTTGAGGGTGCATTTGTAAGACCAAAAGGCATTACCAAAAACTCATAATGGCCCTCATGAGTCCTGAAAGCCGTTTTATGAACATCTTCCTCTTTTATCCTAATTTGATGGTACCCCTAAACAAAGATCTAATTTTGTGAAATAAACAACACCATGCAATTCATCAAGTAAATCATCAATTACTGGAATAGGAAACTTATCTTTTATGGTGTACTTGTTGAGTTCTCGGTAATCTGGACACATCCTCCATGTTTCATCCTTCTTACGTACCATGACCACTGGTGAAGAATATGCACTTTGGCTATGCCTGATGATACCTGCCTTCAACATTTCCTCCACCATTTTCTCAATCTCACTTTTCTGGGAATATGGGTATCTGTATGGTCTGATGTTAGGTGTTTGGCTCCCTGGAATCAATTGAATGGCATGATCATGATCCCTAACTAGTGGTAGTCTCTTTGGAATTGCATCAAAAACATATGAGTGAGCATCCACAATCTTGTGAATATTAGGTGGCATTGAAGACTTTGTATTTTTTACTTCTATGGAAAATAGATTTGCTATAAAGCCATTCACTCCTTTTCGAGAACCTTCTACATCTAATGAGAGCTAATAATCATGAGACTTATCTACCATCCCATTCAATTGTATTGTCCTTCCATTTGAATGAAATCACATGAACAATTCTTGGAAATTCATTTCTATAGTACCTAAGGTTTTGAGCCATTGGACCCCAAAACAATATCTCCCCTCCCATAGAAATAAAAACATAGGTGAGTCTTACATGTAGTCTCCCATGGAAAGCTTGATACTATGGAACTTTCCTATGCACTTGACTGTCCCACCATCCGTAATCATAACTTGCATTTCTGGAGATGGGTAAATAAAATAATTGAGGCGGGTAGCTAACTTACTATTTATGAAGTTATGAGTACTCCCCAAGTCAATCAACACCGTCACCTTCTATTTTTTGAGATATCCAATAACCTTGAGTGTTTGAGGAGTACTAATACCTAACAATGCATGGCAAGAAATTGTAGGTTGGTGATCCTCTACTTCATCTTCTACTGGTTCCTCAGCCTCTCCTATAATTTCAGCTTCCTCATCATCCTCATTACCTCTGTCAATATAGAAAAACTTCTTCTCAGCACATTTATGTCCTGGTCCATATTTGCTATCACAGTTAAAACATAATCCTTTTGCTCTCTTTTCTTCCATTTGTTGAGGAGTTAGTCTAATTGGCCTAGCAAATGAAGGGGAAGAGATACTATGGTCTCTGGTGTTAATGAAAGGTGGCCTCCTACTACAAATAACTTTTTCCTCTACACGACATGCCATGATAATAGAATCAAAAAGCTTGATTGGATTAAACATACGTACCTCATGCTCAATGTGGTCCTTAAGACCCCCAAGAAACAAGTCATTTAGATTCTCTTCTGGAATATTCTCCACCCTTAAGGATAGGTTTTGGAATTGATGCACATAATCTTTGACTGATCCTGTTTTTCATAACTTTTCTAATTGACTAAAGTAGTTCTTTGAAACACTGGAACTATAGTGCAATTACAACTCCTCAGTAAAAACTGTCCCAAGTGACACCTAGATGATTCTTACGCCTCACGAGCACATAACCAATGATACCAAACAAATTGGTCAGGTTCAAGATATAGGGATGCCAATGTAAAATTTTGTCCTGATGGTGTTTGATGTAGCTCAAAGAAGTTCTTCATTTGATTTATCCAATTCAGGGGATCCTTAGCATCAAATTTGTGTATATCCACTTTCGGCATCATGTTTCGTGGTTGTGAATAAGTTTGATTCTAATGGGACTAGAAAAGTTATCCAATATGGTTAGTTTTTCCATGATTTTGAACTGAAGGTCCTTCTTGGTTGATATGGGCTAGATTTGGGCCATATTGGTTACCCTTTACATGTTGCATGATATCATCCAACCAATGATTGATTTGGGCTATGTCTCCTTTAGAGGCCATCTCAGATTATACATTTTGCAACTCATACTCAAGTTGGCTCACCTTATGATCAACTAAGGTAAACCCTAGTGCTGAGGAATATGTATTTACCCCTTTTGACTCCATCTCTTCAATCATTACCCCATATTTATTTGGGGTTTTACCTAGAGTAACCGGATTCTTTTTTGCTCTTGTGGAAGGCCCCGCCATGATGTCAAACCTTAGGGTTTATGGTTTCGATATAATTTCAGCTGAAAAGGAAAAAACATAGAGAAGATACTAATACTATTTTTTTTTAGCTTTCCGAAAATGTAAAGAACTTGAAAATTTTCCACAATTTGCACCCTAGGGAGTGATTTTATGAAAAACCCTAAATTTGTAATAAATTTTGCAAAATAAATAAAAAAGTCTGAAATTTTCAGGGAACCTTACTTGAAATTCTTTACAACTCTAGTAAAAATATCTCCCACCAATTTTCTCTGGTTCACAATATGTGGTGGAAACAAAAAATTAGGGTTTTTACCCTAATTTTGGCCCAGATCGCAGCTCTAATACCACTTGTAATGAAATTACTTGTATAATTCAGATTAAGAGCAACAATAGAACACCAAATAACACAATATTTTAGAATAATGATCTCAATATGCAATTAGAATAGCTTTGCCACTTTGAGGGGGCAACCTCCAAACCATATAATAAGACTCAAATGCTCAAATGATAATGAAATACTACCTATAATCCCCTATATATACTATTCATATGCTATGGCCATCACCAAGGCCAACCTATTAAGCATGAGAAAGTATAAATGATATAATAAAATGATATGGTAAGCCATAATTCAGCTACTTATATCCTAATACAAGCAATAGGTTAAGGGCATAGCACAATATGTTCAATGTACAATAGATAGGTTATTATATAGCCAAGGACATAAAAAAACAACCTCCCATTAAATAGGAACATCTACCCTAGAATAGTCATGGGTAACATAATAACAAACTATATTGTTATAACTATATAACAATTATGTGAGCACTATAATAATTTCCTAACATTCCCCCTTAGTGCGAACATGGGGAAAACCTATCTTTGTACTTGCACCTGCTTTCATGATTAGGTGATTTTTACTATAGGATGATCACAAACCTGTTTTATGGTTTTCAAATAGTTAACCATGAACTGAAAATGGTGGTTTTCAATTGGAGTACCACAAACCAAAAATTAAGGTTTTCAAGTGGTTTACCTACAACCACATCATGATGTGCCAAGTACTATTTTTAGCCCTCATTACATCTCACTACAAGGAATAACATAGGAAATTATACTGAAATCAGTTGCTCGTACATACAAAGAAAATGCTAACATAATGGAAATGGAACATTGGATCATGTTCCTCCCCCAATGTGAAATTTTCACTTATTTAAATAGGAACACTACAAAACTGGAACACACCACACACAACTGCAAGAACTGAAAGAAAACTACACAAACACATGTCACCAAAGCTGATATATGGCCCCGTCATTGGTGAATGACAAGAGGTCACTCATTGACCTCCAACCTCGATGCCTCTGTCCTCCACCGCCATGCTTGTTAACTCAATTGGATGTGATCATGGATCTCAAATTTACTTACCTCCTTCGAATGTCGGATACTACCAAAAATGTGTCGTAAGGAAAAAAAAATTATTTTATTTTTTTGGACTTTTTGACACTTACAAATTTTGATGACTTGAAAACTTCGACTTTACGACTCAATTTTAAACTCTTGACACAACATACACTTTGACAATTTTTAATATGACGACACAACTATAATGACAAAATGATTACTTTTTACTATATACTTTTGTTCTTAACTTCTCATGATAATAACACCATTTAATGACAACACTAACTAGTGACACAAATAATTCTAAATCCTATCTTTCTTATTTTTCGATATAAAATGGCTCAATTTGAACACTACTAAACTTAAAATAGACACCCGATCTAATTTGAGAAAAATAACAAAAGACAACTCATATTGATCAAAATATACAACTAAACATTAAAAGAACCTAATGAATTTATATAGATGAACACACCTTTTTGAATAGGTTGTGGGAAAATCTGTGCTATTGAAGAAGTGGACCTAACACGTGGAAAATGGCTATGTAGACTGAACAAAAAAATGTGCAGCTATAAAACAAAAAAGAGTCTTTGACAGTAGTTGGAACTTAGGAACACAACAGGTACACTGCTACACAAAATGAAAAGCATTTTGCAATCACAGTTGATTGGATCTGCTGAAGTGGAGGATGCTTGGATAGGCATGAGGCTCTATACAACGTCAACCAATGAAGCTATCTTGCAAAATACAAAATGTGAGCTTATATTTACATACTGACTTTTTTTTTTCTTCCTTCCTTCACGTGCCACTTCACAAAGGAACTCCAAGATGCTTTGTTAACTCAAGAACTCAGTCTTCGCATGCAATACGTGTCCACTTCTCGAATGGAGAAATGTTGAGCAATGGAGACTGAGAAATTAGAATTTGCATGGTGTTTGGATGAATATTTGGAAATGGAGACTGCGCTTGAGGTCATAGATGCTTGCACTATGTGATTGTGGTTGATACAATTGCTCCTTGAATCATGCACATGTAGGTAAATAAACAAAATGAATATAAATATAATATAGAACAAAAGACTGGTGCACAGTAATGGATGAGGAGTGTGCCAAATGGACTCTCAAAATGTAATACAATTAAACGCTGGGTAGAGATATCAAGTGCACTAATATAGACAAGTGCAAATTTGACCTGGTAGGAGAAGATCCATGAAATCTAAAGGAAAATACTGAGTTTGATAGATTTTCCAGATCATTAACAAATTTCTTCATAGACTCTCATCTCAGACCCCCTCGTGCTCTGATACCAAATTAAAATAACACACCAGAATTTGCAGTGAGATCAGAGAGATGCTAAAAAAATAACCAAGAATGATATTCAATATTCTCCATATGTTCAACATACAATAGATAGGCTATTATATAGCCAATGATATAAAGCAAAACAACCTCCCAGTAAATAGGAATGTATACCCTGGAATAGTCACGGGTAACATAATAACAAACTATATTGTTATAACTATATAACAATTACGTGAGCACTATAATAATTTCCTAACACTCTATTGTATCCATTCAACCTTGGTCTTTCATTACCTTGGTAAATTAAAGAACGATTGTCCTCTTAGAGATCCTATCACTATCCTATATTTAATAAAATTGTTTTGAAAAAAATGGGTGTATCTGTTGACACTATCCATTGTCATCAACACAATCATTTCCATGTCCTTCCAATTTAAGCCATTAGTGGTTCTTAACCACTTATTTAATTAAAATGAGAAAGTTTAGTATATTTTTAGAAAACAATCACTCAATCAAAAAATCAATCCAAAAATAAAAAACAAAAAGTAAAATAATATAAAATTAAAGAAAAAGCTTTGTTTAGGGATATTCCCAAAGATCTCTTTTGGGGATATAGATGCCTAGTTAGCAAAGAGAGAAATGTTGTGACTAGAATTAGATACATCTCTATTGGGGCTATGGATGCCTAGATGACAACAGAGTAATGTATGACTCTCCTTCCACCCTCCATTCACTATTAAATTATAAAAAATAGTCATTCCAATACATCGACTAGTTTGTCTTCCTTTACTACCTATTAAATCTTCCCTTCGAAAAGGAATTAAATTTTATGTGCACACACTGGATCTCGATGAGAAATAGGAGTAGTATCTTACTAAGTGTTGTATGGACCTTGTTCAAACTCATTCTTTAGTTCGTATTTTGTCTCATGATTTGTGCCTTTGACTCATCACTTTTTCATCTCTAATCTTCTTGTTACATTTTCCACATCCATCCATAACATTCAAACATTTTTTATCCTTCGTTCAGACATCCATGTGCATAAATTTCCTTTTACTATGTCCGAGGGAAATTTTTTTGCCATTTTAATTAATAATCTTGTACCTCTTTCTATCAACTATTTATCGGCCATTTTTGTATTGATCACACATTATGTTAGGACATCATATGGAAAAAATCAACATGTCAATTAAACCTTGTAATTGTGGCTCCTTGGGCACATCCTTTGGTGAAAACTATTTTTTGGCACCATGGGAGGATTCTATTGTTCACAAGCACCTCATACTTGGGGGTATGACCACTCCTTCCTAACTTTTTCATGGCTTGAGTTCGTAATCTTGTTGAACTTTTCCCTCTTGTCCTTGATCAATTTTGTTATATTCTTGTATATTCATGAGATAATTTTCTCTTGCATGTTATCGCCTCTCAATTGGGGCATCTTAATTTTTGTTCTTCTATATATAGTTTCGGAAAATGTAGAAAATCTAAAAATATTTGAAAAACCAAGAAAATATAAAAAAACATTAAAAAAACCTAGAAAATCCCAAAAACATCATGTGAACTTAAAAATCCAAAAACAAATTGCAATACCTCAAAAACCCAAAAGCAATGTCTAACACAAAAGTACTTCAAAAACATTAATTTCTTACAAAACATCCTACTTCAAAGGCTCGATGGTTATAGCACAGACATGTAGATCATCTTGTGATCTTATTCCACCAACAAGCTTACTGCTTGTTATGCCCATCTTTGTGACATATATTGTTTCTTGGGGCATAATCATAATGCACATTTATTTCTATGTCTACTTCTACATCCTTTATCAATTCCCTTGTGTGAATCCTCGCTTGGGGCATAATGTTAACCCTTATCATATAACTATAACCTTTGGGTACTGAAACCAAATAACATAACAATTGGTATATTTTCTTAAACATTACTTATTTGAGTGTATTTTCTTGTTTGGTCACTTGTTTATTTACTTTGTTGTATTGCATTTCTTTGGTATTTCTCTTTAATTCAATCGTGTAACATCTTACAAATATGGGTATTATGTCTTATCATGTCATTTTACTTTTTTTTGTATGCTCACATCAAATAAGAGGTATTTCAAGTTGTAATAATGCACAAGTTATAACATGATTTTCTCATCCCCCTCTTCATCGTGTCTTCCCATTCTACATCACCGTTTATCTTAGTTCCTATTCTAACTAAAATTCCCTCTAACGTTTTCCATTTCTTCTACTCTACCAAGACATGATAGTGAAAAAATTAAGTTCCCTCTCTTTTTCGAGTGTTAATCACCCTCTTTTGTCACCTCGTTGATGCTCGACCGACATTGTCCATTCTACTGATTTTTAATCTACCCATACACAATAAAATTGTCTACTAATATTTGAAATGGCATCAATTGCACTACACCACATCAAAGAGGGGAACTGTAGACACTTAATTTCTAACATATATTTTTAATACTAAAATTACACTTATTCTCTTCTTCCCAAAGATCACATTACAATTAGTGACCTTCGCTAATTAGATAAATTTCTTGCCTCCTATATGCCAATTAACATTGTTTTGTTAGTTAAAATTCTTTTTCAATTAATTAATCACCCATTATTATTTAATTTCCCTTTCAAAATTTTGTATTTAAGTAATAAATGCTCTTATTAATCAAATTATGCTCTCAAACCCCTCTAATTATACTAAATTCCCTTACATTATCTCCAAATAACATATAAAGGATAAATATTGTCAATTAATCAATGATAATTGATTAATTAATACTTCCCTAACTCCCATGGGTCATTAATTTCAATTAATCTCTTTTAATCATGTTTATCCACTCTTAATTCTACGTCTCCATTATCCCACATTCACTATAAGTTATGCTTTTATATAATTGGAAAGTTATATAAACAACCTAGTACATTCTTATAAGTCTACACCATGTCCTTGTAAGAAATTCATACTCAAGATAACATTTCTATCATTGGAAGGCTTACTAAATTGAGAAAACTCCAATTTTCTAAAATAAATAAGAGAAGGTTCAAACATGGCTTTCGCGCCATTTTAAAGACATCTCTTCCTTTTATCAAGCATCTTTAATTGTGTGTGGCTTATGTCAATGAAAAGAGATTTGCATTCTTTTTTAATGTTTTGTGTAAGTAATTTATCTTCTTTTCATGCTTTATTTTGATGTATTTGTTTAAGGAAATGGGTTATGATTTACTTGGTGTAAAGTCCTTTGTTAATTAGTCTATAATTTCTTGTCATTCATACACATATCCAAGTAAATTGTTCATTATGTCATTAAACAATAATAACCTCTAGCTAATACATAGTTTTAAACAAAAAGTTTGAAAGGTTGCATAAAATAATGGGAATTTTTCTTTGTTTTCCTTAACCTTTGCCAAATCGTAGGAGGGAAAAATAGAACAAGAAGAAAACATAATATTCCACATCTCACATGAATTCTTTACAACTCTGCCTCACCTACAAAATCTTCAACCATTGACCAACTACAAACAGGCCTCCTTGGCCATCGTATCCGAGGTTCACTCGCATATGGTACAAACTAGTCCTTAGTTTATTCCTTTCATTTTCACTACAACCTATTTCAGATGTAAATACTCAAATATCTACATTCATCTAGTAGTAAATATGTTACATAATTAAAAAAATCTAGTACCATTGTCTAAATTTGTTCACTCTGTGCTCAAATATTTGCAGTTATATAGGAAATCCTCTAAGCAATAACATTTACACTATGTGCATGTCCTTTTTTGACATAAAATTGGAAGCATAGACTCAGCCAAAGCTAGAGGCATTATTAAAGGAGCTTAAATAACTGATTTGATAATCCTGACAATATTGAAATGTTGTCAAGACTTGGTCGTACAAAGGGTAAGAGTTGTCAAAACCCATTTCCATCAAATATATTACATTCAATCACTCGGTCATTTCCCTTGGGTGGGGAAACCATCTTCAAGGTAACATCTCCTCTCACTCTCACATTGTCAAGTTCAATGTTTTTCCCAAGGGAGATGTATTACTTCCATTACTTGCTCATACTAAGTGGAGGAATTGCAAAATGCATGACTCATACATTCCCAAAGTGACCAATAGGATGTGAGTAGAAATGTTTAAAGGATTATCAGCAGGAGGGTTGGCTTTATCCTAATAGGGTCCATTCCCCATGTCATGAAATTAAAATATTTTTTTGGCATGAATAATCTATTTCAATACATATGGATTTGGGGCCTTTGAATCCAACGATGAATTTATAAACAATGTTTCTATTTCGTAGAGATGTCATCAATATGAGAATTTTTCAAAAACCCGATGAAAGAAGAAAAAAATTCATTTTGGTAGTATAATGAATGCGTTGAAGGCCAAGAAAAAATGTTGATAAGTACAATGCCACAAAAGCAACACCCAAAATTAATAATTGCTTCCACCTTATATAAAAACTGTTTCTTCTATTCCATTTTCAGCAATTTTTCTTAGCATTGATATTTGCACAACCGAACCCAAATGCTCATTCCTATGCGAGGAAAATGTTGATTCATGTATAGGGAGCTTGAAAAGTCATAATAAAATCCACGTCACCCAAGTTAAAGAGGCATGTGATCCCTTCCAAAAATAGCATACAATTCAATAAAAAGCTTGTAAAGCCGAGATCCGACATGACAAGAGACATGCTTCATTAAATGCTTTACAAGACATCTTAACATTATTTTACCAAACCCACTTCTAATTTTTCATCAAAATTATAGTTTCAAGAATAAAATATGGAATATTAATTAATAAAGGGATGAGGAATATTCTACAAATATTTCATGCCTAACTTTATAAATGGTAAAGTCGGATGTCTCCTCAATTTTTTTCATTGGCCAAAATAAAAATATTTAAACAAATTAATTGTTATGGTGAAGCCTATATAACTACCTTCCTCAATATAATATAATACTTGACACCTTTGACACCTTTTTTAAAAAAATGGAATAAATAAAACTTCCAATATTTTATGTATTAAAGAGTGAATACATTACTTTAACAAGATGTGTGTTTGTAGTTCATCGAAAGATAACATGTTCTAACTATTGCTACACCGATAGGTGTTATGTTGTGGAGCAGAGAAAGTTGTTAGTCACCATCCATGGTCATTAATATAAAGATACCATTAAAGTAATCTTGACTATTGAAAGTAATGATTAAGATTTGTTCAAGATTATTTTATGATACATCTCAATCGTTTATTTCAAATTTGATAGATCTCACCTAGATAAAACCCAAATGACTAACAATTTTCAACCCTATCAGCAATAAGACACTTGGTAGATACCTATTTTATGGTGTGATTATTTAACATTTGTAACTCTCAAATCCATCACTCACATTCTTGCACTACGAGCCTCAACAGGGCCAAATTAAGGGTTATGAGTGCCCTAGGCAATACTAGAGCTAACACCTTCTATAAATAAATAAAATATATAGTAGAAAAAATAATTAATCATGACCAAATATTGTATTACTTGATATGTTATGCCTCTACCATCCAAGAAAAATTTCCTAATAATTTTTTTGTAGCTACTATTACCTAAAATCCCCAGTTAATTCTCTAACATATAGTCTATTATAATTCTTCTCATATATTTCCCAACTATTTTTTCCCACGTTCTTTACATATTCACCTTTCTTGATCTCTCCTAACAAAAACTTTCAAGACTTCAAAACAATACAAAGTATGAAAAATACATGAGTATGAATTAAATTTAAGAATCCTACAACAAAGGCACTTGCATAAATATTTGAGGCCTCCTAAATATCATATTCTTAATACAATTATGTAATTTTAATTTTATTTTGAATGAAGTGAATTGAATTGGTATGTAAGGTTGGACACTAATTGCTACTAGCATATATGGAACTAATAAATTAATCTACTCTTCATAAAAACCATAGTAAAATAAAATAAATTAGCACCCCCTAAATATATATATATATTTTTAATAATGGCAAATAGTTTTTGAAAGGGACTATACCCTTGAATACAAAAAAAGGCCTTTAAGCCGGAATAAGAGTGAGAAACATAGCAGAGGACTAACCAAGTCCAAGAGGAACAATGAAAATCAACGTAGCCTTAAACAGCTACACAAGCGAGACTTAACAGCAAAACAACAACAAAAAAACAGTAACCCGACAGCCAAGAAACAATAAGAATAACAAAAGAGAGCAGTAGAAGCATGCAGGACTACTTTTTGGGTGCTTGATCAACACCGATCTTGACTTTTTCCAAGCATGAAACATACCCAAAATGGTCATGTGGGCAAAGATCTCTGTCTTATCGAGCTCCTCGATGGTTCTTTTGCTCTCTTTTTCATTGCCCCAAAGTGCAGCCGGGATACCGCTGAGGTTGGAAACACTTTTGGCATGCCCCACGATGAACTCCTCAATGGCCCTAAAGGCGGCAATGTTGTAATCATGCCTAGTCTTAGCCTTCCCAAGGCGGGAGTCCAAGGAGGTCAGCTTTTTGTATATGTCTTCAACCTGACTATTGTCAATGCTCCCTTCCCCCTCCATGCTTTTCTTACCTTTTTGCTTAGCTAGATTTTTGACCTCATCCTTCAGCATTTTTATCTCAGCCTCTAAGGCCTCCAGTCTCTTAGAAGGGTTATCCATCTGTGCTTCCCGGGGACTGGCACTACTTATGTTCAGCAGGTCACGTGCAATGTCAAGATCAAGAGGCTCTTTCCCTGCTGCAAGAGTCTCAAGGTTGAGTCTCCTAGAAGCCCTGGTGAGAGGTCGTTTAGAGGAAGAGGTGAGGTGAGTGTCAGGAGGAGCAGAAGGAGGAATAGAAGGAGAAACATGTGCAGCTGGCATGGGGGTAGCAGGCACCGTGGCGAGGGCGTGCAGAGGGCAGCAAGGGCGTAGGGGAAGCAGGATCGGCAGCAGAGAGCCCATCTCGAGCCGGGCTAGGAGAGGAGGGAAGACCGGGGTACTTGAGAAGGCAAAGGTGTTTGTGGATAAGCAAAAGAAGCCCTTGATGCAAGGGAACCACCCCCTAAATATTAGCGTCTGAGAATTACCTTATTTACCTAAGCTTTAATCCCCCTTTGTGAAGAGGTATTCATAAGGATAATTTTAATTGCAATAATCACATTCATGATTTGTATTCCCATTTATATTTAATTCTTTAGTATCTATTAATTATTCAATGACTACTACTGCTCCCTTCTCTACCTCATTTTCATTAGCATGTTCTTATGTGACTGGATCATCTCCTCAAGCATAATATCACCCTTGCTCAACTCTTACTCAGTAGTATCTAAATCTGAATATTCGACGCTCACTTTAACATTCAACCATCCTACGATACTCTCCCACCCGTTCATAATCTAAGCCAAAAGTTTGTACTATGAATAGTGAGGCTTCCAGATAAATTATTCCAATGGCCGATGTTTGGAATTAGGGATTATTATGGTTATTGACCCACCGAGTTGAAGTTTGATCCAAACATCACGCACCATAAAGGCCTTGAATATGGATGTTGCCATCCAAACAAAGGTAGACATTATATAAATGCCACGCACATGTTATTTTTTTGCTTTCTTTATATATTTTCTATCAAAACTTGATTGCCCATGAAACACGAATAAAATATATTAGGGATGTAAATATTTTACAATAAATCAATTATGTTAAATGGAAAATAATGTTTATCGTTGCAACAATTTAAATTACATGGAATCGAGTATATTTGGGTTTGGGTTGTCTACCAACTATATTAATTAATGTGTAAGCAATTTTTAAATGTTTAAAGAAAAGAATTTTGAATTCAAATAAATAAATATATGTGATTTGGGAGAGTCATGCATGTATTTTTGAAGAAATGAATGAGTGAGATATTTGATATTATGAATCTTTTAAGGAGGAGAAGGTGAATCCAAACAAATAATAAGCATAGTCATCCCACAACCCATCACAACCCATCAAACATTATGTATTAAAAAATAAATAATTTTTAAAATAAGAAAAAATAAAAAGTGTAGCTAAATTCGTGTTATATAAAAAAATTGTTAACCTCTAGGTTTTCCATGATTTAAATACAATTTTATATTATTTGAAATAAGCTTTTATACAATAAATCTCATAGTAACCTTATTTTGAGAAAATATAATTGAAATGTAATATTTACAATATTAAGTAACTAGATTAGTATTCCTTGGTACTATGAATGATAAACCTTGTGTGTAGTCTAACCTTTTGATGTAATATAATAATCTACTTAAATTGTTCATGAAATCCTTCAACTTGGTATTAAATAAATTTATTTATGTCTGCAAACAACAATGACTATTTTTGTGTATTGGAGGACTCTCATGAAATTGACCAATATGTAGCATAAAACAACCTAAGAAAATTTTCTTCTTAATAGATTAAAGATTATGGTGCTCCAAAATTCGCCTATAAAACAAATTGAATATGATGACAACACCAATGAAAATTTATACATCTTTTGATAAGAATATAAATAATCTACATTGACACTTCCTACATCACATAACATCTTTCTTATGTTTAAATTGGTTTCATGAATTGTTGGCTAATTATAATTCCATTATAAAAGATTTTTTGTCACCAACAAATGGGAACAAAGAGTGGCACCTAATGTTTCATGTAAATATCTCGCCTTTTTTCCCGCTCTATAATTTTTTTGAAATTACTGTTGTGACGGTGCCTTCTTCGATGGCGGATCCGACTAGGCCATCCCCCGATCCCCCCGACTCCGCTGACGCGTCTCTGTCGGCTCCTGGAAGGACGTTGCTATTGGCTCTTCAAAATATTTGGTCCTTAGAAAACTACACCCTTAGTGCATTGATGGGACTTTGTCCTTACAAATCCCTTCCTCGATCACTGAAGCTACGTAAGCCTCTAGGGAGTTGTCACTGATTGGTAAACTTATGGGACCCAGACCGCCCTTAGAAGAGATTCACAAATGGGTACGTATTAAATGGGCTCCTTGTGGTCTGGTTGATATTGCTGCCCTTTCTAATGGTTTCATGCTATTTACTTTTTCCCATAAAGAATATTTTTCTCATGCTTTGTTGGGTGGCCCCTGTTCTTTGGGTGGAGAGGCTTTTATCTCTAGCGTTGGACACCCAGGTTCAATGCTAAGACTAAAACCATGTCCCATGATCCCCCGGGTTCAAAACCTTTGGATTTTTGGCACTCTGTTGTCATTGAAGGCATTTCCCTCTCCATTGGTTCTCTAATAGCAGTGGATCAAGCTA
The DNA here is from genome assembly GCA_018340775.1 of Taxus wallichiana var. yunnanensis. NCBI lineage: Eukaryota > Viridiplantae > Streptophyta > Pinopsida > Cupressales > Taxaceae > Taxus > Taxus wallichiana. The sequence goes on along the minus strand of CM031239.1, from coordinate 232,448,668 downwards.
CCAAGGCGGGTTCTAGATTTATTCATGCCAGATTATGTGTCAATGCTAACATTAGTTCACCTCTGTCATCCTCCATTGACCTCCACTCTGAGCTGGGAACTTGGGTTCAGCCCATTGAATATGAATATATCCCTCAAGCTTGCTCCACCTGCAAAAGCATTGGACATCGTGCTTAGGCTTTCTGTCAAAGCTAGCTCTAAAGACTAAAGAGCAGGTTCACTCCTTAAAGAACAAAGGTAAGTTCATCCCCAAAGTTTCAAATACTATTAGCACTTCAAATCCATTGGATGCCCTCTTAGAGGAGTATGTTCTCCCCTCTGTCTTTGTGCCTCTTCTCCCTAATTCCTCTTCTCCTCTTTTGGTTCCCTTGTTTCCTTCTCGTTGTCTCTTTTCCTCCCTTGTCCCCTTAGGAGGTTCTTCCTCTCCCCTCTTCTTCTCTTCCTTCTCCTTCTCGCTCCATCTCCATCCTCCTCCCCTTCTTTGGACATTCCTCTCACCTTCCCTCTCTTTAGTTCCTCTCCGTCTGTCTCCTCTCCTCTTTCTTCCCCTTCTCTTTGCGAGTTTTTAGAACGGTCCTTTTCGTGTTCCCCTTTCTCTGTCTCTGTTACTCCTATTGCTTTGTGAGCTGATGCTACTTCTCACTTCCCCCTTCGGGAAAACACCCTCATCTCTCCTTCTACTTCACTTTCAGTGGATAACAGTCCTACTAAGAATACTAGAAACAACACTAAGTTCAAACTTGATGTGGGCTCTAAGAAAGCCAAAGGGAGACACAAAAATCAAGAAAAGCTTTAGGAGGAAGCATTTCTCAATATAGCTCAAGGAACATAGGGACTGCTTTCCATCCCAAGTGGAGGTAAGCCAAAATCAAAGAAATGAAGATTTTCTCTTGGAATGTTCAGGGATTAAATATGCCCTAAAAAAATGAATCCTCAAGGATTTTAGACTCAAACATTATCCTGATATCTTGATGTTGTAAGAAACCAAACTAAAAGAGGAGGATATGCTTCATAAATTCTGCCTAATACCTCTATGGTTTCATAGGAGTCTGCTAGTAATTCTAGTGGTTTGTGCACTTTCTAGAACCCAAAGGTTCTCTTTGGGGAATGTATCACTAAAAATCCCCATTTTTGGGTATGTTTTTCAAAGAGATAGGTTCTAATTTGGAATGGATTGCTGTTAATATTTATGCTCCTAAAATTGAAAATCAAAGAGAATTTTTTTGGAAGGATTTGTTGGATTTTTGTTCTTCTTGCAAACACCTACCATGGCTTATTGCTGGAGATTTCAATACTCCATTGTATTTATCTGAGAAGCAAGGTGGAACTAGTTTTAACACTAATAGTTTAGAAGTCCTAGCTAACTTTATCAGATTGGGTGAATTTTTGACATTGATCTTCATGGAGCTTCCTTCACTTGGTCTAATAGAAGACTTGGGGTCAACCATATCCAAATCAAATTAGATAGATTCCTTATCTCTATGGATTGGATCACTCACTATAACGATTTCTACCTACAGGCTCTGCCTAAGATTGCCTTTGATCATTTCCCCTTGCTACTCATGGCTTCACAATCTCAATGCTCAAAACATCCCCCATTTCTTGTTGAGTGTGGAGATTAATTTCTTCACAAGAAGCATGTTTTTACATGTTGCTGGTTTATACAAAGGACCGACATTAGTTAGGAGGAAACCGACATCGATCAGAAGGTAACCATCGGTTAGAAGGAACCAACATTGGTCACCCGCTGATCTCGTAAACTTCCACTTTGAAATTATACGAATCACACAACTATGTTGTTCTACTTTGAAATTTGGAAAATGACAGATTTGCTTGAAATTAGAGCTTCGTGACTGATTATCTAGTGCTATAGAAAGGAAATTACAGAGAAGGAAATAATTCAAACTTCAACACTAACAATTTTATCCTGGAAACCTCCAATGGAGGAAAACCAATGGGAAGGGAAACTACTCTTTTTCCAAATTTTATTGGTTTAATATAGACAATTACATATTACAATAAGTATGAAAAGAAGAAACAATGTAAACCTTCTCTCCAATTACTTGCTTGCTCTATTTCTACACCTTGCTCCTACAATTCCATTCCAACACTAAAGATCTTGCTCACTGCTCTCATTAAACTCTACTTCTCAATCTCTCTAGATCTTTGAATGCCTATTCTCTTGTTCCTTTCATGCATTTATAGGCCTTCCCATGTCTTCCCGTGCACTAGAGGATGTGAAAGGGCATGGAAGGGAAGAGACACAATTGGGTGCTTCAAAAATGCGTCCACTCGCATTCCATTCTTTTTCTCTATTTGAAAGTGTCAGGACCGCCGCCCTTATTAGACTAGTGGTATCATAACCACTTTGCTGGATGAGCAGCGATTTTAGGACTGCCACTCTACAGGTGGTGGTTCTACAATTGCCACTTTGTCTGAGCAGCGGTTCCTTCCAAAACCTCTGTTTACCTCATTTTTCTCACTTTTCTTGTTTCTCCTTCTTGGTGCTGATGGAACTGATGAAGTGGTGTGTTTTTCTGGATCCCTATGGATCATACCTCCCCTAATTAGGAGGATTTTTGTCCCAAAAATCTTAGTGGGGGAGTATTAGAGGAATCAACTCCCTCTCGTGCTCATTTGAGTACCGCCGGTTTGCCTTGGTGTCTTCTCTCGTCCAACCTACCAAGATTTCTATGGATCTATGGTTTGTTGTTCCAGTGATACATCCTCCTCCGAGTTGCCTCGAGTACAATCCTATTTGGAAGGTTACTTCGTATATTTCCTTCTTTTTCATACATATATGGTGTTAGTGGATACAAGCTCTTGCAACTTACTATCGCATGTATCTGCATGAAGTATGGCTCAAGGTTTCTTCTCCAACCCGCTCAAATATGGCGAAGGTCCCATACTTGTAGTGGTTTAGTCTCTGCATGTATTTGTTTCTCGGAGATGGATTGGCTAAATCCTCTCCAAGTATGCCGCTGCTATATAGTCCACCGATCCTTGTATCTCCTTTTCTTCTTGCGCCCCACGGTCAGGCCCAATGAGTCCATAGGTAGATATGGTGACTGCATAGTGGAAGTTTGTTTTGATCCTTAAATGAGCAGTTCTTGTGGTGGCTTCTTCGTAAAAATTACAAGTGTTATCCAATTTCTCCATCCTTTGGGAAAAAATATCCATGCTCTCACGCCCTTTTTTTTTTTTTTCTTCCAATGAAAGCAAACAAAACTGCCGATTTTCCCGTATAAGTCTTGGTTCTTGGTTGGCACTTACCATAGCTTTCTTTGATTTTCCCCGGTGTGCCCCGATGTTTAAAATGATTCTGTCTTTGATCCATCTATACCGATTCTCCCTCCTCAGAACACATCATCCTTGGCATACAAGTAAGGACTTCCGAAGACAATGTCAAATGCATCAATTGAAATAATATCAGCCTCTAAGACATCTATGTATTGGGTATTTATCCCAAACTGAAAATTACACTTCCTTGTAACTTGTATTTCTACACCCTTCTTCACCCATCCTAATGGGTATGGATGTGGATGTGCGTAAGTCTCTAGAGCAAGCAGTAATAAATTACATCGAAATCAAATTTGACTAAGAACCAGAATCTACTAAAGCATTTACCTTAGTCTTCTTGATTTGGATTCTAATTTGAAATAGCTTACTCATCTCTTCTTCTTCTTCTACCCCGTACATGTTAGTGGTCATGCATCCCAACCTCTCATCTACATCTAAATCATCCTCAATCTCCACCTCTCTTTCTGTCTTCATAGTGGCCATGGATTTCTCGGAATCCTTGGTTCGGTGCTTTGGGTGCAATTCCGGATGCAACTTCCAATATGTGGCGTCAGTATGTCCATTTACATCACAACTATTACATAAATTATTAGGACCTTTACAAGTATGCAATGCAGTAGCAGTATTTTTACCTTTCCATTTACCTCTGCTACTTGTCTTCCCTTGTTCTTTGTCCTATTGTTCTGTTGACTCGGTCTCCCTTTGGCTCTATTTCTCCTTGTTTCTTCTCGTCATCAATGTAGTATGCTTGTACACAAGCTTCATTGAGATCCTTGGGATTCGTGGAGATTACCTTCCTCTAAAGCCGAGTGTGAAGTCCTCCCAAGTACTTGGTCGAATGTCCTCATCCTCCTAGTCCATATTAAGCAATATGGCTTGTTTCCGAAATTTTGTAGTGTAGTCTTGCACGCTTTGACCGCTGCCCTATCTAAAGTGCAACCACTTAATCATCATGTCAGTATTATGGCCAATAGGATAGAAGTTAGCTTTAATCAATTCTTTAAAACCTTTCCAAGTACTTGATAATAGGATGTTTCTTCTTCTCACAAGGCGCTAGATGGGTTTCCCACCAAACCGTAACATGACCTTCCTTTTTGAGCAGCAAGTCAAAGGTGACCCTATGTGCCTTAATGACATTATGTACACTAAAGTAGACTTCCAACTATTTTAGCCATTTAACCAAGAATTCGCATCTACTTGTCCTTCAAAATTATTTATTTCCACTTTCGTATCAACTTAAAAAGGTGTATGTGCAGATTTTACTTTCTCGCATATAATTGGTGTCTCTTCATGCTCTTCCCATTCTTCCTCTTCATCGCTCTTTCCGATACCAATTTTTTTAGCTAGTGCTCGAACCACCGAGTCCATGAAATCTTGCTTAACCAAATTCATATTTTGTAGATCTAAAAGCTCTGCTTGTTTTTAATGCAATCTATCCATCATGATCTATAACATCTCGACCTTACGGACCAAGTTCTCTTCCTCCATTTGAAATCGACTTCTCTATTTCCACTTATTCGTAGAAATATTTGGCTTGCAAGGTAAAATTTCTTCATCTTTGGATGTTTTCTTTGTCATTAAAAATCACAAGAAAGATTCGATACCACGCTTGGATATATAATCAGCTCTGATACCAAAATGATCCGTAAAATTCTACTTTGGAACTCTACGAATCACACAACTATGTTGTTCTACTTTCAACTTTGGAAAATGACATATTTTCTTGAAATTAGAGCTTCGTGACTGATTATCTAGTGCTATAGAAAGGAAATTGTAGAGAAGGAAATAATTTAAACTTCAACACCAACACTTTTATCCTAGAAACCTCTAATTGAGGAAAACCAGTCGAGAAGGGCAACTGATCTTTCTTCCAACTTTTATTGGTCTAATATAGACAATTATAGATTACAATAAGTATGAAAAGAAGAAACAATGTAAACCTTCTCTCCAATTAATTTCTTGCTCTGTTTCTACACCTTGCTCCTATAATTCCATTCTAGTACTGAAGATCTTGCTCATTGCTCTCATTAAACATTGCTTCTCGATCTCTCTAGATCTTTGAATGCTTATTCTATTGTTCCTTTCATGCATTTATAGGCATTCCCATGTCCTCCTTGCACTGGAGGATGTGAAAGGGAATGGAAGGGAAGGGACATGGATGGGTGCTTAAAAATGTGTCCACTTGTATTCCATTCTTTTTCTCTGTTTGAAAGTGTCAGGACCACCACCCTGAGCATACCGGTGGTCTCAGGACCACCACTCTAATCAAGGTGGTTTCAAGACTGTCGCCTTGAGCATACCGGTGGTTTTGAAACTAGCACTCTACACAGAGTGGTGGTTCCTTCCAGAACCTATGTTTACCTCATTTTTCTCATTTTTCTCATTTCTCCTTGGTGTTGATGGAAATGATGAAGTGGTGTGTTTTTCTAGATCTCTATGGATCACCTGTGTGACAATGCTTTCTTATTTAAATGAGAAATATAATAAATATCTTTCTTTAAAGATGATTTATTAATTGTAAAAGCATAGTTAGTTGCCCATAATAGATATATATGCATGTATGCATTATATGAGGGTATGGGAGAAGAAAATAACAATTGTTTCGCATGTTAGTTTTCTTGGTGAGAAATAAAGAGTAGCCGAGTGAATGAAAAGCTTTGAACACCGTGTGAGGTGTTAAAAGAAAGCATATCTTCATTGTATTTCCTCTGTAAAGCACTGAATAATAATATTGGCATGTTTCTTGGTGGACATAGCCCACACTAGGTGAACCACATTAAATTTGGTGTTATCTTTCTCTTGTTTTATTTCATCTTCTGGTTATTTCGTATTCATTGCTTGTATGCTTTATCTGATTATAGATCTGTGTAACATTGTTATATGGTTTAACCCCAACAACTGGTATCAGAGCTTTGTTTGGAGGTTTTGTGTGTTGACAGGATTTACTCACAAAGGGTTTTCTAATTGAGTGGGAGTAGAGCAATGGAAGAAGATAGTAAATACCGAGTAGAGAAATTTTACAGTCATAATTATCAACTATGGAAGATACATGTGGAGGATTATTTGTATTAGAAAGATATATACTTATCGTTGGATGAGTATGGAACCGAACATGATGACTGATGAAGAATGGAAGGTTCTTGACAAAAAGGCTATGGGATCTATAAGATTGAACCTGACAACATCGATGGCTTCAAATTTTATAGATGTAAAAACCACAATAGATTTGATGAAATATTTAGTGAATTTGTATGAAACTCCTAGTGCTTTGAATGAGGTTTATTCAATGAATTTTTTTGTAATTCTAAGATGCAAGAAGGTGGATCTGTATCTAATCATTTGAATGATTTCCAGTCTATTGTAAATCAATTAAAATTGGTAGAAATTCCATTTGATGATGAAGTGAAAGAACTTTTATTCTTATGCTCTTTGCCAAATAGTTGGGATAACTTGGTAATGGTTGTTAGTAATATAATGATTGCTTCTAAAGGTTTGAAATTTGATGATGTGGTTAGTGTAATCCTTAATGAGGAAATATGCAAGAAAAGATCAAGAGAAGTATCATATGGAAACAATTTAATTGTAGAAAGTAGGGGAATATATAAGGAGAGATCATCAAAGAGAAAGAAGAATGGGAGATCAAAGTCAAGACATGAAAAATCTAGATCCAGGTACAAAGATTTACTTTCTGGAATTGTGGAAAGAGAGGACATGTAAAGAAAGAGTGTTGGTCAATGTAAAACAAAGAGAATACATCGACATAGGTAAAGCGACAAGATTTGTAAGTGAGGTAAAACAAGATGCCCGTATTCTCTCCTTGGATAATAATTTAGAATCTTGGGTTTTAGATTTTGGAGCTTCTTTCCATGCTACCCTTAATAAGGGCTATTTTAGAAATTATGTTCAGTGGTGATTTTAGACAAGTTTATATAAGAGATTATAAGCCATGTAATATTACCGTAAAGTTGATTTTTATCTAAAGTTACATAATGGAAATCCATGGGTATTGAAAGATGTGAGGCATGTGTCAAGCCTCAAGAGAAATCTATTATCTACATGGTAACTATGTGAATTTGGATGCATGGTTACATTCACAGCTGATTCTTGGAAGATTACCAAGGGATCTCTTGTTGTGGTGAGAGGTAAAAAGGTAGGAACTTTATATCTATCTACCTTTGTATCGATTCCTTTTCTGTGTTATCTACTACAAATTTAGATACAACCATGTGGCATAATCAGCTAGGCCATATGAATGAAATAGGAATTTAGATCTTAAAGGATAAGGGTAAGTTATTAAATTGCAATAATTAGATCTTGAATTTTATGAGCATTGCATATTTGGAAAGCAGAAGAGAGTGATATTTCTCAAAGTTGGGTCAACAAAGAACGATAAGAAATTGGATCTTGTACACTCAGATGTGTGGGGACCAGCCCAAGTAGCTTCTATTGGATGATCCCAATATTATGTGACTTTCATTGATGATGCCACAAGGAAGGTATGGATTTATTGTATTAAGCGTAAATCTGATGGTTTTGAAACTTTTAAAAGGTAGAAATCCTTTGTAGAAAATGAAACAAACTTTAAATTGAAGTGCCTTAGATTTGACAATGGTGGTGAGTACTTTGCAGCTAGGCTTTCAATGATTAATTTTCGAGAATGGAATATAAATAGAAAGAATGGTTCCTAGAACTCCACAAGAAAATGGAGTTATAGAAATAGTGAACATGAACAATCATGGAACATGCTAGAAGCATGAGGATACATGTTGACTTGCCTTTGAAGTTCTTGGGTCAAGCAAAGGGATACAATAGTGTACTTGATCAATCGTGGAACTTCAACAACACTTGATGGTGGAATACCAGAAGAAGCTTGGTCTAGAAAAGAGGTAGATTTTTCTTTTCTCAAATTTTTTGGCTCAGAAGCTTTTGTGCATGTTGATAGAGAAAATAGGAGGAAGTTGGATGCTAAATCTAAGAGATGTACTTTCATTGGTTATGGCTCGTGATTTCAGATATCGATTTTGGGATTTAGAAGATTCTAAGATTGTTAGGAGTCATGACGTTGATTGGAATGAAAAAGAATGTACAGGATGAGTTTTGGTGCTTAAACATGAACAAGTTGAGGATATTTTGAAGGAAAATCAACTTTCAAACCTAAAATAGACATCCATGTACACCTACATCCATTCTACGTAAAACCGATGTCGGTTAGGCTAACTGGAATTGGTAGATAAGATTAGGTTCAAAAAGATAGCTATAAGAACCAACGTCGGTACTCCTAAAACTGACATAGATAAGGAAACTACATTCGGTCGGCAGACATGAGGAACCGTGGTTAGTTACGTAACCATAGTTGGTTATAGGTGACCAGAGTTGGTCACTGACAAAGATTAACATGAATGTGCAACTAGCACAAAATGAGCCCCAGACACCCCAGTATATCGGTAGAATATCACAAAGAGGAAGTATACATCCAAAGATATTTTCACCTTCCTTTTCTTATTTATTATTAATTGATAGTGATGAACCAAAAAGATTTGAAGAAGCAATGCATGTAGATAACCATGAGCAAAGTGGGAACATGGCTTGGATTAGGAGATGGACTCCTTGGAACAAAATTAGACATGTGATTTGGTCAAGTTACCAACAGGTAAGAAAACACCGCAAAATAAATGGGTTTACAAAATTAAGGAAGAAGATGGTGGACTGAAAAGGTACAAGATGAGGCTTATGGTAAAGGGATTTGTATAAAAGCATGTATTGACTTTGATGAAATTTTTTTCTCCTGTAGTTAAGATGAATTCTATTCGTACTATTCTAAGTTTGGTTGCAAAAATATTTTCATTTAGAACAACTTGATGTTAAGATGAGTTTTCTTCGTGGTGAGTTATGAAGTCAAGGGTAATGTGAAAATTATGTGAAAATTGAAAATATCCTAAATGGGCTCAAGAAAGCTCCAAGGCAATGGTATTTTAGATTTGATAGTTTTATGTATGAGCATGGTTATATGAGATGTGAATTTGACCATTATGTTTATTTCAAAAAGATTAAAAATGGGAGCTATATTATTTTGTTATTGTATGTGGATGATATGCTGATTGTAGGATCTAATACGCAAGACATTGGTAAACTTAAAGAAAGGTTATCTCACACATTTAAAATGAAGGAATTAGGAGCTAAAAATAAAATCCTTAGCATGCAAATTCATCGAGATAAGAAAAACAAGTTGTATTTGTCTCAGAAGGCTTATATCAATAAGGAGTTGGAAAGGTTTAAGATGTAAAATTTAAAACCTATTAGTACACCTATGGGTAGACACTTCAAATTGAGAAAATATTACTTTCCTTCATCACACGAGGAGGTTGAGTACATGGCACATGTTCTCTATGCTTTAACAGTAGGAAGTATTATGTATGCCATGCTTTGTACTAGACCAAATATTGTAGAGGCAGTGTGAGTTGTGAACGAGTTTATGGCTAATCTAGGTAAAGAACATTGGAAATAAGTCCAATGGATCCTTAGGTATTTGAGAGGGACATCCAACATGGATTTATGCTATGGAAGGTCAGATACTTCTTTACGCGGCTATGTTGATTCAGATATGGTTAGAGATTTGGATAGCAGGAGGAGCACAACTGGATATGTTTTCGAGTAGGTGGAACGGCGCTAGTTAGATTTCAAGATTACGTAAGGTTATGGATTTGTATACTACAGAGGCAGAGTATGTTGCAACTACAGAAGCTAGCAAGGAGATGATATGGATGAGTAGGTTCATGAAAGAGTTGGGAAAGGAGCAAGAGGATTACAGATTATACAGTGATAGTCAGAGTGTGATCCATCTGGAAAAGAACTCAACATTTCATTCAAGAAAAAAACACATTTAGTTGAGGTATCACTTCATATGACAGGTGTTGGAGGATGGGAAGCTGAAGTTAGAGAAAATCCATACAGATGAGAACCTTGTGGACATGCTAACAAAGTCATTGGTAAGGGAGAAGTTGGAGCTTCACTCCACTTTCTGTTGGTCTTCAAGTTTGAGACTTGAAGAGGAAGAAACAGGCCAAGGAAAAGGAACCAAGGATGGTGATGCACAATACAGTGCAACAATTGATCTCCAAGTGGGAGATTGTTGAGTGTGGAGCTTAATTTCTTCATAGGAAGCTTACTTTTACATGTTTCTAGTTGTGATGTGACTAGAATTAGGAGGAAACCGACATCGGTCAAAAGGTAACCGACATTGGTTAAGAAGTGACCAAAATTAGTCGGTAGGAATTGACACTAGTCGATAGGAACCGACATCGGTCACACCCGTGCAACGGCTTTGTGTTCTTTAAACGTGAATTAGAATAAATCTCTTACTTTAAAGATGATTTATTAATTGTAAAAGCATAGTTAGTTTCCCATAATAGATATATATATATGCATGTATGCATTGTATGAGAGAAGAAAATAGTAATTGTTTTTCATTTTAGTTTTCTTGGTGAGAAATAAAGAGTAGCCGAGTGAGCGAAAATATTTGAACACCCCGTGAGGTGTTGGAAGAAAACAGATCTTCATTGTATTTCCTTTGTAAACCACCGAATAATAATATTGGCTATTTCTTGGTGGACATAGCCCACCGGGTGAACCACATTAAATATGGTGTTATCTTTCTCTATTTTTTTTTCATCTTCTGGTTATTTTTCACATTCATTGCTTGTATGCTTTATCCGATTATAGATCTATTCAACATTGTTTTATGGTTTAACCCCAACATTTTGTTTTGAGCTTGCTTGGCTACAAAATCATAATTTAGAAAATATTATCAAGGACTAGTGGATGACTGATATTCAGGGCTTGGTTATGTATAGGTTTGCTAAGAAGCTTAGTTTTGTCAAGAATAAGCTCAAGAATTGGAAAATTTAGGTTTTTGGGGATATCTCGCAGAAGGAAGGATTTGCTCACTCTAAAACTTGCTTCTATCTCGGGAGATCGACTCAAAAGGAAGATCCCCTCAACTCCATTAGTAGGAACTTTCCCTTCTCAGTGATTATCACAATACTCTTGCTAAGGAAGAAATCTATTAGCATCAAAGATCTAAAGCTATATGGCTAAAACAAGGAGATCAAAATATAAAATTCTTCCATATGACTACTATGAAACACAAGAGCAGGGATAAAATTAAAGAGTTGGTCACTATGGAGGGCTCTTATCTTAATAAAGATGATGAGATTGTTGCTGAATTAATCAAATATTATGTTAGTCTCCTTCATGAGGGCCCTCCCCCAAGTGAAGTGGATTGTCAGGAAAGGCTACAACCTATACCCAATTTAATCATCGATGATATGAATGCCAAACTTTCCCAACCCTTCTCAAAGGGAAAAAATTAGGAAAGTTTTTATGACATGAAAATTGATAAATCACCTGGCCGTGATGGTTTCCTATGATGTTTTTTCAAATTTACTGGCATATTGTGGAACTTGATCTATATGCTACTATTTTGGAGTTTCAACAAAATGATCTTTTGTGAAAGGAATGAAACAATACCTTTGTTTCCCTATTGCCTAAGTCTATGGGTTCTAAATTGATTTCTAACTATAAGCCCATCAATCTTTATAACACCTCTTACAAGATCATAGCCAAATTATTAACATCTAGGATTAAACCTTTTATGACTAGCTTAATTTTGGAACAAAAATGTGTTCATTGGGGTAGATTGATCCAAGGTGGCATCATTAATGTTCATGAAGTGATGCACTTTGCTTCTCTAAAAATATGCTAGTATGATTATCAAACTTGATATGCAAAAGGCGTTTGATAGAGTTAGCTGGCCCTTCTTACTTCGGGTCTTGAAGAAATTTGGTTTTGGGGAAAAATGGAGATCTTGGATTTATAATTGTATTTCAACTCCCAAATTCTCCATTCTCATAAATGGTATCCCACAAGGTTATTTTCCCTCAAGTCATGGAATCAGGCAAGGGGATCCCCTCTCACCCTTCTTGTTTATACTCATGGCTAATATTCTTAGAATAAATTTGGAGGATGCTAAAAGAGATGACAACATTAATGGCATTACTACTACCTCTAGGGATCTTGCAACTTCCCACAATCAATTCATCGATGAAACCTTATTGCTTGGTATAGCTTCAATTCTAGAAGCTAAAGTTTTGAAATGTATTTTAGATTTCTATCAATCAACTTCTGGTCAGAAGATACATTTCTATAAGAGTAGTTTTTCTTTTATTAATACACCTGCCAACATGCAACAAAAGATTGCTGACATCTTTGGCTGCATTATTATTGATCTCCCCTCTTCTTATTTGGGTCTTCTCCCTTTTTGGGAAGACAACTCAAGAGTCTTTGGAATTTGGTTATTGACAGATTCAAATAGAAATTTATTAGATGGAAAGGTTCCTCCTTAGTCAAGATGGAAAGCTATAACGGTCAAGGCATCTTTGTAGAATTTGTCGATTTACTTTATCTTTATTTAAAATACCTACCTTTGTGACTTCTACTATTGAACAAATCCAAAAAAAGTTCCTTTAGTCATGATCAAAAGAAAGAAAGATAATCGACTTAGTTTAATGGAATGTGGTGTGTAAACGAACTGCTCTTGGTGGTTTGGTCCAAAGGTATAATTGTTGATATGAACGGTTGGGAAATAGTGTGTGGTGTATATCGCTCTGTAATGAGTTTGTATGTGTGTTGATGATATGCAACTTAGATATGAACACATGATGATGTTTCCTAAAGTGTATATCATGATGAGACAAATAAAGGGAGTGGTGATGTAGCCTAAAGCGTGTACCACTACAAAATGAAGGAATAGGTCACCATTTAGTCTATAGCGTATGTAACTAGGCTAGTAATGTCACATGATAGAATTTCGAGTGATGAATGTGTTTGTATGATAAGGTCCATTTAATTGGTAAACCCTCGGTAGTCGAGTATGGACAGAGTAATTAGAGTTCATTATAGGGTATTTAGTGCATAACGTAGAAGAATATGTAGTATGTGTGATGATAAGAGATGACCATATGATGTGCAAGATGTGTAAAATGCAATGTATAATGTGCAATGCAAGATGTGTAGATAGACTAATAATGTGAGAGTGCATGTAATGTAGTATGTAGGATGAGTAGTATATGATTCTAGACTTGTAAACAATAGGAGTGTGACATGTATATGATGAATATTGATATGATGTGTAGATTATGTATGATGAAACACTAATGATGTAAGGTAAGTTGGGGATGTAAGATGAAAAATGTGACATGTACTATAAGATATGTAAAGAGACACAGTGTGTAGTATCTATTGTGTAGTGTGTGGGGTTCATGTGTAGTATGTAGCCCACAACAGTTAAGTGTGAATTGAAGCACACGAGTGTATCATCGGGTAATGATGATGCTAAAGTGTGGATGAATATGCATATGCAAGGAGATTGATGAAAGATAATGAAAATATGAATGATGCGTTCAAATAATATGAGAGGGGGGTGTTGGATGTTATGCCCCCAAGTATGTGGTGGTGAATATAGTCATGTGACACTTTCAATAAGATCATTATTGTCGGGATCAAAGCCTACTAGAGCTGTATTGGAGACATCATAAGCAATAGAGTGAGGAAGATCATATAAAGAACCATAATGACATAATGTATAGACAGTCATGGAATAATCTTCATCGATGAAGGGGACCGTGGACAGCTTGTGTGTGTACCATCAAGAGAGATTCAAAGAGTAAGTAGGAGATGATTCATTAGCTATGGAAACATTTCCGAATGGAATAGGAAATGTAAGTGAAGTATGATTAGTATCTATGACACCGCAAATATAGTGAAGCTAAGATTACCCAAGAGTCAATGGATAATCATGAGGGGCACGCATAACAAAAATTGTCAAATGAAACACATGGAGGCCATAAGAAACCTTAATGTGACAATATCCATGATAAAGATGAGATGATTGAAGTGGGGGTAAGATGGAATTAAGTGTTAAACCAAGTCTAGCTAACCCCGTATGTGATGCAGGACAATCCTTAGAGCTACATTCAATTGCAAAATTTGTGTTTCTTGAAGTCAATATGAGTGGTAGGGAACTTCGGATAATCCAGAGATCTCGGCATTCAATGGAGCTGATAAATTTGAATTGATCTTCTTTTGTGTTTCCCTTCAAAAGGGATATTTGAATATTTAAATGATTGTAATTCTTGTAAGGTGTGTAATGACTTATAAGAGTGAATCAAGAGTTATTAGGTGTGTTATGTGTCATGTTATCATCTATGCCATGAGTATAGGTAGTGTTTGTGATATTATGCATCATTAAGATGCTTGTCATGATGTGTGAAGGTGGTTATAAGCCATATAATGTGAAGTTGAAGAGTCACTTGTGGTATGTCAAAATTTGGTCAGAATTTAGTCCTAGAGGTAATTCTTAATGAGTTGTAATAGGAGTTACAATAGGGGGTTGGTGTATGCAGTTAGAGCTCGAGTATACGAGAGGATTTAAGTTTTTTTGAAGAGATTCCTCATTCTAAGAGGAAGGGGAGAAAAATAATGAAGCATAATACTTGTATGGAACCGAGGCACAATAATATATGATGTGTTATCTATGTGTGTATCCTTATCTTCAAAGTATGTTTTTGAGTTGAAGTTTGAATGAGATTCTCTCCCAAAAAGAATACATGGATGGCTATGTAACCAATATACTATGTTATGATATTATAATCATGTGTAGATTGTGTGTAATGGGACTAGAGATCCATTGATCAAGGATATTTAAGCATACCTTTTAATGCAAGACTTCTATGTTGAGAAGGTTGGTAGAACTTGTGTGGGTGTTTGTATAAAATTATGAAATCATGAATATAAAGTTTCTTAGACTATACAAGGAATCTTGGAACTGTGTTACCTTTGAGAATATGTATGGGTACATTGAGGAATTCTAGAAGGGATGACTTATCTCCTAGGCATGGTAAACAATAACATGAACTTAGAAATAACTTTGTGTGACACTTGCATACATTTTATAGAAAGTGAACTATGATCTAGTTGTGTTATATCCCCACATGTAATCAAAGTGGGAAATCCTTGGAGTTTGGTATTAATAGTAAGATATAAAGGAAATACTTCACCGTTTCCCTTGAATTAGCTCGAAACTCCGTATGTTGTTACCAAGGGTTTATACCCCTATTTTAGCCACGTTATAACAATCAACCGCCTCTTGAATGGAACATTCATATCCTTTTTTACAAGCTACCGTAAGTTGTCTAGGTGGACCACCTTGAAATAGAACTCCACCACTAATTTGAGAGATTAAATCTTCCCTCAAAGAGAGTTACAACAAATTTTTCCTTCTTGGGATGCACAAGAAGGGTTTGGAAGATTGATCTAGGGTTTCAAAGTTGGGACACTAAATCAGTGAGTTTTTATCCAAAACTTGAAATTAACAACCTTGAAATAATCCTTGAGCTGTTGAAAGAGAATATTTTTATTTTCATTGGTGAAATATCAAGTTATTCATGAAAGTTGCTAAAGGGATAGTTAGATACGCTTAGAGAAACCTAGTTCTAAAGGCTATTTTATAAAGAAACAAAGATTTAGATTTAGAGCCAAGTATTAGAACTGTTAGGGAAGGGAAAAGAACATAATGGATGATTAGAAACCTCTTTTTTGTGTCTTGGAAACTCTCAAAGATGAAAGTATGAACAATAGTAGACTGTTTTGGGGCTAGTTGGAGCAAATAAGCCTCCAATAAGGAAATTAGTTTTTCAAGAGGAAGGCAAGGTGTCCAAAGTGATGAACATTTGGGTACATTGTGGGGTGGATAAGGTGTCAAGGAAGTAGTTAAAAGAATTTAATGGGTTTCCTTTGAGGGTTTACTACATGATTATAACAAGATCTTTTCTTAACGGGCTTATGAGTCAATTTGGTGGAAGGAATGAATGTAAGTTTTCATTGACTTCTTGAATGCATTTTATGAAGATTCTAACAATGACGCAAGTGTGTGAAGAAGGGATAAATGTCAATAAGCCTTGAAGATTTCACAAGGGAGCTAGAGTAGAAGCTAGTGAGGCACATGTAAGGTTAAGTGAGGGGAACCGAGTACAAGGATGATTTGAGAGGTGAATGAGTTAGTTCATGACTAGAATGGTGGTTTGAAGAGTATTAGGAGAAGTGTGTGGATGCTCTAAGGTTATTCAAGGATTTTATAATGTTAATATACAATATTTGAACTAGTTTGACAATTTTTAGCTTTAGAACCTTGGTAGAAGGATCCTCTAAATAGAGAGACATGAAGGAGTCCTTTTTTTATTTCTCTTGAAATCAGTAATAAAATTGATTTTAATTTTCTCTCGTACATAATTTGGTATCAAAGCTCGGATATTTGTATGATGATTGAATTTGAGTTGTGAATATATACTTTGTTTGTGGCTACCACAGTATTGTGAAGTGTGTGCAAAGAAGAAGTTGATAGGTGAAGTGAAGTAAGAGAAGAGTGAGAAGTTGAAAAGAGATAGAGAAGACACCAAAAGACCTGGTAAGGCCAAGGTGAGGTGTGGAAGGAAAGGTGAAAAATACTTGTTTATGAGTAGATGGATCCAGAGGAAGGAATAGTGAGTTTGTGGAAGCTTCTTATCAATAAGAGGAAGCAGGAAGAGATAGAGAAAAAGAAGAAAGAGAGAGAAGCAGAAGAGACATGAAGCATGGATGGAATTAGAGATGAAGAAGTTGAGAGAAGACATAGAGAAGTTGACAAATATGATGAGAGGACCAAGGTATGCTTTTGAATTTAATATGAAAAAGAAAGTAAAATGGCCTATGATGCAGATTGCTAGAAGAAATTAGAGGTTAAAAGAGGTAAAGAATGAGGAAGATTAGTTAAAAAGAGAAGAAAATGATGAAGAAAAGAGTGAAGAGGAAGAGACATTGAAACCAATTCCTAGTCATGGTTACATTATGCATGTTTGGCGAAAGAAATCAACGACGACAAAAAAAAGAGAGTGACAAAAAAGAGCAAGGCAGCTTGAAATATTGAAATAAGACTTCAAGAAGGTATAAAAAGCGAAGGAAGTTAAGATGGTGTGGAATAAGAGAGAGACAAGCAGTGAAAAGGAAAAGGGAGAAATAATCAAGGCAAGAAAACAGATCTCAAAGGTAAGATTAGGAAAATCAGAGTGCAAGGTGAGTACATTTGATTCCTTATTGGTTGAAATTGAAAATGGAATACGTGAATTCCTTGAAATTGTGAAAAATGATGTTGATGATGCATTAGAGGATGATAGGCATTGTGATTGTCAAGTTTTTTTGTATGATATTGATGATATTTTGCAAGATTGGTTGGATGAGGTGGATGGTAAAGTGAAGAATGCAATTTTAGTTGAGATAAAGGTGATTTATTAGACATGTAAGGATGAGAATGATAGAAAGGAACAAGAAAATACGAGTTGAGGCAACTTGAGATGGTAAAGGTTGGATATATACAAGTGGAAGAGAAAGAATATGAGGACTTTGATGAGAAAAATAATGAATGAAAGTGGGAAATGAAGTATATAGTGATGGAAGGCATTATGGAACATGGAGAAACATATGTTTTTTCTATTCTAACATTTGTATGTGCGGGTAGAAATCACGACTACTTGAAGATGACAAGAGAAAAGATTAAGAACAGAGTGATGGAAGAGAATCAAAGAAAATGGAAGACTATAACCGTTGGTTGGATATTTTTCAATCCAAAATATGAAGTTCAACCACAAAGTACATGGGATTAAATCCCTCCTAAAAGACATGTGAGGCTTCCTGTTTATTACTAATCTAAAACACGACATAAATAATATATACAGTATTCACACTAATCTAACCATTGGTGTTGGGATAGAATCCCGAAATCCATATCCACACGATGCGAAGATGTTGTTTTTGTAAATGGACTGGGTCGGAAAATATTACAATGAAAGAAGCACAATGGAAAGGAAATGAGAGGAACGCATTTTATTTTGAGTAAACACAGAGCATGAAATAATCATACGAGCTTTAGATCACAAATATAATGTTTGAAATTATTAGGATCGTCAAGATGCTAAACAAATAATAGCCTAAGATCATGAACATAAGAACAATATCTTAAGAAAAACACATCTCACAACACAAAGTTTGTGAAAATAGTATCACTTCTATTCCTCGAACGATTAAAAGAAAACACAAAGTTTTTCTTCTTCACAATAGCTCCCAATGTTCCAAAAATCTCCCCCTTTGGAATGCATAAACATCCCTTATTTATAATAAAAAGAGTCGAGAGAAAATAGGACAAACCCTATAAAATAGTCTTTTAAAAAGAGTCTTATTTTTCTTGGCTCTCACGCAGGAGACCAAGTCACAATATGATTCAAAAATGTGACGAAATAGAAATGAAAAAGACATGTCAATTTCAAGATTGAAATGACACGTCACATCGGGACTTAATCTGAATCGTCATCTTTTGCTTCTTCATCTTTCTCTTCCTCCAGCTGAGCCTGTTTGTTCCGAAATTCTTGGAACTTCTCGGATTATACCTTGCATTTTGTTTTCATCAGGCGCAGGTGGAATGATCACTCAAAACTTCACAAGTTTCATGAGTGTCACTGGCACTACCGGGAAGTTTCCTCAATCTTTTGCTGAGTCTTCTCAAGGCCTCTAAAGAATGTTCAATCTTTACAAACCTGTCAATGATTTCAATACCAAATCCATGAGTTGGTTCATGCTGAATAGACTCTTGGACTTGTTTGAAAAGATAGTCAGCTGATAGGATGCCCAAATTTCCAACTGACACTTTTACACAAATTTTCAGCAATTCTTCTTCTAGGTCACTTTTGCCATCAATCAATTGATCCCTTGATTCTCTCAATTTACCACAGGCTTCGTTGAGAATCTTTACCCTGAACCTGATGGCTTTGGTCAGCTGGAAATGCTTATCCGCATATGGGATGATGCCTTCTTAGACCAAGAGGTGTGATGGTATTTGCTTTAATTCCTGGAGAGCTTCGAAATTCAAATCAAGATGTCTAATTTCTTGGGAGAAATCATCATCCATATTTTCTCCATCACTCTGAATATTCCCCAAAGATTGATAGACTTCCACGACGTCTTGAATCACTTCCTTCCCCTGTTGGAGCAGCCTTTGGATCCATTCATCGACCACCCTTCCTTTTTTATTAATCTTCTCAATTATAGGCACTGATGAGAAATCGAATCCGATAGGGATAGAGGAAGATGGTATGGATTCAAGGGGTTTTGAGAGCTTAAGCAATACCTCAGTCAACTGCTCCACCTTTCCTTTAAGCTCATCTCTCGCCTCTTTGTTTCCTTCAACTTCTGACACATCACGTTTGTAGCATCCCATGCATCCTATTGTGCCCCTTATGTTGTCACTTTTCCTAGAGCCACCCTGGTTATCTGATAGTCAGAGGCTGTTATGTCCTCTTTGGTTTTGTCAGTTGCAGGAGTGGTGATCTCTGCAAACTTATGCCCTGAAGCGTCCACCAAAACCCTTGAAACTGTTTTGGGTTTCTTGGCTGATTTAGCAGTAGAAGCCTTGAGTGAGCTAAAATCAAAGGCTGGTATGGGTACAATCACCTTCCTCTTCCTTGGAGTTTGCTCAAGTAGCCATTGAGGCATGTCAGAGGGAGTTGCCACTATTGTAGGAGTTGGTATCACACTTTTAGGGGGAGAGGGATCCATTAGCGGAGGGGAAACAGTTACCAATGTGGTAGCAGATTCAATAAAAAGAGGCACAGGAGGGGGCATGTTGGTGATTACTTTGGTCCTAGCAGAGAGGGGTGAGAGTCCAGAGAAAATACTGGCCATGACCGAAGAAGTAGATGGGGAAAGAGGAGGCAGAAGTGGTTATGAAGGAGGAAGCGCAGATCTCGACTCCAAAGCCTAGGATGCAAGAGATGAGGTCCCTTCAGTTGGACAATCAACAAATGGAAGAACTAGTAGCTGGTTTACTTCTCCTTCCAAAGAAATTTCTCATATTTCTGGTGGTGTTGGTGATCCTGGCACATTCACCGTTTCAACTGGAGAAAAAATTGAAGATATTTCTCATTCTCTTCTCTTCTTGACAAACTTGACCTTTATAGGTCCCTTAGAAGATCTTTTGTCCTTTCCCTTTTTGGAGGGCCCCACCTCTGCAGTAACCAACTTTGAAAAATTATCATCTTTAAAACTCATTCCCCAAGAGGTGAGCCATGCTTTGGTGCGTGCAAGAATCAGGGCTGATCTATCCGTAACGGAGGCTTTTTCACTGACGGACCAATCAATAGGTGGGAAAACATATCGATCTTCATTCAATCCATCATAGGAAGGATCCAGAACACTTTCATTATCGCTAGCACCATTTGGTATGTTAGCAAGCTCAAGTGTTTGAATCTCAACAAGTGTCAATCTGCTATGATCTTTTCTTCGACAACAACCTCATCACGTAAATCAATCCAAATGTCTTCTATGCTTGGTATGTGTAGGTGCAGAGTTCCATATGCCTTAAGGACTCCTCGAAAATCAAACCCATCTCAAGGCTTCATGTGCTTCTTCAACTTATCTTGAAGCTCATGGAAAATGTTCTTGGGTTTCACCACTGTCGAACAAGTATACCTTCCAATAGAAATTGGGAAAGATACAGCGGCCTTGTGTTTACTCTGTTGGAACTTGTGAAAATCCAACAATTACCTAACCAAATCCATCAAGATTAGTTTTTCCCCTGGATATCTGGGCAAATGAAAAGGATCCCTTGGGTACATGACTACTCAAAGATATGTGAACTTCTTAAATTACAAGAAGACACAACCCCATTTTGAAACTTCAGCCCATGCCTCATCAGAGACTCTCGTTTTCCTTAATTTAGGGTTTAACCTGCAAATGTTCTCATAAAAGAAGGCATCATTTACCCTTCTAAATTGATCTTCGACCCTTTTCTTGTCAGCTGAGGAAAATACTGATAAACATGGTCCAATTTCTTGTTCCCCTTGGTGTCCAACCCGGGATAGTTTCTCATGCCGGCCGCTGCATAGGTGACATACGAGGACATATAGAACTTTCTCATAGAATGGATTGTTGTCATTTGAGAATCTATCTCAAATTCTTGATAAGAGTACCCTAACCAATTCCCTGTTGATTCTTCTTAATAATGATCATGAACTGATACATCCATCCTTGGAAAACATTTGATTCGGGAAAACCAAAAACCCGACTCAACAGAGTAATGATATCATTGATTTCCTGAATGAAATCACTTCTGGGAACAAGTCTTGGGAACCTGGAAACAACCAGTTTGGCTTTGATTAGGAACTTCTTATTCACGTGCTTAATGCAATCTTCCTAATCATTGTCCCAAGATTTTTGAGCTGACTTGATATCTACCTCTCCATATTCCTCAAAATTAGGCATCTTGAGAAGGTCATCGAAGTAACCTCCGTCCAACTTGATTACAACTACTCCCGCTTGGTTTTTCACAGAACGAGAAGCAGAGTCATAATTCGAAGCGCAGGCTAAGATGAACTCAGGGCACTGAGCGGACATAGGGAAACTTGCTGCAAGAGGTAGACCACTGTTAACTATTGATTTCATCCATGGAGTCTAGAAGAGCTCTTGACCCTATTCCAAAAATCCTCCATATCTATGTTTTTGAGCTCTGTATCCCGGATGTCGTAATTACAGTCAATGTAGGAGGGAGACTCCACCTTCCTAAACTTTTACTTCATCCTCCTTGATTTTTCAGTCTTATCTTGTGATGGACTAGGGTCTGACATGAGGAATTTCAGAGGAGAGTGTTAGAGATTAGAAGATTTTGAACACTTTTGAAAACCCGAAACACTGGGAGGATGCCGGAGACTTCGGAAAACCCGACACACTGGGAGGATGCCGGATACTTCGAAAAACCTGAGACATTGGGAGGATGCCAGAGACTTAGGAAAATGTGACACACTAGGAGGATGCCACAGATTTTGGAAAACCCGACACTTTAATCTTTCCGATATACTGCGGGTTTTGAACACTGCAAAGCACCCTACGAAACCCGAGAAGAGGGAATAGGGTATTTGTTGAGTTAAAACATGCAAGTTTTTTCTTCACTGTTGATATCCCCAATATATTTTTAATTACAATGACATCTTTAAGGAATAAACAAAGTGATAATTCCAAAATGGGTAACCCTAAAACACAAATGTAATTTAGAAAACAACCCCCAAAATGGAAAAGATAAAACCCCAACAACGCTGCTATGAAACTTGGAAAAATTCCTTACACAATTATTCGACAAAATCACAAACAAAGAATGAAGAAAAATACCTTCAATCAGAACAAGAAATGATAAAAATGAGAAATGCAATCGGGAAAAGAGGCGAGTCGTTTCTGGGTCGAAGATGCATGCGCAAAAATCCATGAGGTAAAAAGTACGTCTGGTAAAAATGACGTGGAAATCTAAATATATATAAGAAAATTTACATTTAATACACTTCATTCGACACGTGCCAACTACCCAACAACTTAGCATAAATGCCATGTTAGCATGCTTAGGATATTCGAAACCCGACACAAAGGATTTTAGAGCAATCCGGGTTTCGGGTTGTGGGAAACATGCGACACGAAGCATCATGTTTGATGACCCGGGAAACCCGAAACAAAGGAGTAAATCAGGCTTCGGGGTTGAAATAAATGTGACATGAAGCACCCAAAACACATGTTGTCTTGCTTGTGAAACCTGAAAACCTGATTATCTCTCTTTGAGAGGTGATCCTTAGAAAATCAGCTCCAATAATTTCTTAGGGTTATCTCATTTTTTGCGTAAACTCAAAAATGAGATAACAAGAACCAGTGTTTATGGGACCTTGGTGGCATTAAAGAATACAAAGATAGTGAGAACAAGAAACAAAGATCAAAGACAAGTAATTAAAGTGATGATAAGAGAAAGATAACAAAATGTATGCATAATTTTTCTCCACCTTGGGAGTATGATGCAAGAGCATCCTTGGAGCTACATTCAATTGACAAATCCTTGATAATTATAGTCAATATGAGTGGTAGGGATCTTCAAAGGATCCAAGTGAAGGCATATGGAGCATCTAAAGTATTCAAAGGAGCTAATAAATTTGAATTTATCTTCTTTTGTGTTTTTCTCCAAAAAGGATATTTGAATATTCAAATGATTGTAATGCTTGTAAGGTGTGTAATGAGGTATAAGGGTGAATCAAGAGTTATGAGGTGTGTTATGTGTTATGTTAGCATGAGTGTCATGAGTCTAGGTAGTGTTTTTGAGAGTATGCATCATTAAGATATTTTTCATGATGTTTGAAGGCAGCTACAAGCCTTATAATGTGAAGTTGAAGAGTCACTTGTGGCCTATCAAATTTTGGTGAGAAGTTAGTCCTAGATGTAGGTCTTAATGAGTTGTAATTGGAGTTACAATAGAGGGGTTGGTGTATGCAGTTGGAGCTCGAGTATAGGGAGGATTTAAGTGCATTTTGAAGATATTCCTCGTGCTAAGAGGAAGGGGAGAAAAAGAATAAGGCATTATACTTGTATGAAACTAAGGCACAATAATATAGGAAGTGCTATTTGTGTGTGTGAATCCATGTCTTTAAAGTATGTTTTATGAGTTGAAGTTTGAATGAGATTCTCTCCCTAAAATCAAATGTGGATGGCTATGTAAATGGTGAACTTTGCTCTAATATTATAATCATACGTAGATTGTGTGTAATAGGACTAGAGAGCCATTGTATGAAGGAGTTTCAATTATACTTGTTAATGTAAGACTTCTATGTTGAGAAGGTCTGGTAGAACTTGTGTGGGTGTTTATATAACATTGTGAAGTAATTAATATGAAGTGTATTAGACTATGTAGGGAATCTTAGAACCATGTTACCTTTGAGAATATGTATGGGTACGTTAAGGAATTCTAGAAGGGATGAATTATCTCCCCGGCATGGTAAACAATAACATGAAGTGAGAAATAGTTATGCATGCCACTTACATACTTTTTGTAGAAATATAAATGTGATCTAATTGTATTATATACCTATGTGTGATCAAAGTGGGAAATGCTTGTAGGTTGGTATTAATAGCAAGCTATGAAGGAAATAATCCACCACTTGAAATAGATTAGAAACTTGTAAGTTGTTTCCAAGGGTTTATACCTTTGTGTTAACCGCATTATAATAGTCAACCATCTCTTGAATGGACCATTCATATCCTTTTTACGAGCTACTAGTAATTTTTCTATATGGACCACCTTGAAAAAAACCTCCACCACTAATTTGAGAGATTAAATCTTATGACAATGAGAGTTATAACAAACTTTCCCTTATCGTGGCCGCATAGTAAGGGTTTGTAAGATTGAGCTAGGGTTTTAAAGTTGGGACACTAAATCGGTGAGTTTTGGTCCAAAATTTGAAACTAACAACCTTAAAAGCATCTCTGAGATATTGAAAGAGAATATTTTGATTTTCATTGGTGAAATATTAAGTTATTCATGACAATTGCTAAAGGTACAAATAGATACGATTCAAACCTAGTTCTAGAGGACATTTTATAAATAAACCAAGATTTATATTTTGAGCCAAGCATTAGAACTGCTAGGGTAGGGAAAAGATAATAATGGATGCTTAGAAATATCATTTTTCTGTCTTAGAAACTCTCAAAGATGAAATTATGAGTGACAATAAACTGTTTTGGGGCTAGTTGGAGCAAATAAGCCTCCAATAAGGAAATTAGTTTTGGAAGAGAAAGGTAAGGTGTCCAGTAATAAAAATTTGGGTGAATTTTGGGGGTGATAAGTTGTCAAGGAAGTAGTTGAAATAATATAATGGGTTTCCTTTGATGGTTTACTACATGAATGTAACAAGTTCTTTCCTTAAGGGGGTTATGAGCCAATTTTGTGGAAGGAATGAATGTAAGTTTTCTTGACCGATTGAATGCATTTTATGAAGAGTATAACAATGATGAAAGTGTGTGAAGAAAGGATAAATTTATAGAATCCTTGAAGATGTCATAAGGGAGATAGGGTAATAAGCTAGTGAGGCAAAGGTAAGGTCAAATGAGGGCAACCGAGTACACAGCTTGATTTCGGAGGTTAATGAGTTAGTTCATGATGGGAGTGGTGGTTTGGTGAGTATTAGGAGAAGTGTGTGGATGTTATAAGGTCATTCAAGGAACTTATAGTTTTAATATACAAGATTTGATCTAGTTTGACAAGTTTTAGCCTTAGAGGCTTGGTAGAAGGATCTTGTAAGTAGAGAGACATGAAGGAGTTTTTTTCTTTGTCTTGAGATCAGTAATAAACATGATTTTAATTTTCTCTCTGCATCAGCATGTGTGAAAATAGTATATAAACAAGTACGATTGACTGAGATTTAATGCCAAAAGGATTCGTTGATGAGTAGTGTGCATGTGAAAATAGGTGGTGAAGATGTAGTTTGCATGGTAGGAGATGAACAATCTTGATAGTGTTAAATAATCCTTGATAAATTATCATAACATTGGTAGAAGGAGGGGTCTTGAACCTATATTCACCTAGGCCATCAGCCATAAAGGCATCCTTGAAATAATATTTTTTAACATATATAGGAGTAAAGTTAAGTTAGCCTAATGCTTGGTCAGTAAGCTTGACTGCATCAAATTCATCATCAGAGTACTCAGAATCATTAGTGTTAACATACACATGTTGTGTACCGCTATCGAGTATATTATTAAGTGGAGAAATAGGTGGAGGAATGGTAGGTGCCTCGATAAGTGGAGAAGAAATACTAATAGGTTATGATATCGTAGCTGATATAATAGTTGTAGTGTGAGTAGAAATAACTAGAGTATTTGTAGTGGTAGAAGAAGGTTGTGAAGTGATATACTGACCAATGTCATATGTTTCAAGGCTACTATATTGAATATGTTGTGAAGGTGGGATGGGCATAACAATAATACGGTATATACGACAATATTTGAATGTCTCTAAATTTTTACTTATATTATGTTCATATGCATCATGTAAAAATGTAAAACATTAGTGAATAATAGATGGAACTACTTGCATTACATGAATCCAAGGTATTCCTAACAAGATGTTGAATTGAAATGAGGCATCTATAACATAAAATTCAGTGAGAATAGTTTTAGGCCCAACTCGGATGTGTAATGAAATAGTCCCTAAACATGTATGAGTGGTAGATTCATAGCCTCATATGATAGTAGAATTATTAGAAATGAGATTATCACTAATACCTAGTTGTTTTAAAAGGGAATAATAAAATAAGTTGATGGCTAATCCATTATCAATAAACATTTTTTAATACAAGTGGTGCTAACAACAATGATAAGAAAAGGTGCACACAGATTGGTTTTAGCAAAAGGTGACATGTCCTCATCAGTGAAAGATATGACATGTGGCAAATTGTGAAGATATTGTATGAGGTGTGTAAAGGCTACCGTTGAGTTGTCACTTTATATGAATGAAATGGAGGGTTGCTTTTAATGTTTCGTGACACCAAACATATTACAAAATAATTCATAAAGAGAAATCTTAGCGGGTGTATTTTAAAGTTATTCAATGATGTCCTAACCCTTAGAAATTTAAGGGAGCCATTGAAAAATGGGTGGAGGAATACTAGTGGGTGGAGCCATAGAAGAATTATGATGAGTATGACAAGTAATTACTACATTGATAGATGGGCCAACTCTAGGCATGACAAAGCAAGGTGGATGTTGAGTACACACTCGCATGAAATTGGTAGCAATAATGGTTATACCAAAAATTTAGTGGGTGCGAAAGAGGGATAAGATGATTGAGCCATAATAGTAAAGATCCCTAAGTGGAAGGTAGTGTCAAACATGGGGTTCACCAAAATGATTAACTAAAATGTGGAGGTTCTAAGTTAATCTAATATTATGCACAATAATAAGTAAAATCTAAATAAAGAAAGAAAGTAACCCAAGCCACTAAGAAAATAGAAATGTGAAACCATAATGAACAAAGAGGGTTAGGAAGAGCTTAGTTGATTCATAGATATGTTGGGACTATGTCGCAGATAAGAATAGATAAATAAAATGCAAGAATGATCACACAAAATATCCGTAAAGCACAAATCAAACAAGAGATTGGAATGCAAAGTGCTTAGGGAAGGACCGTGGTGCTCGCATGAGATTTGGGTGCCTTAGTCATGAAAATATCTGAAAACCTCCTTTGAGGTGTTCTTTGAATGACTTCCTACCTTCGCTTTCCTATCATGTGTATGTTACTAGACCGTAGTGGATGTTGTTATAAATAAGAAATGATGGAAAGACCTAAACAACCCCAAACCAAGCATCAAACCCCTAAAAAAGAAAGATGCATATGAAGGGATCAAACTTTCCTCAAAGGACACAATTATGGACTTAATAACTAAGCACCGCACTACATCTCGACTCCAATGTAGTTTTGTGTGCGTGCGCGTGTGCGTGTGCGTGTGCGTGTGCGTGCAGCGTGTGCGTGTGCGTGTGCGTGCGTGCGTGCGTGCGTGTGTGTGTGTGTGTGTGTGTGTGTGTGTGTGTGTGTGTGTGTGTGTGTGTGTGTGTGTGTGTGTGCGTGTGTGTGTGTGTGTGTGCACGCGCGCGCGTGCGTGCGTGTGAATATTGTGCCCTAGACTCTATTGTGCTAGTCACACTTTGTGAAGGTAGAGAGCAAAAATAGATGTAGAAATGTAATAAAATGGTGGATGGAATAGAATAAAATTCCCTCCTATGTAATGTGATGTAGATGAATGAAACTTTTTCCTTGTGATGGAGCTAGATGGATGCAAATGGGACCTTTGTGGATGCAACCTTAGGTGATGATAGTAATTCCTAGTGCTTGGTCCCTCATTAGGGTCTCATAAATTTATATTTATATGGTTCTCTTGATCTATTTTCATAATTATCCTTGAAAAGGCCGAACACTAAAAATATGGAAATCTCAAACAACTAGAAAGCTCCCAAAAAGTGGTGGGAAAGTGTAAAAGGATCTGGGTGCCCCAAATGGGACTAGGGCACTTGGTGTGCTCTAGTAAAGTAAAATGGCTAGAGGACATGGTTTAATTAGTAATTTCTTCACTTAAAAACCATATGGATAGTAATATGAGGCCAAGACTAAATAATACCCAAAGTGCGTCATTTTGTGTCTCTATTTAGGAAACATATGATATGTGACATGGTGATCTCAAAACTTGAAAATCACTTATAAAGGATGGTTCAAGGCTAAAAATTTAGATTTTCTAAAATTAAGTAGAAGGTTAAAAACCCCTAAAGAAGAAACTTTTTATTGGTTATCTCAATTTTATCATAGAACTATAAATTTTGATAATAGTTGGCTCGAATGGGGACTTATTTTGGGTTAAGGTAACTCAAAGGAAGATAACCCCAAATTTCATAAGTGTTTATCCATTGGGCCATGGATTCAAAAGAAGAGGAATAAATATACAAAAGAAAAAACAAAGAAAACACACAAAAGAAAAAAACAAACCCCAAAAGAAAATAAACTAAAAACACACCAAACATAAAGAGAGACACACAACAAAATTTAAACATATGATACACACAAGATAAATTTTTTTATACTACTTGAATAACTTGATATATTTCCTACTATAAAGTAAAAATAGATGTGATCCATCTAGTTATAGTAGATACAAGATATTTTCTTTGGATAGGAGGTGTATCTTGAAGGGGCATATTTGTAAAGATTCAAAATTTCCATGCATTCCCTTCGGCTCTCTCCTTTTGTCCCATAGAAGGACTATGTCTCCAACCTAAAAATCTCATTGTTTAGCCTTCTTGTCGAAAACTATTTTGAAATTATTTTGGTGCTCTATGATCCTATAAATTTCTTTGAATATCTTCTCCTCCAACTCTTCTAGGTACATGACTCTCTTCTCTATAGAGTTTTGAAATCAGTCATCTTCAATAGTATTAGAAAACTTTAAATCTGAAAATACTAGGGAGATAGGAATCTTAACATCAAAACCATAGAGAACTTAAAAGGGAGACATTGCAATCACCATGTTAGGAGTGATATAGTCTGACCCAAAGTGTATCATACATAATTATGTCATTTTTTTCATTATCATCAATCAACTTCCTGATTATGGTCACCAAATTCTTGTTCCTTGATTCTTCCTAACCATTTTCTTGGGATAATAATTAGAGGCACGAGCCAAGGTGATCTTGTAGCCAAATAAAAACTCATGGGCTCATAAGATGAAAAATTTGAAGCATTTTCAACTACAATACTATGAGGAACACAAAACATTACTATAATGATATCGTTGATGAAGTTATAAACAACTTTAGAGGTAAGATGCTTCACAGAATGGCTTCCACACACTTAGTGAAGTATGGTAAGTGCAACAAGTTGGGGGGCCAGAAAGGGGTCATAAGTGGACATCATATTGAAAAAACAAAAAAATCTCAATTTGTAGGGATTATTAGAAATGCATGCACTAAAAATTAGAAAATTTATATAAATATGAATCGTAGAATCTAGAATCTAGTTTCTAAACTACTAATGTTTTTAAAAAATGGACAAGTTAAGCTATATTAAACACTCAAAATTCAATGACTTGGTTTTTTTTTTTTTGAAAAATCCTATAAGATTGTATTCTGTTTTCCTGCGATTTAGATGACCAAAACTTGATTTTTTTTTCCTTTGGTGAAAAGTTAGATGTCGTTGTCTATCTTGGGATATATTTTATTTTGTATTTTTTTGAGCAATATTTTTTTTAATGATTTTTTCCATGAAAGTGGTCTAAAAACATAAAGAAAATGAAACACTTTCCATTTTCCCGCCATAACTTCATAAAAATATCGAAATCAAATACTTTTTTAACGTGTATAGAATTTCACACCGGTTGTGATAATATAGGTTTTATTACATTCGATAAGTGAAATACAAGTTGCATCTTAAACGTAGACATGAACATTCATGGGAAAACATGTCTTAAAGTCTTACCATTAGTAAATAATTATTAAATGATATTTATCATATTCTATTCACTTTAAAATCAATATTTATACGAAGCTAACAGCCTCCCTATGCAATGGTACCATTTTGTGGCATGTTTTTGATTTTTCAAAGATGGTTCAAGTCCACAAAAGAGAAAATTTGATGTTTTTTGCCTTTCACATGCCATAATGACCTCCCAAAGCTCAAGTTTGGGAAAAATAGAGATTTTCTCGAGCCTTGAGGGTTGGATTTGATGATACAATTAGGACCACAATCATGGTTTATAAACTGCGATTGTGGTTCTAAATTAATCTATTGGTTAAAGAACCAAAATTGTGGTTATTAGAATCATATTAAAATGAATCACGACTAATTTTTTTGGTATGAAAGGACCACAATCGTGGTTTAGAAATGCGATCATAGTCTTAGGTTTGAGAATTTCTTGAACTGAAAAAATAGACCATGATTACGGTTCATAAAATTTAGGATTTGATGTCCAATTTTTGGTCCCCCAACTTGCTGCACTTACCCAGTAATCAATTTATATTAGGAAATTATTATTCCTAACACTAGATATAAAGTTTAATGCATTAATTAAAGTTGATTCCCAATTTTTGAAGATGCTCATCAATCACCACTAGCCTTTGAGGGGAAGTGTTAAAAATTTAGAAAGATTGAAAAATCACTAGAAAGCTTCACATCTATCCACCCATTTTGATGCATTTTGGAACAATGTGGTAAAATAATACCTCGCTCATAGAATATAGTGACCGGTGATCGAAGCTAAAAAATGACCTCCACAAGCCAAGGTATGGTAAGATTCCAAAAGCTTACCATTCTCGATCTTTTTCCACAAAGTGGAGATAAAATCCATCAATTCATCTTTTATATACACCATTATCCTGAAGCATATATTTAGCTAATCTCATCTTCACATTCCTTTTTTCCTTTAAGCTTAAGTGCTCAAGAAATTCTCCATAGGTGAGAAAATATGCAATGTTTGAATATCATTCATCCATTGTGCTTATGAAAAACACCACGGAAATTACCCTCACCTTCTCTTACACTATCCATTTCTTCCACTCGAGTTGTTTTCAGAAATGAGTTGACATAAATCTATCCCATTTACAAGTTTAGTTTGATCTCCTAGTCGTACTCTTGTAATTTTGCAATCTAATTATGTCTTTAACTACCTAACTCTTGCTGAGTTAGGATGGATTTTACAGTAGTATTAGGTGCCAATACAAGTGTATGAGAATTAAAGGTATAATACTTAAAATGTTTCACTTCCCGAACCACCGTGTAAGCATGTTTTTCAATCTATGAATTTTTTAATTCTTGATCTTTTAAGGGACAACTCATAAAAAAATAGGAGACTCAACTCAATCATTCCTTTGGACTAAGATGGAAACTTTAGTATGAGTAAAGGTATAACTGTATATGATGAAATTATTCTAGAAGTTTGGACATACCAAAATAGGAGCATGAGTGATGTCTTCCTTGATTTCATTAAAAGAAGACTTATGATTAGTGTTCCATTGAATCAGTAACTTTTCCCTTCATCATCTCCACAATGTGTTGAGTCTTGTCAACAAAATTGGGAACAAACCTTCTTAGAAAATTGACTTTCCCCAAGAAGAAATGCACGTCGATTTTACTTATAAGAAGAGTAAGAATTTTTATAGCCTTAACTTCTTTAGATTCTATCTTTATTCATTCCTTAGTCATAATATGTCCCAACAACTTACCTTTTGTGATCCCAAACATGGATCTCTTGGGATTCAAAGAAATCCTATGTTGTGGACACCTCATTAGAACTTACTCTAAGTGATAACAATGATCTTATCTTGTCTTGGATAATACTTGTTTGATCATCCGATACACCACAATTATCTTTCCCACCAAATACCTAAAATCCATAAACACTACCATTTAAAAACTTGCTCCAACATTGATAAACTGAAAATGCATCCTCTTGTATGCAAAGGTACCCCAAGGAGTAGCTAAGGTTTTCTTGTTCTCATCCTAAGTAACTAATTCAATCTAATTTTATCTTGAAAATTCATCTAGCATGGAAATCATTTCAGAACTAGTCACCATTTGTAAGATTTGATCCATAATAGGTAAGGGGTAATTGTCCTTAAGAAAATCTTGGTTAAGATTGCAAAATTCTACATAAATATAGATTTCTCGGTTATTTTTTGCCGTGATGTTACTAACAACCCACTTAGAGTGATGAATATGAAACCTTATTCGGCATCCAACATCTTTTGGATTGTTTCAAGAATTGAAATAGATATCTTTAGATTGTAGTGATGTTGTTTCCATATATAATCCTAAGCATTAGACTTGAGAGAAATGTTGTGTAAAAATAATTTTGTTTGAAAGACTTTAGATATCCATATGACCAAGATAGGAAATCTACATATTTATTTAATAATGCAAAAAAATTCTTATTTCTTCAAGCGAACAATATTTTTCAATATTCACAATCTCAGGTTTATCTGAAGATCCCTATTCAATTTTTCAACTTCAAGAAAAGAATTTAGATAAGCTTGTTGCTATTGTTGAATGAAGTGATAATGCTTGTCGAGTAATCTTTTAAGAAACACCAATCTATGGGGATTTTGTTCCCTTTAGGTTGGAGGACCTCTCCATCATTAACTCATTGGAATGAATCATAGATAGATTCATGAAAATTAGATTCCAAACTTTCAAAATATAACT
This sequence comes from Taxus wallichiana var. yunnanensis, assembly GCA_018340775.1. Classification (NCBI taxonomy): domain Eukaryota; kingdom Viridiplantae; phylum Streptophyta; class Pinopsida; order Cupressales; family Taxaceae; genus Taxus; species Taxus wallichiana. The sequence goes on along the minus strand of CM031239.1, from coordinate 232,415,692 downwards.
TGTTGAAGTTTTCATAATTTTCATGAAAAGTAATGATATTGTGATCATCATTAATGACTTGTTAATTAGATGCATTTCAAGGACACTTGGATGATATACTATTCAATGGTAAACTTGCCCTCTTTAAATTATGGATGAGGCAAGAACAATGAAACATACATGGAGAGAGAGTCAAATTTATCATTATGTTCTCTTAACATGACCATGATAGAAAATGCTTCAAAATAGTCAATGCAGTCCCAAACCTTGTTCTTGTAATGCTTCAAGAGACCATTCTTCACATGATATACATTCTTAACTTAGTTTGAAATGAGTTTAACATATCCTTAGGCATTGATATTTCTAATTCCTTTTTATTTTTCCATATTTAAACCCAATAAAAAATCCTCGTATTCAACTATGCTATTAGTGTTGTGAAATTTTATTTTAAAGTATAACAAAAAAATCTCATGGTTAAGAGATATAAGTATGACACCGGATCCAAACATGGAAAGTGAACAATTACCATCAAATTCTAAAGTATGGAATTTTTTAGGATATCTTTCTATGATGGAGGTAGAATATATATATTTTTATCTAAAGTCATGAAATAGGTACCCAAACCAACGTCTTTAAAAATAATGTGTCTTGGGATCATCTCGCTTTGGTGATAAGGTACTTTTTTAAACTTCAAGTTCAAGTGTACACATTGTTCTATTAACAAGTATCTAGGATTTTGACCAATATATATGAATTTATCATCGTACATCTCTATAAACACCCCTTCCCCATAATATTCCATAAGTAGATGTAATATCTACAACAGAGATTGTCATCTTTTCTCTCTTCTCAAGAAACACAAAAATGTGAATTGAGCATCCTTGATTTTACCTATCAACAGAAATTTCTTGGATTCTATTGAGTAGAAAGGTTCAAAGGGATTTGTGAGAGTGATTTACAAGGCATGAGATACCTTAGTGGGCATGATTTTGTCTCGATGCCCCGAATCTATGATGGAGTTTCTAAGCTTGAAACCATTCATGAGTAATGAAAAATGAAATTGCTCAATTTTTCCAGAACAAGAAGTTAAATCCATATTATTTTGAGATAAGGGAGGGATGGGGTTGGGAATGAGTCCCTTGGAAGAACCGAGAAGAGGTACGATAACTTTTATTTTAATAAACCGAGACAATATTTTGAATTTATTAGGATTACATTGAAGATGCCCTATTTTTGACATCTGAATTTTAATTTTCTTAGCATGGTCGATAATGTCAAAATAAGTATAAGAGGGAGTTAATGAAATTACAAACCCTTTATTACTTACCCACATAGGATAGGTACTAGCCTTAGGGGTGTGCGAAGAAGGGATTAGAAGAGGGAGTATCCTTTTTGAAATGAGGTTTCTCTTTTAGTTAAATAGGCAAAGGAGTAAATATTTTAACAACATTAGGAATGGCCATCATTTCTTATTTCTCTTTGGCCTTTTCTTTTGGTTTCTCCACTTCTTTTCTTTGGTTTTGTGAATAGGTGAAAACAACAAATGATTGATTGTTCATATCATTCATTACATCATCGTAATCATCTTCTTCATATTCTAGGTACCCAATATTGGAGTCGCTAGTTGATTCATCATATGATTCTTAATCATAACCAACTTCTTCATAAGAGTATTCGGTTCATCACACGTATCTTCTCTATCGTTAACCACCTCATCGACAATATTGATAGGAGGATCTTCAATAGCTAACCTTGGTTAAGCAACTTGTAATTGTTTATCTTTTTTGGGAGGATTATTTTTATTGAAATTACACTTTGGGATATCCTCGTAAGGAGAATTAGACACATTATGAGACATCTCTTTATTCTAAGAAAACAAATCATTAGTAAATTTCTAGATCATAGGTTTGGTAGTACTTTGAGACGTACTTTGATTTTGGGCTTGGAACAATATCTCCTTATTTATATGTCATGATAAGATTATCTTCAATTTTTTTGTCATTGCTTTTGTAGTAGCTAGATTGGTAACATTTTAACTTCTTAACTAGAATCCAACTTCAAGTAGTTGAGAATTAATAAAGAAACACTTTTAAATTTTAGGAGTGGGGGTTTCTCATTTCAAATTATATAAATCAATTTTTTGAACTTTACAGTAAAATCATGCACATGATCATATGGTTCTTTTTCATTTGAAAGAGTTGAGCCATTAATGCATGAGAATACTCATATAGATTAATTCGGATTCAAACCTTATTCTCATAGTATCCCATTTATTGATGGAATAAGGCGGTAGATGATGGAACCATTTAACAACAGCTTCCTTAGATAGTTTTAATGCACAAGCGAATAGACACATCCTCATGTGCAACACCCATAACTATGTAAGCCATGAATAATGTGGCCATGTGTTCATCATGGTTTTGTTTTCAATTACCACTGAAATTTAGGAAGTTCTTATGTGAACCATGTGGTAAATCATGTAGTGGCCGAGGCAATGCAAGAGGGATGATAACTAGCCGCCAAGGAATTATAGGTGGAGGTGATGTGGAAATTATTTAAAAATACATGTGCGCGCAGAATCGAGTTCCACTTAGAAACAAAGCTCTACAATTAGTAGATGTGCCTTTCTTTTATGTGGTACAATTTCAATGTATCGGTGCTGAATCGCTTAAATGCCTAGAGGAATATCTTTCAAGATTGAGTTTGAAGTTATGTTGCTGCAATAAATCGAATGTATGATCCACTACTTCTCTCTCTCTACTACTACATGTGAATTTTTTTCCTATCAGCTTAACTTAGGAAAGAAACATTAGAACATAATAATTATTAAGTATACAAAATGTGGAATAAATATTATCTAGCACGTATATGTATTTTCTAGTGGAGTCGCCAAAATTGTTGGCTGGATATATTTCCGGGAAAGGTATGAGGTTCAACCACAACATGTGGGAAAAATTCCTCCTCAAATAAAGGGAGGATCCCTATTTATTAGTATTCTAACAACAACGATAATATGAACAATATTTACACTACTCTAGCATTGGGGTGGGATCTCATTCTGGTAGATTTATTTCTTACGGAATGAAGAAAAGACTCTAAATAGAGGAATATTTTTAGAAGCAAAAGTAGAAATGAGAAAAGAAAATGAAAGGAAATTAGAAACATATTTTTCCATGGAAAATGAAAATTTGAAGATACTAACACAAGATAAAATAGTAATAAACTTGATTGAGATATTATGAACAATGAACTGAAATTTAAAGAATAATATAATGCATTGAACTTAAGAACAATACTTTAAACAAAGAGATTACATACAACACCTAGTTTGTAAAATGTCTCTTTTTATTCCTTATAGAAAAATATGGAAAACACAAAGTTTTTCTTCCTTTTATAATTCTATCCTTCTTTCTCTATAACAAAATCCCTCATTCAATGGCTCAAAATTTTAATTTATAGAGAGAAGGGAAGAGAGAAAAAGGGAAGTTTTTTGGATCATAGTCTAAAAATAGGAAATATACATTAAGTCCTACCTAATTAGTTCTTGTAAAAAATGACCCAATCAACATGTCAAATCAAATGATGTCTCAACATAATTTTTTTACATGTTTGATGCAACAATGGAAAGATATTACGAATCCTCAACTAGAATTTTCTTTATCGGCTCTTTTCTCGCCTTCCTTATCATGATACATGTGGAACATATAAATCAATTTTTGTACTTCACCGTCATCAGGTATGAAAAAATATATATGCAATACGTTGGTGTGTTGAGCACAATGATTATTTTCCCAGAATCTTCAAATTCTTTTAAGTAATGTGGACAGATATTTGAAAACATTTTGATACACAATCAATTTTTGATTGATTGTAAATCAAAATCACTTCCTAGTATACAATCCTTCTCAACAAGATCTTTGTATTCATTGAATATTTTGTCCATAAGATTTATATTCAATTATTCATCAAAGACTTGGAAGGGAACCTTGGCCATTTCATCACGATGTCACTAGTGGCTTTAATTCATTCTTTTAAAGCCTTTTGGAGTTTTTCTTTGGCCTCTTGAAAAATATTGACTTGAAAGTCAATTTATTTGTAAAACTCAAAGAGTTTCCCCCTTTACTGGTTATCCCTTCTTGGACTAGGGTATTGACATCAATCTTCTTAATCTCATTTAAGGAATCATGAGTTATCTCCCAATTTTTTCATTCTTCTTCAAGCTCATCATTTATATTCCCGACTACTATTTTTTCTCTCTCAACTTCATTATAAATATCAAAAATTATTTAACAAGTATCTTGCACTTGTAAACAAGTTTTTCAATCCAACTAATCACTTCCCGAACCTTTTTCCAATATTTTTCACCTATGATATGGATGATATATCAAATATAACTGGAGCTAGGGAGGGGATTAGACCAGCTTAGAGATTTTGAGGAGCATGGTTTTCAGCTACTCAAAATTTTCCTTTTATTCATCCTTGGTGGCCTTAGTTTCTTTGAGGTTTTTAAACAAGCTATCCACAACTTTTTATAGCTTTTGATGTGCTTATTCTATAATGATTTTCCTAAGAACCAATTTGTTTACTTGATAATCTGAGGTAGTGATATCTTCTTTACTTTTATCTCCTGTGGGAATTGTGATCTCTACAAACCTCTCCCGTAATGACTCAATGGTTATTTGGGAGAGAATATTTGGCTTCTTAGATGCACGAGAGGGGGTAGGATTCAACATATTGAAATCAAAGGCATCGTGAGTAATAATATTCCTTCTCTTCTTTGGGGTTTGGCTTGGTATCCAAGATAGGACTAAAGAGGGGCTAGGTTGTTTTTGAGGATATATGAACATGAGTGTGGCACCATGAGGAGTAAACAATGTGATTACCAAGTGGGAAGGGGTAAATTAGATAGCCATGATGAAATTTGAAGAGGTGTGATGATAATATGGCATGGAGGAAAATGTAGTAGATGGTAAAGGAAACTAGGTTGCATGAGGATAATCCAAGGGCAAAATTATTCCCATTAAAAGAGGAGAAAGGGATGAAAAGACCCATGCCATGAGTGACACATGAGGAGATGGAGGAGGGGAAGATGAAATGACCATAGTGATCTTAAGAGATGAAAAATGTGGAGGGGATGGAATGTAAGGAGTAGAAGAAGGATGGGGAGATGACACATGATAAGGGGAAATGATTTGAGATGAAAATGTAGGGCCAAGGTAATAACAAGACCACATGCATGATGAGAGGGAGGGAAGCAAAATAAGTTGAACAACCATGGTGTTGGAAAAATTTCTTTGATCTCATTGAGGTGAAGGGGAATCCATGTTGACAATTGTGGTAGATGAAGTAGAAGAAAGGGGAGGATACTTTCATCCACTACTGATGAACCTAAACCTCACCTTCTTGACATGTATCTCATCTTTATTCTTAGGCTCTTGGGAAGGCCCACATCTGATGTAACTTTAACTTTTGGTAAATGGGGATATTTAGATTGAATTTTATGAGAAAAGAGATAATGATTGGTTCAAGCTAAAATTTTAGCATCTCCCTCCTTGATATAACATAACTCTTTTACCAAACAATTAATTAGGGAAGACAAAAATCTCCACTTGCATTTTCTAAAAAATTGGATTGAATACATCATCATCATCAACCACGTCATGAGGAATAACTACAACATTGTACTTGGAAGCCTCATCTATAGTTAACTCACAATAATCTCTTTTCCTTATGGATACCTCATCCCTTCAATCAATCCATATATCTTCTAACTTAAGAACATGTAACTACAATGTTTAGAGGTTCTTCAAAACTCCCTGATAATCAAAGTTAAGCCTTGGATGAAAAAGATTAATATTTACTCCTTACATTTAAATAATGAGGCTCTTTTCCTTGATCACCAAAGGGAATGTGTATTAGCCAATTAATATTGGTAAATGAATTCACTCCTTGTGCTTACTTTTTTAAACTTGTGAAGATCTAAAAAGTACCTTACCATCTCCATTAAGATCAATTTTTCACTTGGAAAGCTTGGAAAAAGTACAAAGACCCCTAAAATGATCTAAGTTAGAAGTAGGTGAATGTTGGGAATTAGAGAAAGATAAACCACCACCGAGACGTGACATACTAAGCTAAATCAATGTACTAAAACTTGGAAATATTTGGGTCCAACTTGCAAATGATGCTATAAAAAAGGCATTGTCCACCCTTTAAAAATGACCTAAACTCTACTTAAGAGATAATTACGGATAGAAGGAATATTCATAAGTTGAATTTCTGGTTCCTTTTGTATCTAGCATAGGGTACATCCTCATCCCTACTGCTATATAGGTGAGATAGGAATTCATGTAAATTTTTCTCATTGTGTGCACTTCCTTTAGTTTTTATCCAGTGTGTCACTGATGAATTCACCCCATGTGAAGAATTGTTGATTCCTCCTTATGGAAGTAAGAAACCTGATACATCCATGATTAGAAATCTTTTTCCTCATGAAGGTCAAAAATGTTTCTTAGGGGTGTGATAATATCATTTATTTCTGGGATGAAATCACTCCTTGGAAAGGTTTTTGGAAATTTGCTCACTGTAGGCTTGGGTTTCAAGAGATATATTTTATTAATGTACTTGATACAATATGCTAAGCTACCAAGCCTTTTGAGCTAACTTGGGGTAAGTATTGACATATTCACTAAGGTCTAGCAGTTTTAGGAGTTCATAAAATTATTATATGTCCAGGTGAATTACCGTTTCTCTATCCTAGTTTCTCACTTCTCTAGACTCTTCATCATATTGAATGCCTGCTACAAGGATTAACTCTAGACATTGTTCAAAGTGATGGGGAAGGTATGTAACAAGAGGAAATCCACTTTTGTAAATTTATTGTATCGACGTTGACTTTGATGGATTCTTGAATCTACTCATGAAGTCCTCCATATCTATATGCCCTAGTTTTGTGTTCCTAATATCAATGTTTTAATCAATATTGGAAGGGGGAAAAAAACCTTGATACTTGTAATTAATTTGTTTCTCACTCTTGGAGGATTCTCGATTTGTCTATTCCTTTCCTTGAGTCATACATCGAGGATGAGCGGTAAAAAAATGTTTGAAAACTACTCTAGATGCTCATAATTGATAACCAAAACTTCTACCTTGATTTACACAATTGAAAGCCTGAAACCCCGATCAAGTTTTCCTCTTCATTAACACCCCGAGAAATAAGATAGCTTGTTTGAACCTTGAACCTGATTTATACCTTCAAATTGATGACATAGTGGGTGAAATTTTGAGTTTTTTTACACCATTGAATCCCGACATAGTAGGTGGGACTTTCATATTTTTTGTACCACATATATCCCGACATACTTGGAAATTTTTTTGAATTACTAAGCACCATAAAATAATCAACTCAAGAAATACTGATTTATAAGATTTTGTCAATTGTGTCTAGACACATTAATTCAAAAATTTATTTATGATGGACAAGCCAAAAATATTCATAAGTTTTGTTGACCAGGTATTTTATTGTTGTAATTGATGTCAAGTAAATTGATGGTAAAGGGTGTCATGATGTCATATGTTTCTCTATGAGGTGTCTTTTAGTGTTAAATATGAAGGTTGATTTGTAGTGATTGAGTTTTATAAAGTCCTATGACGTCTTAGTGAATGTTTGATTATGCATAGTCATGGTTTGAGTTCTCCCAAGTGATTTGAAGGTTGTCATGAGGTATTTTTTTTTATGATGTGTTATAGGTTTCTAAGAGTTTTCATAGGGTTAGTGGGTTAGTAAGGTTAGTTCATTTGATGTCATGGTTGAGTTAGGCCATTCCATGCCTAGTCCTAGCCTTGTAGGATGCATAATGCTATGGAGGCATGATTTTGGAGATAATCAATATGTTAAAAGTATGGTAAAATAATTCTAGGAGAGCATATAAGGTGTATGCTTATTTTCTAGTAAGTTCTCGTAGTTTTGGTGGTGTTTCATTGTCCTTGGGAACCAAATAGGTAGAAAACAAACAAGATAACACAAATAAGTTAGATTGGTTGGAGAGTTTTAGATATATTTGGGATATATGGTGAGTATGGTAAGTTATAGGATGTTTTCATGATTCTTAATTACAATTTTCAAGTCATTATAAATAAGTATTTGCAAGATATGTTAGTTTTAGAAAAAATGGATGTTTTAGAGTGTGTTTTTGAGCTAAAAGTTGGCCTTCTGATGCTCACTATGAATTATGTGCTTTACATGGGACCTTGTGGATTTCCGGGATGATTTTTCATTGAGTTACAAAGGTTTAAAAAATAAAATGAATTCATTTCATTATCATATATTTATGAATGAATGGTAAGAAGGTAAACAATTTTTTGTGTGTTTGAAACCCTAGCTCAAACGTTCTAGGATAGATTTGATTTATAAGTGCCAAAAATTTATTACTTGTGATATTATGATGATTTGATGTTGTAGAGGAATCCTCCAAGTTTCCAAAAAGGTATGATAGAGCATGTGGTGATGAGTGGACCTCACTCAAACAGGTAAGTTTATGAAGAAATCTAGTTTGAGACAAAGTTGTCTAAAGGAGTTGTGAAATAAATTGACATTGCTTTTATCATAGGAGTTTTTATTGATGTCCATGATGGTTTTAGATCATTATTTAGCTTATACAAGAAAAATCGTGCCCTATTTATTAAAATTGGTCTATAGGCGCTTTGTTGTAGTTCTCAAGAAGTTTCGGATAAGGATTTGGTTGAAATCCTTTCAATTGGAGTTGGAAGGAAATGTAAGATGTTATGGAAAATATATTTAGAGGTATTTAAAATGGTATAAATTTAGTGACTTGATGATGAGGTTTGATAGGTCAACCAACTCAATTTGTGAATAAGAAGGTTGTTTGTTTCTCAGGACATAATTACTCTTGCTAGAAGATTGAGGTAGATTATGGATGAAATGGATTAGTTGATGTTTGCTATCATTTAGAGAGTGAATAGGGATAATTTTTTTCTATTTAAGGATTTTTAGGTGTTGAAAGTGGAAACAAGGGTGAAAACCGGTTGTGTTTCTAAAACTTATTTATGGGAAGCTCAGTTTGGTGAAGAGGAAAGTTGGTGTGTTTTTATATATTGATTATTCAAGACATCTAACAAGCATGGATGTGATCTAAAGGTCATTTTAATTACAATGAGTGGTTACATGCCATATTTGAGATGTTCTTGGGTGTTCTTGAGGCCCAATGGTGAAGACACCTTCTTGGAAACAATCTGTTTCGTAAAGGATATGAGCCTTATTGAGTAAGTTATGAAGAATTTGATTTCTGAAAGCTAATGAAATACAATGTATTTTTTATGTCACATTTTACATGTGTGTAAAATTTGGGAGCTTTAATAATCACGGTGATCGATCGTGTTTGGTTTTTAGTCTATTAGGCGATGGGGTTTTGAGATGTTTTTGAGCTTATTTAGCGTATTTGAGCATTTCTAACATACATAGGTCCTTTACAAGTGATTTTATGAATTTTTATTATATTTTTGATTTTTTTGGTCAATATAATGATGAAGGACTAACCTCATTTATGTTTATGAAAAGAGAAGGGTTTAAAGTGAGTGTTTTAGTTCATTTTTGAACTAGTTGAGCTAATAGAGAAAACATGACCTATGTGAGGGTTTGAAATCTGATCAAGGGAATGATATTAGAGCTGAGGATGTTGTAAAAATCTGATGAATGTTAGATAAAAAGTGATATAGGTTTTGAATCCAAGATAACTCAATGAAAGAAGAAGATAGAGTGAGTTGAAAGAATGAGGTTTTGAAGGTGTGTGTGTGAGATGGAATTGTGATCTTCATTAGTTTTGGCAAAAAAAACTAGACATCTTCATCTTCGGTGGTTAGGTTGGTTCTTTATCATATTAGGGGGTTGTAGCCTCCTTGTGGAGTGGGTGCTTCACTTAATTAGGGGTTGGTGCTCCTTGTGAAGGTAGCGCTTCAATAAATCTCTTTTATATGCATGAATGAAATGATGAATTTAAGTAAGGTAAATGAAATGAAAGTTTTGTAGGTCTCGATTCACCCACCTCAATCATTTTTACTTCCAATAATTGGTATCGAGTGATTCCTTGAGAAGAAAGTTTAAAAACTTTAAGGAGATCATTTTGGAGCACAAGAATGGGTAAGTCTTCAGATGTTGAGGCTTCTTTAAGGATGAAATTTTAAGTTTCATAGTATTTGATTAATAGTATTAAATTTTAGATCAATTTAATGGATAAATATCATGGCCTAGACATAAAGGGTTTGAAATTTCAAGTTGATGGAGTGATTAAAGCCTTAAAGGAAAAAGAATAAGTTTGTTATAGGTATAAAGGGAAATTGAAATCAATAAAATCTAATTTATAAGGTGCATCTAACAGGTTGAATATGTATAAGAGGTTATAAAATAGAAAAAATATCTTAATGGGATATTAAAGAGGCAAAGAGCCGCAAATGTCCAAACAAGACTACGTTTTAGAGGAAAGAAGGAGAATGATGAAGAAGTTGGTCCAAGCACTAAATAAAACATGAAAGATACAAATGAATGCCTCTAAAAGGTATAAATGTGTTAAAAACCTAATTCGCTAGGTATGGTGTCTCTCTCAATGGTTTTTACTACTTTTTCATGATTTTGGTCATAGAGCTAGAGATTACAAAAGAAGTTCTCCTAGGAATGGTGATGGAATCTTCAAAGGTGAATTAATCTATGTTATGAGTGTTAGAATTCATTTTTAATTAGTTCTTCATTAGGTGATTATTATATTATATTGTTATCGGTTTTCTTTGTTTATTATACCCGATTCTCTTTACTCGGGTCTCAGTAGACACTAAAATTAGGTCACACTCCCCTTTCATACCTTGACCAATAAACACCCTTCATTACATTAAACTAGCCTTGACCCCCATTCACCCCACTAATATTTATTTAATTAATCTAATTAAATTAATTCATTATCCTCACCATATTTATTATTTGAATATTTTATTTAAATAATATCCATACATACACTTCACTTAGAAACCTCATCAAACAAACTCAACCTAAGACCTATTCTTAGTAAGTTGCCGTAACTAATTAAGACTTACCCAAACCCTAAAAACCAATGCCTACATTCCCTCTAACCACATTCCTACATACTCACAAGAAGCTCCCGCCTAATCCATAGATAACGACATGAGATCCAAGGAAATCGGGAGGATCTCCCTAGTTTAGTAAGCCTAGGAAATCCTACCTTGACCGATGCCGGTTACCCCTAACCATCACCGGTTAAGCCGGACCACCGTCGGTTACCCCTTTTAACCCCAAAACTACCTTATTCTCAAGGTTGGAAAACATTGGGAGAAGGTTGATGAGCAAGAACACATCTCATAGGGATAACGCATCTTCTCGAAAGAAAATTCAAATGAAACTCGCATGCAAGGAAGGAGATTAAGTATCTTCTCTTGCATAGCCATCCCAGCCATGATCTGATCTATCTAAGCAAAGAAGAGTGTACATACAGCCCATGCAGAAGCTTTTCTTTAGTTGGTGATCAATTACAACTTTCAAACCCATCATCAACACCTCCATCCTCACACGCAGTATTCAGAATGGAATCCAAGTAAGTATAATGTCATACTTTCCTGGTTTATTTCATTTCATCATCATTTTATCATCCATTGTTTATCTTGCCCCTTATTGACATTCTCTAACATTTTCACCTCCATATACTCATTAAAACCTCACAAAATCCTACTCTAGTCACCCAATACCTCGTCCCAACCAACAAAAGTCCTTTTTGCAATCACAAAGGATACAAAAAGATTGTTTTGTGACCTTTTTAGATCTCACAAGAATCGCACTGGTTACACCTAATCGCCGTCGGTCACTCCTAACCGACACCGGTCTTTTTATTTACCTACATAGCCTAGAACCGAGACATACCCACTAAATTTCATCTCACCCCCATTCACTTCGATCTACCCGAGACCTCTATCAAACTTGCAGAGACCCGTAACCAATCATTTGACCTTTGTATTCTATTCTAGCTTGGCCTATTAGATTAGATCTATTTTTCTTATTATGTTATTAAGTGAGATACCTAAATCATTTTAAAATAACAATAGGATTTACTTTTTTACAACATTAAATTGTTTAAAACAAGTGGACTGAAAACCATCTAGGAAGTATCATAGTTCCCGGATCTAGCATACACTAGGCAATTCACTGCCCATATTGTTTAATTACTTCTGATGGTCTTACTTTCATTGTAGGTAGTTCCTCCTAGCCAAAAGGAAGCTCTCACAATCAGCTATGGATTTGGAAGTCATATGCGCACAACAACCCATCAACTAACATTTGAACAGTATTCCTCCTACACCAAGTACCCTATCTCATGCTTTACCAACACTTCAAAGAAACGATCTAAGAATTAGGTGAAACATTTTGGCATTCTTGGTGGGACCCATCTGGGGTTCCTTGCATTTCATTCATTCCTAGAAATAAAATTGTGTTTTTTTTCCCTTTTGAAAAGCATACACACTAATTTTCTTCCTTGGTAACCCACCTCTTCTTTCTATTTTCTCTAAAGGAAAATTTTCTTTTGGTGTGATTAAAAAGAACCATTTCTTCATTTTTCTCGCATCATAGTGAAAGAGCATCCCTCTTCCTCTTCATCTTATTGTGTTATCCAATTTCGCATTTCTATTTGGAGTTAAAATAAGTGCATTCCATTCTGATTTATTGCATTAGCTCACATTAATTAAGGGAAACCTATATGCTGGAAGTCATGACCAGCTAATGGTTGACAAACGAATCGTAGAAAAGAACTTCTATCTATTTCTCTTTCTCTGAGTCTTACCAAACCACATAAAAATTAAAAATACATACATTCTTAAACAACATCCTACCTGGAAGAAGTTGTAGGTGATCACACAATCACGACATAGTGGGCACCCAGCTCGCTGCTATGTCGAGTCATACTTTAGAGCGAAGCCCGCCCCCACCATAACATGCCTGAAACCTTACCTTTTAGATGTACTTCTTTGAAGGAAGCCATCCTCACCAAAAACTCTATTTCAAAATTCATGTGTCACCCCTAAATAGCATAAGCTTAACAAACATAATAGAAAAGGCACTCCTAGGATTACATTTTCTTAGTGTTTCTACTTGGCTTGCATTTTGAGGTGAGATATCACATTCGTCACTTTTTTTGCTCATGCTTGCATGCTCCTCATCACAAATTGGTGTATTTTGGCTTCACCGAGTGTTCCTAGGCCATATCATCATCATTGTTAGAATTCTAGGTATGATTCTACATCAGATTTTAATTCACAACCACTTTCTTTCATCACTGTTTCAATTTCATAGTAACCATCGTCGATTACCTCTAATCGCCATCGGTTATACCCAACCGACATTGTTCCGTGTCCTTTTTCTAACCTAATAAAAAGCATGTTTTTATTCATTTTCTTCCACTTTTCAAAGTCTCTATCACTGTCATTATTCCCATTGATGTTTTAAGAATCCTTAGATTTGGCATACCCGCCGATTTTACCTTCTACCTCACTGTTTACTCACTACCCATTTTCTACTTGTGTGGATGGAAGTGGTTACCCTTGATGCGTTAGTTTGACATAACTAGCATCGATTAGCCTGTTTTACATTCTAGCCACCATTTGGTACTTAATCTACTTTTTGTCACCGATTCACTGTCCTTCTTTATTCTCTGTGTCATTTACGGAGGAGTAGCTCTACTTGATCGATCTTGTTCACATGGTGCTAACCCAAAGACAAGCAAGCACACTCGTATTCCACGTTAGTTGTCAACCACTCTTACCTAGTCCTTCACCACCTTCCATCTTATCACCGCACATGGATCCCATCCAGCCTATTACTATCACTACCGGAGATGAGGAGTTTACATGACTCCTTGACCAGAACCCTGCTGCCTTGCAGTTTTACCTTTCCCACTCACCCACTTGAGATGCCTCGTGTTAGTTGATATATGGCATGCCTATATCTATCCCCCAAATCTCTTGCCCACTCCCACATCGGCCCCATCTAGCTCCATGCTGACAGCATCCACCTTGCCTCTAGTCATTTCACAGTTAGGTCCTATACCTGCTATGACTGTTGCATTTATTACCTCCATGGCCCCCATTACATCCACCATACCCTCGACGACTACCCCAAACACAACCTCATCTACCCCTAATGTCTCACACATACTTGTAGCTACATTACCACCTCCAGTGTTGGTGACCCCTACCCCATTTCAGAATGTGGTTCTTTCCATTCCATAATCATTAGCCCCTATTGCCACTAGGGTTACCACGACCCTTCCACCCCCATATATATACTACCAACAACCTCTTGTTTCATCCATTATTCATTCCAAGTACATACCCCCTATTTCACTGCCTTCTTCTCCACCACCCTACATGGCAGCCCCATACACTGGAGTGCCACCCCTATTATATGCCCAAAACCAACCTTCTCACACTACGGGAGGCATCTAATCATCACAACCCACCAACGACCTAATTAAATTGATGTTGGACAAGATGTAGACATTGGAGGCATCAGTTTCCTGGCTCCCACAACGCTCTCACCTACGATGAAATTTGTAACGAGCCTATTCACCCATCCATTCCTATCCATTCATACCCTGTGCATTGGGAAATGCCTAAATTCAATGCTTTTAATAACAAAGAAGACCCATAGCAGCATTTGCAGTCATTCAAACATGGGTGTTATCTGATCACTCATGATGATGCCTTGATTTTGAGAACCTTTCCCATGTCCCTCACTGGACCTGCATTAGATTGGTATAGTGGGTTACCTAAACACTCTATATTCTCATTCAATCAGGTAGCCCAAGCCTTCTTGGATCATTTCTCTATCAATATCGTCAAGAAGGTTACCATGACCGATCTATATTCCACATGTCAGTATGAGGACGAATCTATCACAGATTTTGTCACTCGTTGGCACAGCCTGATCAATCAACTTACCTTCCAACTACCACAAACTGAACTCATTGAGCTCTTCACATGGGCTTGTACGAGACATATCTCCCCAACCTTGTAGGTCCGGACCTTCCGAACATTCGATGAGGCATTCACTATGGAATGAAAGTTTGAGATTTGGGCCATTGAAGAGAAGAAAATCCAATTACGTAATAAGAATTTAGCATTCAAGTCAAATGATACCTCTTATTCTTCCAAACCACAAACCAATTATTCAAAATATAAGGGCACCACTAACACAGTGGTACTCAAGGTCGGCCCAGCTCATCCATCAAATCAGGCTACACCCTCATCTAATCTCTCACCTATCCAAACTTTTCAATTTAGATGAGAGTCAGAAAATATACCCCAATTAGGGAACCTTACTCTTCTGTCTTAGAAAAGCTTATCAAATCTGGAGCTATCATCCTACCACCTATAAAATCACACACTAGTTTTGACCCTTCTCACCCCATGTGTGCATGGTATAAAGAACATGATTTTGTAACTATCATCGAGTAAAGGGTCATAGTGATAGTAACTGCATCACTTTCAAAAATATTTTCCAAGAAAGGTGAGTTAATTGTGGATAATCCCAATGCCACCCCCAACCAAAATCTACAAATCTTCAAAAAATCATTTCTTAGCCATGCCCCTTCATTCAAACAAACCGGTGAGACATCAACTCACGATACCCTTACCTCGCGAGGTTCACACTATCTTTAATGAGGTACACTGTCACCTCCCAATTACCCCATATCCCTTCCATATAGGAAATCCTAGCTTTGAACTCCTCTTTCCGCATTGGAACCAACCTCTCTTATTCCTTCACCAACAGAGGAACACCTTTCATCTCCTTCATCACCTATGGAGGGGTATTCTGCTAGCATCGAAACCATCTCACCCTTGGCTTCTCCACTTAGAGAACCTTTACCCATAGTACCTCCTCCACCCATGAGGAGCTCCCATTATCTCCTCCAACCACAGAGAAGCACCCATTGCCTCCTCCACCCATGAGGCATGCCCATCGGTTCCTCCACTTATAGAGGATCTCCCATCATTTCCTCCACCTATTATTGAACCGGTTGAGATACCTTTGTCTCTGGCGAGCATTCTCCATCAGCTACCCGTAATCCTTCTAACCTACTTTCGGCTCTCTTACCCATAGAAGTTGAAGCTAGATAATTCCTTGTCTCTAAGACACATTTTACGGGAATTTGCATTAGGTCCTCACCAACTCCACCTACAGACATGTAGTTCTCATGTTTGGCTGATCACTTAGATTATGTGGATAGGGCTTTACTATGGGGGCACCTCTTACTCCCCGTATCAATTCAGATGCATAGATCCCTCACTAATACCTCCACTATCTACCCAAACACATTTCAACCAATCTAACCAAATACAACTACCTCTGTCGCAACCCCTTCCACGATACCATTAGTGCTCAAACCACACCCTTACCCATAACTTGACCTACATCTAAACCCAAACCCACACCTACAAAATTTACCTCAATAAAACCTATTACCACTTTAGGGGTCACCCCGACCACAAACCTTACTCATCCACCTATAAAACTGGATTTAGCTACATCCTCCAATGTCAATACCACACCTACTTTAACACCCAAACCAAAGACACAAACTCATCGACCTCCTACCCCGATTGCACCAATCACGCCTGCACTTGTCCCACCTATCTTAAGACCTCATCTACCCAACATGGTCAAACAACCTTCACCCATCCATAAACCAATAACACAACAACCCATTCCTTCCTCATAAGCCTCTCTCACCTACCCATGCACAAAATGTGACTTACACCCGCACTGCAGTCTCTTTACCACCAATACCTTCAGCTATTGCTTCACTACCCACTACACTTTAGTCATTGTCCCTCACACCCCAAGTATGACCCCATCATCTACCTTCACAACACCCCCGTTATCCTCGTGGGTAACGCGCCTCTTCCTCCATCTACTTTTCCTTCTAGACCTCATACACCCACATCACCTTTACCCAAGAAAGTGCAACCCAAAAGAAAAACCCCACTACCCCATAATAAGGTAGTCAAAACAATCACACACCCTCCTACCCGTTCATCTATTGTACCCCTACGTAAAAAACATGACGATACCTAAAACCACACCAAGACTCTAAACCCATAGCTCGAACCATCCCTCCTCTTTAAAAATGGTTCCTCAATAATCAACCACACTGTACCCAAACCCATGTTCACTTCCCATTGTGATCCACTAGTAGGATCATATGCCCAAATTTTAACCAAACTCCTCGAGACCTCTATTATCATGTTACCGCCACTCCCACCTTACGACCCCCTCAAATCCAAGCCAAAAGGGTTTGATGATACTAAAATTTGTGCATACCATCATGTGCTAGGGAACGTGTGGAAAAATGCAAGGCCTTGAAAACTATCCTTATCCAATTGTGTCCACCTAAAACCAGCTTTGATGATGATGCCCTTCTTGACGAGGATCCTATTTCACCAATACCCATTCCCACACTACCCACTCAACAATCACAACCGCCACCCTCACCACTCCTAGATCCACTCTCAAGATTTGAAATTAACATGGTTTGCATCAGAGAACTTGCCACGCCACCACCCCAATGTCATTACACCTAGCTCACCTCATAAGGCTTTTCTCCTCCAGTAGGTTTTTTCCCTTCATGTCGTTATACCACTCATCCTACACCTTCTCCATTTGCCAACTCCCCTCAAATCAACATGATACACGTCACTACACATGTGTAGAAGGGAAAAGAAAAGGAAACTGACCTACCAACCAATCCTATACCCAACATACCATTTGCACCCATACCTAAAATAACTATCCACGGCCCCACGTACCCCATTTCTAATGGCGTCACACATCACACCATGCTAAAAAATTACGCCAATCTCCTCAAAATGTCCTTATACGACCTCATCTAAACGTCGAAATCCCATCGTCAAGCTCTCATGGAGGTTCTTCAATCTATTGAGGTTTTACCAAATGACCCTACACCCATAGCCTCCATTATCACACCCCATCATGTAGCCTCTCTCACCAAATTACCACCTTTATCTTCACCCCATCTTGTTCATCAAGTGACCTCCTTAGCTTCTCGGAGGAAGAGATCGCGCTACACCAAAATGATGACCTGCACCTAGCCCACTTCATCTCCCTCCACATTGATGACATACGGGTACATCGTGTGATGATTGATGGGAGTGCTAGAATTAACATCGATTCATCCCATGCATTTTCTCAAATGCACATACCGACAATTACATTTATAAACATCTGGTCATGTTGCATTCATTCAACGATGCTATCACCTCCACACTAGGAACTGTCATCCTTCACATTCATGTGGGCCCTAGCACTATTCCAGAATTGTTTTATGTTTTGGAGGGGGAATTCCAATATAACTTGTTACTTAGTAGACCCTAGATCCAAGTCATGGGTTGCATTCCTTCCAATTTGCATCGTTGTGTAAAGTTTGAACACGAAGGAAAAACTTATACCATTCTAGATGACCCATCACCTTTTAAAACATGCAACATGCTTTACCGACCTAATGATGTGCTCATACCTATCAAGTCATCTACCTCTGTAACCAATACCGCTTCACCTACACCTCCACCTACTAGTACAACCAACTTTGCTTTCACCGCACATTCCTCCTCCATCCCTACTCGCTACTATAACCTCCATGGCTGACCCATTAGCTTCCCAATCCATTAACTTCACCTCTGCATTGACCTCCAACACATCATCTATTCCAGCTACCTACATACCAACCACTGACCCCTTGGAATGTGTTTTTTAATGCCTCACTCTAGGGGAGTACCGCCTATATAGTGTCAACACATTCCTTACTCCACATGATTATGGAAGTCTTCATCAACACCCTTGCTATGATAACCATATAAGAGAATGCCTCCTTTATGGTCCTCCTCATCTTCGTACTAGTCTCACCTATGGGGAATTGATACTACCACTTACGCACCCGAACCACCATCACAAACCCACCCATTTTCCACCGACTTCCAATCACTTACCAATCATTGTTTCACCCACACCTTCTATACCATTGTGCATATAAGGGTTTTGGTTTTTTCTTTTATGAGAAAGGCTACCATACTATTATTCTATGTACCACATGCAAAAATAACGACCGTAGTGGTATCAGCCTTCCCGAACCTCCTATCAAACAAGCCCGCATTAAACTAATTGAGCACCCTAGACCTTCTCCACCTTCACTTGCTCCACCTTCATCACCACTCTCACAGACGGATTCGATGGATCCTGAATCTATCCCCACTAACTTTTTTTTTTTCATAAACACCATTTCCTTAGGGCCTTTGACTTATCAACACGAAGGCTAGGCCCTTTCACTCTTCCATTCCTATATCTTGAAATGATCAATGATGACAAACCTACAATTAACATCGTTTAATGTCGGGATGATGAATCCATACTCACCGCCTTGGTGCAAAAGACTCATATATACATTAGTTGTTACCCTCTTAGACGTAAACCATGTTGAATGAATCGAGTAT
The DNA here is from genome assembly GCA_018340775.1 of Taxus wallichiana var. yunnanensis. Taxonomy (NCBI): domain Eukaryota; kingdom Viridiplantae; phylum Streptophyta; class Pinopsida; order Cupressales; family Taxaceae; genus Taxus; species Taxus wallichiana. The sequence goes on along the minus strand of CM031239.1, from coordinate 232,396,141 downwards.
CGAGATCAACATTCATACTTAGGATGACCCACACATCCTAAAGATCGATAATCTTTGGATCTTTGCTAAAACAGAAGCCATTACTTCTTTTCTCCCAAATCATAACCACACTTTTTCTTGGTCTTAGGTAGACATGCCCAATATTGACCCCACCATAGTGATCCATAATATTGTAACCATTCCCAATGCTAAACCTATCAAACAAAAGTTGAGGAAAATGCACCCTCACATTACTCTTCTCATCAAAGAAGAACTTCAACACCTTTTTTGATTTCCTTCATCTTACCCATTGATTATCCTCATTGGATTTCTAACATTGTCCCTGTTACTAAAGAAATAGGGGGACTCCACATTTGCATAGACTTCCATGACCTCAACCTAGCCTTCCCGAAAGACAACTTTCCCTTGCTCGATATTGATCAATCTGGTTGACCTCACCGCTGGTCATGAGATGCTATCACTCATGGATGGCTTCTCAGGTTATAACCAATTTTTCTTGCCCCAAAAGATCAGCACAAGACCACATTCATCACCCCTTGGGGAACCTTTTGCTATCAAGTCATGCCTTTTGGCCTTAAAAATGCTAGTGCTACATATTAGCGTGCTATGACTTACATCTTCCATGATATCATGCATCGCATATTGGAAGATTACATGGATGATCTCTTGGCCAAATCTAAATGTCGTGCTGAGAACCTGATCATCCTCAAAACCATCTTTGACCAACTCATTAAATATTACATCTGCTTTCAGCCTAAAAAGTGCATCTTTGTGGTTCTCTTAGGAAAGCTCCTAGGATTTATTGTTTCCCTCCATGGTATAGAAGTTGACCCTGCTAAAGTCAAGGCCATTATGGAAATGCCTCCACCCACTAACCTTAAACAAATTTGTAGCCTACAAGGTAAATTGTAGTCCATTCACCGTTTCATTTCACAATTATCTGATCGGTGTCAACCATTTCATCATCTGCTTAGGAAGGATGTCTCCTTTAAATGGGATGATGACTGTTACAAAGCTTTTGAGGCCCTAAAACAATACCTTCTCCAACCACCCGTACTCATTCCACCTAAAGATGATAAAAAATTTTACGTATACATATCAGCTACCGATCATTCCTTGGGAGCCATGATTGCATATCATGATGAACAACACAAGGAGCGGTGGTGTATTACATAAGCCGTACTCTTTTGGACTATGAAACCTGATATAACCATACGTAAAAACTTTTCTTAGCCTCAATTTTCGTTGCCACCAAACTCCGCCATTACCTACTCAACCACAAAACCCGTGTCATGACCAATACCGATCCCTTACACTTCATGTATGCCAAACCTTATAAAAATCAGTGTGCCACCACGATGGCTTATGATTTTAGTTAATCTTGACATCGAATTCATTCATCAAAAGTCCATCAAGGGCCAAGCTATTGCCGACCAACTGGGTGACGCACCTATTTCTAGGGATTAACCCTCTAATTTTTTACTTTCCCAATGAGTCAATTACTACTCTTTCCCTGGAGGAACCCCCTTACCAAATGACATTGTTCTTCAATGGTTATAAGTGTCAACGTGGGGGTGGGGCTGGTATTATCCTCATTCCTCTAGATGGAAAACCCATGCCTTTGTCTTTCAAACTAGACTTTGAATGCACCAAAATATTGCTTTGAGTACGAAGCATTCGTATTAGGTCTCCAACCCATATATGCCTATATGTAAAATCAATCCACATATTTGGTGATTCAAAATTGGTCATCAACCAAGTTAATGGTATGTACCAATGTTGTAATGAGATACTTCAAAATTATAAACATCACGTAGACATACTTTTGACCACCTTTGATTGTTACACCCTTCAAACCATCCCACGTTCAACCAACAAATTTCCCGATACCATCGCCTATTTAGCTTCCCAAATACCCGCTTCCCTACCAATTCCAAAATATTTGTCACCATACAATGCCTCCATTGACCTCCTTATTTACCTCATGATGTTTACTCAATCATAACCGACACCCCCGACCCGAGTGACCTTTGGTATAAACAATCTATGACTACCTTTGTCTCTCCATCTTACCTTCGATCTCACCTGTAACACATGATGCGCCTTCCTTAAAAATGTCTCTCATTTTCATTCTAGGGGGACTCCTCTATAAATGTAGCTTTGATGGTATTCTCTTATGATGCCTCACAAGTTCTGAAATTCCTTATACCATTAAGGAAGTTCATGATGGCATATGTGACAGTCACTTCAGTGGTCTCACAGTTGCTAAGCGTATTCTTCACCTAGGTTATTATTGGCTGACCCTTAACCATGATTGTTGTGACTATGTCAAACATTTTGTAAAATGACAACAACATTCCAACCTTCATCATACACCCAGTCATGCCTTTAGGTCGCTCATGACCTTTGGCCTTTCTCTCAATGGGGTTTGGATCTTGTTAGAAAAATCAATCCTCATTCTTCACAATGTCATCAATGGATCATAACTACTACCAAATACTACACAAAATGGGTGGAAGCTATACCACTCATTTCCATGAAATTCGAGAAGATTTGTGAGTTCATTAACCATCACATCATTTGTCACTTTGGTGTTCCTCATTGCCTCATCATTGAAAATGGAAAACAATTCAAAAACAAAACATTGCAAAATATTTGCGATGCCTTCGGCATTCAACTTAGTTTCTCATCACCTTATTACCCACAAACCAATGGCCAAGCCAAATCCACTAACAAAACCCTCAAAAAATTCTCATGAAAGTGGTTGACGATACTAGGAAGGATTGGCATACACACATTCCTTTTTCCTTATGGGCATACCGCACTAGTATTCGCACTTCCACTGTGGCCACACCCTTTTCTCTGGTCTATAGTATAGAGGTTGTTCTACCTCTCGAAGTCTAGATCCCCTCACTCCACATTTCTCTCCATGACATGCTTACTGATGATGACTTTCGTCAAGACCGCTTAGCACAACTAGAGTTATTAGATAAATGTCATCTTAACACTTTGGATCACCTTGAAGTTTACCAACAATGTACTAAATGTTCTTATGACAAACGTGTTCATGAATGAACCTTCTAAGTCGATGACCTTGTCTTGAAAGAAAATCAACATGTAACCAAAGTAGAAAAAAAAGTAAACAGGAAAATTCACACCTAATTGGCTTGGACCGTACATCGTAACTCACACCGATGGATCAGTGCCTATCATTTATCCTCACTTGATGGTAATCCCGAACTGAACCCCTTAGCACATTACATCTTTGACCATTCTATTATTGACTTGTTGTCCTACCTCACCCTTTGTCTCCTTACAAGCTCATCCCTTGAGCACTATCCATTCCATACACCTCGCTAATGATTAAAAAGAATCATGTGAGTACCCACCACTTGTTAGCTTCTCTTGAATATGTGTACCATGGCACTGCACATAGCATGATTCTCATGGATACTTTTCATCTATTTTTAGATGAGATCCCATGGTCATTCCACCTTGCCTTTTGAACAAGAGTCCTATCCTCCACCTTGGTTTTGTCCATGAATTCAACGACCTCACATGGGACAAAACTCCTTGAGTCAAACTTATAATAAAAGATGAATCCCTCAAAAGGACATCTTCCTCTTGACAAAATTGCTGCTATAAATAGACTGCTCCCTCGAAGGATAGCTATGTGAAGCTTATATATATATATATATATATATATATATATATATATATATATATATATATATATATATATATATAATATGAGAGAAACCGAAGCTTCCCACATCGATTAGCTTCACAAATACCTCAAGGAGTAACATATTATTTATCCCATATAGACTTCCCACATTGATCGAGTCTATAAAAAAAAATTTTTAGTCGTGGACTTGCCCATTGTGACCTAGGACCTCTTGCCCAAAATCCTTGTCACTCAAAACATATAAAATTAACTACCTTTCACCCTCCTTACAACTTCCACTATCATTGTCTCAATTGCCTCAAGGGACATCTTGGAATTTAGACATTTGGTGATCCTATGACTACCTTCATCATAGAACCATTAAGCGTTCAATGGATTTCGGGTCTTATGTTCATCACCCCCTCCAAGGTATGATCTACTCGGTATGATCCTACCCAATCATGTGGCTTTATTATACCCTTCTTATCTTGTAACCCTCTTTGTTTATGTTTTAATTACCTTATACAGGACTTGCTCCTCGATGCTTACCTTTGAGGTAATCCTCCCCTTCACCATAATCACCTTCACCTGCATCATTTTACCTAAAATCTACCCACACCTATTAAACCTAAACCCACAACATGCCCAAAAACCTACCAACTCATTTTCATATTCTTCCATAGCTCATGGGAGAACTACATCGGCATGAGGTCCCTTTTTGTCAAGACTATATAGGTAGCACTACGAGGGAATGGGACCCTTGGAGGTTAGCTCGGCCATTCTCTACCCTAAAAAAATTCATCAACCATGCCTAACTCATCATTTACATCACATTTTACTTAGTTCCCCTTTTCTAACAAAATTATAAATTAAGCCACATACATAACACGTTACTTACCACAACATACATTTATTACACCTACCACCCTAAATCATCACTAGCATAGCTTATAGAACATTTCACATATGACCCATAATATCATTCATTACAAAAATAATGACTCATAACTAAACATACTTTTAACTCAACCATGCCTACCAACCCGACTCCACCATGCCTATAACTTTGACTCAACCATGCCTATCACCCGACTCGATCCATTCCTACCAAACCCGACTCGATCCATGCCTAAACCGACCTAACTCCATCAGGCCTAACTCACCTAATTTCAAACCACATTAAAGTAACAAATCCATATCTCATCTAATACACGCCATAAACCAATGTCTCATACACACATCACCAAATCATGAAATACCATGAATCTCATCATAACAAATCAATGAATATGTATCTCAATATACATGTCTATCTCATCCTGTCCATCATCTCAAAAATGTCAGCACATAAGCCGATATATATATATATATATATATATATATATATATATATATATATATAGTACAAAATGTCATCGGCACACAGGCCGGTCTCATATATACAAAAAGAATGAATGACTCAATACAAAATATCTTCGGCACGCAGACTAGTATATGCTAAAAATATACATAAAAAATCACTTGTAAATCCTCACTGTCTTCGACACGTAGGGTGGTATGTGATTAATAAAATACAACTATCTTCGGCATGCAGGTTGGCATATATATCAACAAATCACTAGTATACATCAAAAATCAGGTGACCACATCTCAGACATCTCACCGGATGTCCTCCATCTCTGTGTCACATGTACCCTTGGCCTCTTGTGTCCCTGTTGGCACATCACCTAGCTCTAGTCTCCATGCGCTGGTGGCCTCTCCCTGATCGGGCCTCGAGCTCGCTGACCTCCTGTGCTCTCCACACTATGTGTGCGGGATCTCATCCTCTCACTGGATGCTTTTTGTGCTCTATACTCTCCATAGGATAGGAAGTCTATCTCAGCCACCATGAGTTGATCTTGATAATATCTCACCTCACCTAGGGCATCCTGTAACCTGGATACATGCATGGTTTGTGGTGGTACCATAGGTCTCGGCCCCTGTACCTATCCTGCAGTGACCTACCTTGCGCCGACACTGTGAACTGGGACCAGCTCCGTATGTTTGTGGTGGTGCCCCCTGCCATTGTGCTCGTGGTAGTGCCCCTACCACATCGTGCTGTATTTGGGCCTGTAAGGCCCTAATCTGTGCCTAGGCTATGCTATGGCCAATCGCCTGTAAACCGGCCACCTGAGCCTATATGGCTGCCACCTAATCATCCCCACGACCATCTCCAGCTCCTCCATCTTCTCCATCCACCATCTGGGCCTGCAGACTGGCCACCTGTACTCATAGCTCTGCTACCTCTACCTCTGACCCCTCTAACTGTGTCTATAGTATACCTATATGCGTGATCAGTGTCACTGCCTTCCCCTGTAGGGCGTCTCACTACATTGTAATGGTAGCTAAGTCAGGCTACCCTGGTCTAGGTGGTATAGTTCATAACTGAGCCACCCACCACTACCTATGCATGTCTATACATTCGGCGTCATCAATCCTCCGATCCATTGGCTCCTCCTCCTCCCCTGTAGGCACTGTAGGCTGTGGTAGAGGTAGAGGCCTCTCCACGTCATCTCTCTGATATTGTGGGAATGATGGAGGAATATCTTGTACAAACTGAATCGCCACCGGACCACATCTACCGAGATCATCTCATCCTCCCGACACGGAGACCACCAGTATCCACCTCTCTAGCCTCTGGAGCTCAAGCTAGCTCCTCGTGCATGTGCCTATATGAGGGGAATCCCACATATGGCCTCCGGATAATGTCCACTGAAAACCCCTCCAACAATCACAAAAATGGGCCACATCATATGTCGCCTATCCGATCTCCACTCTCCTACAACTGGCGGCACCCATCTCCCGTATCCCACCCGTACACATCTCGTGGGAAATGCATCTACTCTGGGATCCTTATCGGTCAAACATAGAGTGTGTGCTTGTAGGCCCAACATTGCAAAGATAAAGGTAGAGCATAGGCTAAACCTACGCAACCACCCATATGCCCACAACTCTCTATATAGCTGCACCAAGAATGTTGGTGCCTAAGCAAAGTGTGTCTCATGCACCATCATATCATGGAGCACCCCCATCAATGATTGGGGAAAGTGTCCACCCTATGCATCTGGCAGTGCATAGTAACACACTACCTCCATCAATAGAACCACTAGCCTCGTCTCATTTAGATGGGCTAGGTACATCTTGCCATAGCTCAAATTGGCACTATGGAATCTCAGCTCCACTTTGCCCACTCACAAAAAACTATCTCGATTAGCTCCTCTGAGGGCTCGGAGGAGATAAAGTACATGTGGGCACCCAATATTGGTAGCTACAAAATCTGGAACACGTCCTCTAGGGTGATAGTCATCTCACTCGTCGGATGGTGGAACATATTGGTCACAGAGTCCCATCTATCGATGAGTATGACCATCAAGCTGGGCTCTCATGAAAAACATGTCGGTAGTGCCGAATCCCACTCAAGCCCACTACCTCCATGTTCTATAGCTCCAAAGGGGTTGCTAAGCTATGCAAGGTCACCGGTAGGCGTAACCACCGTCCACATGTGTAGTTGTGCTCTACCCGCATCCAATCCAAGCTCAACATTAATCCCTATTTTCCCACGACCATATTCAACAATTATCATTACCCTCTACCCTATTTTTACTCTACCCATCTCAACCATCTAACCTACGTCACTTTTTCACCCTTGTGCCTAAAATCTTGACCGGTACCGGTTCATTCTAACCAACTTTGGTGACCTTTAAACTTGCATCGGTCACCGGTTTGGTGACTAATACTAGTTCTACCCAACCGATGCTAGCCAAGCTTAACCGACTCACGTCACTTTGTCGTGAAATATTCCATGACTTCCCAAACCCCCCTTTTCTATAAACTTCCCTGCCCCTTTTACCCCACCTACAATGACCTAAAATCCCCTTAGACCCCTACCCTCCCCCTTCTTTTTTTCCCATCATTCCCCCATACCCACATTTTATTTTTTTACACACCCACAAAACCCAAAACTCACAAAACCCTACCAATAACAAATATCACATCCTCTACTCTATCTAATCACTAATCTAGAGTTAGGCACTTACCTTATCACACTGCTTGCCACTTTCTTAGTGGCACATCTAATCAGAGTGCCGGTGGTCCACCCTATCCCTCTCCCACCTCTCGCCATCACCAAATACCTACTCGCAACCTCGACCAATCAAATCTCTTGCCACGATACCATGGACCCACTACTCACCCCTCCAACCCTCCTCCAATCAATTTTGCCACTCACTTTGTCCCATTTCCTCTGGACACTTTTCTCTCTTTTCTCTTTTTTTTTCATTTCTTCAACTTGTAAATAAAAATGAATTATAAAAACATAGATTTTTTATTTTTACAACAAACCCAAACTAACCGATGTCGGTTCCCCTTAACCGGCATTGGTCTCGTGCCCTACCTCACCGTCGTCAGTTTTCCTATACCGACGTCAGTTATCGATGACTGCCATCGGTCACCCTCACCTACACATTGCCCTTACTTTTCCATTTTACCCCACCCTTTACCTTACTTCTTTACCCATCCAACCTTTACCCAACCCATTCCCTTACCTTTCCCGACCTCGTCACTTCCTACCTCCATTTTTCCTCCTTCGGGACTTCTTATTCTTTTATCCATGCCGTAACCTAGATATTTGGACCTGGACCATCGCTAGTGACCTTTAACCTCATGTGTTCACTATACCTTGTGGCATTGTTACCTGTGTTGATTGACCTAATGACCTTACCTAGCCTATTGTCGTGATTGTTTATCTTGAACCTACCTTTGTTGTACCAGAACATACCTAGACGTTACTACAGCTAACCTACGTTGTGTTTCCTAATTATATCCTATACCTTGGATACCGGATTCACTTCAACCTTGTTCGGCTAAACCTATCGACCTTAGACGATGTAGAGTTTTCCTGCTCTTCAACCCGGTAGCATGCTTTGCATTTTATACGTGTGCGTGCGTTTGATCGTTGACACCTTTGACCCTGACCCATTACCTAGATCACTTGAGTAGACCTTTCACCCTTTTCCCTTGTACCCACCTACCTTTTCCTCACATTTACCTTTTATCAAACCACTTATCACTTTAGCGTGCTACCTCGTCGCTTCTAGTTTGAGGGGTATCACCTTCACCCACACAGGGCAACCAATCTTATTTTTGTTAACATCACTTACCAATACAAGTTACGTAACAAAAAGGGGCAAAATGTAGACACTAAAATCAGGTCACACTCCCCTTTCATACCTCGAACAATAAGCACCCTTCATCACATTAAACTAGCCATGACCCCCTTCACCCCACTAAAATTAATTAAATTAATTATCCTCACCATATTTATTATTTGAATATTTTATTTAAATAATATCCACACATACACTTCACTTAGATCCCTCATCAAACCAACTCAACCTAATACCTATTCTTAGTAAGTTGCCACAACTAACTAAGACTTACCCAAACCCTAAAAATCAATGCCTACATTCCCTCTAACCACATTCCTACATACTCACAAGAAGCTCCCTATCTAATCTACTGGGATAACGATGCGAGATCTAAGGAAATTAGGAGGATCTCCTAGTTAGTAAACCTAGGAAATCCCGCCTTGACCGACGCCGGTTACCCCTAACCGTCACCGATGAAGCAGACTGCTATTGGTTACCCCTTTTAACCCCAAAAATACGTTATTCTCAAGGTTGGAAAACATTGGGAGAAGCTTGATGAGAAAGACCACATCTTATAGGGATAACGCATCTTCAGAGAGAAAATTCCAGCAAAACTCACATGTAAGGAAGGAGATTGAGCATCTTCTCCTGCATAGCCATCCCACCCATGATCTGATCTATCCAAGAAAAGAAGAGTGTACATGCAGCTAATGTAGAATATTTTCTTTAGTTGGTGATCACTTGTAACCTTTAAACCCATCATCGCACCTCCACCCTCACACACAAACATTTCAGAATGGAATCCAAGTAAGTATAACATCATACTTTCTTGGTTTATTTCATTTCATCATCATTTTATCATCCATTGTTTATCTTGCCCCCTATTGACCTTCTCTGACATTTTCACCTCCATATACCCATTAAAACCTCACAAAATCCTACTCCAGTCACCCAATACCTCTTCCCAACCAACCAAATCCCTTTGTGTAATCAAAAAGGATACCAAAAGCTTGTTTTGTGACCTTTCCAGTCTCATAAGAATCGACACCGGTTACACCTAACCATCGTCGGTCACCCCTGACCGACATCGGTCTCTGTATTTGCCCACATAGCCTAAAATAGAGACCTACCCACCAAATTTCATCTCACCCCCATTCACCTGTGATCTACCTGAGACCTCTATCAAACCTGCAGAGACCCAGAACCAATCATTTGACCTTTGGATTCTATTCTAGCTTAGCCTGTTAGATTAGATCTATTTTTCTTATTGTGTTTTTAAGTGAGATACCTAAATCATTTTAAAATAACAATAGGATTTAATTTGTTTACAACATTAAATTGTTTAAAATAGTGGATTGACAGCCATCTAGGAAGTATCATACTTCCCGGATCTAGCATACACTAGGTAGTTCACTGCCCATATTGTTTAATTCCTTCTGGTGGTCTTGTTTTCATTACAGGTAGTTCCTCCTAGCCAAAAGGAAGCTCTCACGATCAGCTGTGGATCCAAAATTCATACGCGTGCAACAACCCATCAACCAACATTTGAACATGTATTCCTCCTACGCCCGTTACCCTATCTGTTTCATCAACACTTCAAAGAAACAATCTAAGAATAAGGTGAAACAAGGTCACTTCTTGTTTTGACTTCCTATTTAATAGGAAGTTGGTTTGTTATTTCTATGGCTATATTATATCCATTGTAATATTCCTATGCCTATGTTGAATATAATGTCATTTTGTTCCTAAAAATTTGTCACTCTACCTTCATCTAGTATCAAAGCAAATGACCAAACACATGGAAGTTTAGATGTCTGTCTAGTTGCAAAATAAAAAACCACGTGATTTTTGATTGATGAATTTACTTGAGTGGGTGTCGTGGATATCGAAATAGGATCCAAGAATTGAATCTATCCATTTTTTCCATATTTATCCCAACAACCCCTTAGTCACTTCCACCAATAAGCATGTGGCCTAACCAATTCCATCATTGTCATCGATCTACAAGATCGTGTAATAAATTATCGTAGGGAGACGTTTATAATTATATTTTCTTGATCGTAATCCGAGCCTTGGTTGATGATTCAAGATCATGATCGCTGAATTTATAGGCATATAAATATTTCTACATAATCGGATGCTACATGGTTGCTTCCTTTACTACACCAACAAATTGAACGCTTTCTTAGGATATTTATTCTTTTGCGTAAAGTGTGCTTCAATATTCTCATTTCCATGTCAGTCTGGTGAATCCACAATACACGTAACTTCTAATGGTGTCCACCATTTTCCATGTATACACATGACATGTGTATATCTTCAAGCCATGGGTATATCCCGACATAGTTAAATAAGCTTATTTAAATTCATTGTTTAGTCTAGTCAAAGTTTAAAGGTTTTAGGATTTTCTAGAATAATTGTTTATGGTTCAAGTCAATTATTTATGGTGGTGCTAGTAGCAAGTCATAAAGTGGGTAATAATAATTTTTTTGGGGGTCTAGATATAGTCTAATTTGTACACCTATCTCATAGTCTATAAAATATGTTGATTAATTACGTCATATTTTGGTCTAATCAATGTCTGTAAAAATAATGAGGTCGAAATATAATATCGTGTCATTATAATTGTTATATTTATTATAGTTTTTTGATTAAGTATAAGTCACTTTATGTCAAAATATTCTTTTTTTTGCCAATATTACAAATTGTATGGTTTATTGTTATTAGAGTCTAAATACAAAAACTATCAAGTGTCAAATTTTACCTGTTTTAGTTTTATGTTGTAAAAGTGTATTGTCAAGATACATGCTATTGTAAAAAAATGTCCTCAAAATTTCAAAAATAAAATGAAATTGTCTCCCAAACGCATTTTTGGTGGAATCCGATGTCCGAGACAAAATAATGAGCTTCATGATCAAATCCGAATGAGCTAGTGACATCATTCACTAGAGGATAGAGGCAATGGAGGATGGAGGGTGATCATTTCCTCTCATCACTACTAATGACGAGGTCGCGTATAGACCGTGGCACATTTTTATAATATTTTCAGTTGTTTTCTTTGAGTGGTGTGTGCAGAATAAAATGGTGTGTGGTTTCCTTCCCATTATGATTGAAATGAGTAGAATGTGCATTATGGATGCTAAGAATAGTAGTATACGATGACAGCTGAACTGGAGTGATCCTTTGAATGATGAGATTCTTTGACTATCTTACTTCTAACATTGATCGGCTGGTGAAAGAGAATTCACTAGAAGTGAAAGTGGGAATTATTGAGTTCATGTATATAGGTGAATCAATGGAAGTGTGATCATTTGGTATGGGATTCACTATGGGGAATTAGATTGATCATGTGTAGCAAGATCTAGACAACAATATCCAAGCTAGTAGTATGTAGACCTAAAATTATGCGGAGGCATATGATTCTATTTCCAGTTCTTGAGATGTGCTTTCTTCCCATGTTTGCACTAAGGGGGAATGTTAGGAATTCATATTTAATTAGTGCTTCATTGGGTGATTATTATATTGTTATGGGTTTTCTTTGTTTATTATACCCGATTCTCTTTATTGGGTTACTTCTTGTTTTGACTTCCTATTTAGTAGGAAGTTGGTTTGTTGTTTCTATGGCTATATTATAACCGTTGTAATATTCCTGTGCCTATGTTGAATAGAATACCATTTTTTTCTTGACAATCAGTCCCTGTACCTTCATTTATTTTTGTCCTAAGGCTAATGATTGTGGCTGAAATCTAAGTTTTTATTAGCCAAGAGAAAAGACGAGTGTTGTTTTATTAAAATGTCAAAGACTGGGTGATAAATCAAGACTATGCCAAATCAAGAAGATATTCATCAAAAGGTTTGAATGTAAGGGTATAGTCATGACATTCAAAGGACCTAATCATGAAGGTCAAGCTAAAAGTGATTCTACAAAATCATACGTGCTCAAGAATAATCAAGTAAAGTATATCAAAAGCGGTTCTAGTACAATCAAAATGGAAGAAAAAGTTATCCCGCACAAAGAAGATCAAGGAGGATTGTTTTATTTTATTGAAAGGATAAAGGTTGAGGAAATTCACATGTGCATATCTGCATTTCAAATTCTTGAACATGAAAAATTGAGAAGGCTAGGAGTTTAGGACACTTCAAGAGTAATAAGGTATGATAAGTGACTTGTTGTTATAGTTTTTTTTTTCCTTTTTTTTATAGGTTTTTGAGTGTGTTGTTCCCATCTATCATGTTGTCATCTAAAGTGATTTTGTGTGTGTCTTTAGAGGTTACTTGTCAAAGTATTTGTTTTTATCACCAAGGGAAAGGATGATCAATGTCATGATATATCTCTAAGACTAAATGTTGAAAAAGGTCTATGAGTCACAAAAAGGTCATGGATCTTTATTTATGGTATTGTTTGTAAGTATCATGGTCTATAGGGCCTAAGGATGTTTCAATAGCTTGTTTTATTGAAAAAAGTTTGAAGATGAGTTTGAGGTCAAGAAAAGAGTCTTTACCATATTTTTCAAAGTGTTGAGGTTTGTCTTGTGATCATGATAAAGCTAGGGTGATTGTCCTACTAGAGTCATAAAAGGTAGTATTTGGTTAAAATATAGTAGTTTTGACTACATATCTAGTTCAAAGTGTAGTCAGTATATCAAAATATTCTTGTTGTTATTCAAGTCATGATTAAGGGTCTTTGGTCCGCCAATACTGGTAATGTATGTATTTCTTGTAGTCATAGGCTCAATCAATTTTTCTCAAAGGGAGTATATAACTTTGTTTATCATAAGGTCTCATAGAAGTTAACCATGTTAAGATCAAGAGAGTCTCAAGTATGATAATGCTACAATGATCTACAAGTAGGTATAGAGATAAGTCATGATTCTTATGCTCGCTCATATAAGTAGATGCATGGTTTCAAGTTTAAAGATGAATATCCTGGAATCATATGCTGATGATTTCTCTTAAGTTATATGTAGAAGTACTCATGCACTATGAAATTTGTGTGAAAAGGTCAAGTGACTAATCATGTTATTATGAGTTCATAATATTGTTGCAAATTTGAGTATAGTATTCTACATCTGTGGAATAACTTCAAACAAGTATGTTGGTGATTGTTGATGAGAAAATTTGGTTTTAAGGTCTTATGTCATGAATCAATTTTGTGAAAAACATGAATATGTATTCTTGAAAAATAATTTATAGTGTGTGGCTCTTCTTTCAATAATCAAAGGCCTAATACAAATCGTATGAGCTCATGAACCAGGGGTAGTATAAATCTCAATTAAAGAACATGGTTAAAGGCCTATGAGGTATGTTTTGATTCTTGAAGAACTTCTTGTAAAAGGTATTTACCAGATGAAGGGGTTTGTGCTATCCTCGTGAACCATGAAACAAGAATTTTGAAATTAAAAAAAGAACATGTTCATGTACTTAAAGACAAGGAGAATGACAAAGATACAATCAAAGAAGGTATTGTAGTGTGGTTTTGTTCCACAATGTATTTATATAGACCTATGCAAATCAAGTAGAAAGTGAAGGGAGTATATCACATAATCCAATGGATGTAAAAGGTAGTCAAGACAAGTTGAATGCACGGTATGTTCTTAAAATAAAGCTAGAAATCATATAAGATTAAAGGTCATGCATAAAATGGAGTGTCGAGCTTTGTATGACTATGAAATTTGAGATCTTCAGAGAAAGGTAATGGTAAGTATTTAATGCCAAAATTATTAGTTTGTGAATTTTATCTCCAAGGAAGAATAAGTTAATTTCATTAAGGTTTGAATATATTACTATTATATATATTATTGGCTACCAATGATGCATGTAAGTTATATAATCATCTAAAGAATCATGATCTCTTCATAAACCTTTTTGTTTTTGTGTGTGAATTTTTTTCTATTTCTATAAGTGTTCAAAGAATTGTAAAGGTGAGAGGAAGGAAACTTGGTGATGATACGCTTCTATGAAGACCCACCGAGATAAGGAGAGTCATATATGTACTCCAATAAAGTGTGTGTGATGATAAGAGGATGTTGTGCAAGGGTATATGCTCCTTAATCTTATTATTCAAACTTTCACAAAGGTAAAACATGATTTCAAAGTCTTCTTCTTGTTTGGACTTGTAACGACCCAAAAAATTCACACATGAACAACATAGTAAAAGACAAGATAACTTTTTTGACTTGTTTCCACACATAACATGACACAACATGTCGTCACAAAGTTACAACTAACTCGGGAACCACTTGTTACAGGATGACCACAAGGTCGCACGGAAATGTTCACACCCAAAAGGATAATACACTTTTTTTTTTGACATGACAACATAGAAGTCCAACCACAGAACACACTTACAGTTAGGGCCAACCACAATGAGATATTCTTGAGGGTTATTTAATTTAAAAATACACCTTGCAATTCTTAGCTTACGTTTCAAGGAGGCTCAAGATATGATTCGCATGCAATTCAACTTGCCAAGCTAAGTTTATTCCTTTGACACTAAGTAATTATCTTTAAATCTTCTCTATTATGACATTTATTTTCTTAATTTGTTTATTTAGAGAAAGGGGTAATTTTAATTCAACAAGGCCATCTATTTACTCTTACGCTACTAGAACTTGCTCATACCCTTATTACAATATGGATTTTCTTCCAACATACTTAAGAGAAGAAAGAAAAAGCACCTTGGAAAACAAAGTTAGAGGGAGAAGGTTGAGTTGAAATCATCTTTAAGACCTCATTAGTTATTACCAAGATTAATTGAAGCTTGAGGACTTAGCCATAATTATTAAAGATTTTACTTAGGCTTTACTAAATGAGTTTTATAAAATAAAACAATTTACCTTCCAATGGCCGAGAGATAGATTGTGTGGTTTCCAAATTGTTTTCTCCTGCTTATTAAATCTTATTATCTTCCGAACTAACCATAGATTTACCTTAAGTTTGTTTAAGAATTTCACCATAAAGGGATAGTGTTCACTAGTGTAGCTAGGGATATCAAGTTATATAATGTTACTTAAAAAGGACAGCTTCATCTTTGATCACTTATGGAAATACATGCTCAAGTTGGTCATCTCTACACTAATTTATTTGCAATATAAATTTTAGTTTAACTTCTATAAGTATTAAACAACCCATTTTATTTTACTTATAACACACTATTACTAAGCCTTAGAAAGATTTAACTCAACATTTAATTGTAGGGGTAAAGTTTAACAATACTCATTTACGAAAACGAAAAATAAGGTTACATCAACTCTTAGAATACCGATAATCCATTAAGGTCACTCAACAAGTGGTAATCAAACTTTCTTATATTTTCCAAGATAGACAGACAATTCAAGGTTCCAAAGTTAAGACAACATAATCCACGATACAATAAACTAAGACATTGATCCTCTTCTAAATTTTCCACTAGATGTTATCAATAGTTAAACAATATAAAAAGGATTCATGAAAAATAACTTCTCAACTGAGGTTGATGTAAAAATATACAAGTCTTTCCCTCATCTACTCACAAAAAAATCCATCTGCAACAAATTTTCCACAAGAGTCAGTTCATGAGAACTGAGCAAGATAAGGCTACAACCATAACTATTATCTAACAATACCACAAAAGGAAGCACTTTATTACAAGAATTGGGTCAAACCTCTAAACACTATCAACACATCAAGTTATAATAAAGTCTCCATCATGCCAATCAAATAAGGAGAAGATCTTGTACTTCAGTTAGGAGTAAAAGCAACGAAAGTATAGCAATTGTATGAGACTGCGCCTTGGCCCTATAAGGAGAAATAAACAATCAAGCAAAAACAGAATTCCCATCAAGTAAATAATTAAATAATAATTACAAGATTGAGATTAGATATATAGACAAACCATCTAGAAATTTATCAAAGGTACCAAACGCATAGGCTAAAATAATATATTTCTAAAAGAACAAGAGTTGATCGGCCCAAGAAAAGGGGAACCACGGGTTTCAAAAATTAACACAAAAGCCATGTATAATTGAGATTCAAATCGGAAATCAAATAGAGTAAACACACAACATAGGTTTCAAGTGAAGGTAAAGTATACTAGTTTTGACCATTAACTCCAAGAGATTTTCCAATCATTCAAGAAGGGCCAATGCCTTACAAAGTGCTAAGTAGCAAACACGCGAGAGAAGGAGGGAGTTCTATCAAACAAGAGTATACAAAAATGTCATCAAATTTTTTTATAACACTAAATATTTGCAAACCTCCACAACAATTCTAATGTTTGGTTAATTTAAAATAAATTACGTATTTCCCAAAACAACAACATTTTAAGGCAACCCTTGTAACACAAATAACCATCACACATAGATACAAACATAATTTCTAAGTGACATTATCAAAACAAAACCTTCCGCTATGAATCCATAAGACTATCAAATGAAAGCTGAGTTTTTTTTTTCCCGAAGATTAATCACATTTAAGGAAATTTCCATCACAAAATATTAAGGTAATTACGTGTATAAAAACCGAGCAATATTAATTAATAGCGTTAACATTACAAAGAAGAAATAATGCAAGTTAGGAAAAATAGAAGAGCGCCATCAACAATGATTCTCGAGAGGGGATTAGACCAAAACTATTCTAAAGCGTCAATGAGGTACTCGGATTCGTACAATGAAACCTCGAGCTTAGTTGATTCAAAAGCTAGTTATGGTTCAAGTTGATAGGGATGGTCAAGGTACTTTTTGAGGATGGCCTTAAAAGCCTAGAAACAAGATGAAAGATAATATAAGAGTCTAAACATGTGAGACGGAAAATGCATCGCACACAAACCTTTTCATTCTAAAAGTTTTAATACCGAAACTCTAAGCTGGCTAGCCCAAGCATTGATCACACTAATCCTACAACCTTTCTTTCTCGATGCCAAAAGGTTATCAAAGGGACTTGAGAAGGAGTTAACAAAAAATTTCAAAAGACAAACTTGGGTGCTAGGGAGGAGCTTCATAGTTATCGTAAACTTACTTCCATGATATCGAAAATACTAGTTTGATCAACATAATAACTTGCAACTCAATCGCATAGAAGAATAAATACATAAACAAACAGATTTAAGGTCTATCACTCGAGCAACAAAAACATAACACCTAGAAGAGAGGGCACACACATCCTTTCGACCAACATATTGACAACGATAAAAGCTAAAACAAGAAGAAAACAAGCAGAAAGGGGAGATCTCCCATCATGGTATCCAACTGACAAATCAATGCAAGGAAAAGGTGGTTCGATTTCACAATAATTTTAAATATAGTAATAGTAGAAAAGTGTAGAAATATCTTGCCTTTTTCTCCAGATTCAAAAGGTTTCATGGACACCGCCTGGACCAGCAACAACAATCCTCATGTCGAATCTCCCCTTTTTATAGGCTGGGCACTCAAGCTCCATTCTCGTCTATGCTTAGCCTGGGCAGAGAGCTCCATTTTATAAGAAACGTCGAACGGAAAGAACGGTGGTCTCAGGTGCTGTCAAGACTACGGTATGCACAATATGGTTTTAATGAAAAAATGTCCAGCACATACTTGAAAGAAAGGGACAAGGCCAGACTGCACAACCCTCTAAACAACCTTCCAGCCTGCGTAAAGATGGGGCACCAGAGAAGGACAGAGACATTGAAAAAGCACAAGGAACAAGGATAATGGAAATTTGAAGAAGAATACGCCTCCAAAATAACGTATGCAAGGAGAGAGAGAATCCACGCAGCGTGCAAAACGTGAAAAATGCCACAAATCGATGGGGGGGTCTCAATAGAGAATCTTTGTAAATAAATTTCATCAGGTCTCCTGGTAACACTCTCACTGTCACATAGTTGATTTTGATAAAAATATCTTGAAGGAGAAACCCGAATTTGAGGATGCATTGATACTGAATAGATAACAACATAGTTGGACAACCTGCTTGTTGGAAGCACTCAGAAAAGGTTCCTACTATACTGCAACATGCCTGCTGCCTGGCTACTTACTCTTGCAGGCCGCTGCTGCTATGGATCCCTGACAAGAACACACCTCGCAGCACCCAATGAAAGTGGAGGTAACACGCCTGCTTCACTAGCTTGAAGCTCCATCTAGCCATCATGTCAAACCATTACTGCGCCCATACGCATTGAACAAAAGAATCAAAAAGAGATCAAGGTGAAGAAAAATAGGACTCCACCGACTCCCATCTCCCTCACGCAAGGTAGAAACATAATGGCCATTACGGTCTGCAGGGTAGGTGGTTGGGAGGAGACTAATGCCATCCACTTGCAACAAGACATGCGAATGGACCTGGTCGGCCAAGGTGGCAGTGGAGGGTAGGTGCAAGCAGTTTAAAAGATTTTTAAAAAAAACTGGGCAGTCCTCACCACGACCTATTAATTCAATGGTAGAGGTTAAAAATATTTTTGCGAGTTTTTCCACTGAATTCTTAGCATTTAGAAATTAGTTGGCCATTCAAAATTACCGAGAAAATCTCATTGTCCAATTATTTTTCCTTATCCACAAGCAAGAACTTCAATATAAATTCATACAAAATCCTCCTTTGGCATGTACTTGTGGTAGAGTGTGTTAAAGGAATAAAAGAAAACCTTTCCGAAAAACACCACTTAACTTAGAAGATCCATAATGGAAGCAAGTACAAACTTTTGGATGTCTCTTATTTAGATAGTAAGCTTTATTAAACAATGAAAATTTGAGGGAGTTAAAATATTCTATCGTGGCCTAAAGTTTGTGATTTCAAGACCATTATAAGATAGGACTTGAAAATCAATTGGAAACATGAAAATTAAAGAAGTTCGATGTTGTGTCAATCCTAGAAAATTGTAATGTGTATGTTACTTCAATTTTGAATTCAAGAAGAATCAATTAAAATAAATCAATGAATGTATTTAGAGGAAGCTACTAAGTGTCTTATGTAATAGCATTTGAATTTTTTTATACATATTCTAATAATCAAGATTTTTAATGATTTCAAATAAATTTATAAATGATGGGAACTGACTAAGTGTCTTGCAAAATAGATATTGAAAAAAAATTCCATATTTATGATAATCTAGATTTTTAATGAGATTCTTTAAATATATTTGAAATCACACTTCCTCCCCATCGCCAGGCACCCCCATGAGCCCCTCCTTCAGCAAAGATACGGGATAACAAAATCTCTACTAACTAAGGTAAGCTCACAAAGCATACGAAAGAAGATATATTAATACAAATGCAAAAGGAGTTACAAGATTACCTGAATAGTTCCCATAAGCTAAAAAGGTATACGAATTTTTGTATGATTACTATTCAACCCGAGAAGATTAAATCGCAAATAGACAAGCAAGCTAGAGGAAGTAAGAATCGAATTTCCCATTACTCACAATGATTAAAACAACATGTGAACAGGCCTAAGCAACCAAGGGGTTAAAGTAGATGTTAACGTCCGAAGGTGAACACAAAGCAAAGACCGACCATGGAGCCAAGACATCGAGAATTACATATAGCCGTCGATGCTCCACAAGAGGGTCATCATTGCGACAAGAACTAGGGTAAACGCTGAACGGGCATTACATTCTCATCCCCTTAAGAAAAGCATCGTCCTCGATGCGACATAACACAGAGAAAAATAAATGGTTCGCAACCAAGAACATGTAAAGGAGAAAGTACACCCTATGGTTTAAAATTTTAGTTGATTAAAGCACGGTCACAAGGTAGCCTTAGGAACATTTGGTAGAAATTTTAACTTTCAAGGTTACTCATGAAGATCGGCGCTTCCCTCTTATTTATTATTTCATTAGTTCCTTTCCATTAGCATTATTCTTAGTTTAATTTGTTTTAAAATTTCATCATTGAAGAGTTTTAGTTTATTCCTTATTGTGTGTGCCCAACATGAACTGCTAACACAACACCCTATCAGGCTCAAAAGACACTACAGATTCACAAGCACACAAGTATATACTTCAAGATTGTATTACACCACAAAAGGTTACTCAAATATGGAATAGAATAGGCACAGTCCACATAACATAGTACTCGTCACACATCTATGACTGACATATTAAATACTCGAACAAAAGAGTACTACAATCCACAAGACATTTCCTCAATTTGCATCGATGAAAAATTCACATAACACCAAACAAATGCTACAGGTACATAGTGTCCACAAGGGAATCAATGACATAACCACAACATCACAACACATATCCATCTGACATGAGTAACACATACATCAAAATACCACTACCAAAACATCACAATAACTCAACATATATCCTGAAACATCAACCATACAGACAAATATCATATGCCTCCCTCAAACTCTTATGCCTCCCTCAACTCCCTCAAACTCTTATGCCTCCCTCAAGTCTCTTATGCCTCCCTCAAACTCTTATGCATCCCTCAAGGAGGCCGGTTGTCCCTATGGCCTAAGACACATAGAGTTCGAACACGCCAACCCAAGTGACATAATAACGCGTGGTTTAACAACCCGCTAGTTATCTCAGTAACTCCTTGGGCGTACTTCTATATACGGCAAGGGTCCATAGGTCCAACCATTCCATGGTGCATCCCATGACCCTATTCCACACATCATGACAATAGAACCAGCACAACAATCCAATCTAAGTGCCAAGTGGTAAAGTACAAGCCTTGGGCAAGGCGGTAAAAACTTAAAATTTAAAAATAAGTTCCAATCCAAGAGAAAAATAAATGGTCAAATAGCCATAGTTAGTGTCAAAATCCACATGTTAGTACCAAACCAAGGAAATGCCCAAAATTGTAAAGCATGGCAATCAAGAAAAGTTGCTGGTCCTTACAAAATAAAGTAAAAACTCAATTTACGAATAAAATCAACTTATAATAATGTCACATTACGATAATCATGTGGCATTATCTAGCCACCAAAGGGGTAGTCAACGAGTTGCTAGACTTTCGGAACATCGAGCCTCAGCTCATAAAATACATATCAATAATACAACTGTCATTACCTCTATATGAATCATCCCGCCACCACTTCGACAAGGCTAAACATAGTCATAGTTGCACTTAGGTTGCATACATACAACCACATAGGGAGAGAGGAAATAATCATAGGTTGTTATCTACTAAACCAAATTTTGGCTCGAGTTATTGACCCATGGTACACCATTCCTCACTCTCAACATACACTTCTACCGATTTCCCTCAGGGTCGGTTAGCGTAAGGTTCACAACATAACATGTAACTACATCACTAACACAATGGTGGTACATATACAAGGTAGATCACAATCATACATTCACCGGGTGTAACACATCACTTTACCACATTCTGCACCCAAAGTGCAATCACCATACGATAGGGTTCATACACTCACCGTATGACCCTAAATCACAACATGAAGCATTACATATTTACACAAATCATACATACGATGAACATAGTACATCACAACATAACATCCATTGCTACATAACAAGGTGGTACACACATTTCTTCAAAACATGGTAAAAACATCATGATACAACTCATTTCTTTTAACATCAATCTAGTCATACAACACATTGATACACCTACATATCACAATATGCCACAATGCTCCAACACTACGTCATCCACATTATAATTCTTTTCACACATCACAAACAATAATTCACACGTGAAATCTTCATAGAATCCACAAGAAGGAGAGAGAATACTCCCATCCCCAACATATCAACATGATCACAAACACACACAAAGTGACATACACATCATGTGCGTTCACAATATCACAATTACGACATGGATCACATCACGCTTAAAGCACATTACTCTTCCAATATCTACCACCATCATGCAACATCATCATCATCATGCAGTATCATCATGTAACACCACCACCACTCCAAGCTGGCCCAGAGGTTCGAGAGCA
The DNA here is from genome assembly GCA_018340775.1 of Taxus wallichiana var. yunnanensis. Taxonomy (NCBI): domain Eukaryota; kingdom Viridiplantae; phylum Streptophyta; class Pinopsida; order Cupressales; family Taxaceae; genus Taxus; species Taxus wallichiana. Next base: position 232,373,407 of record CM031239.1, on the reverse strand, counting down.
TGAACCTATGCTCTGATACCAAGTGTAACGACCCAAAAAAATTCACACACGAACAACACAGTAAAAGATAGGATAATTTTTTTGACTTGCTTCCACACATAACACGACACAACATGTCGTCACAAAGTTACAACCAACTCTAGGAACCACTTGTTACGAGGATGACCACAAGGTCAACACGGAAACGTTCACACCCAAAAGGATAATACACTTTTTCTTTTTGACATGAAAACATAGAAGTCCAACCATAGAACACACTTACAGTTAGGGCCAACCACAATAAGATATTCTTGAGGGTTATTTAATTTAAAAATACATCTTGCAATTCTTAGCTTACGTTTTCAAGGAGGCTCAAGATATGATTCATACAGTTCAACTTGCCAAGCTAAGTTTATTCCTTTGACACTGAGTAATTATCTTTAAATCTTCTCTATTATGACATTTATTTACTTAATTTGTTTATTTAGAGAAAGGGGTAATTTTAATTCCACAAGGCCATCTATTTACTCTTACTCTACTAGAACTTGCTCATACCCTTATTACAATATGGATTCGCTTTCAACATACTTAAGAGAAGAAAGACAAAGCACCTTGGAAAAAAGTTAGAGGGAGAAGGTTGAGTTGAAATCATCTTTAAGACCTCATTAGTTATTACCAAGATTTAATTGAAGCTTGAGAACTTAGCCATAATTATTAAAGATTTTACTTAGGCTTTACTAAATGAGTTTTATAAAATAAAACAATTTACCTTCCAATGGCTGAGAGATAGATTGTGTGGTTTCCAAATTGTTTTCTCCTGCTTATTAAATCTTATTATCTTCCAGAACTAACCATAGATTTCCCTTAAGTTCGTTTAAGAATTTCACCATGAAAGGGATAGTGTTCACTAGTGTAGCTAGGGATATCAAGTTATATAATGTTACTTAAAAAAGGATAGTTTCATCTTTGATCACTTATGGAAATACATGCTCAAGTTGGTCATCTCTACACTAATTTATTTGCAATATAAATTTTAGTTTAACTTCTATAAGTATTAAACAACCCATTTTATTTTACTTATAACACACTATTACTAAGTCTTAGAAAGATTTAACTCAACATTTAATCGTAGGGGTAAAGTTTAACAATACTCATTTACGAAAACGAAAAATAAGGTTACATCAACTCTTAGAATACCGATAATCCATTAAGGTCACTCAACAAGTGGTAATCCAACTTTCTTATATTTTCCAAGATAGACAGAAAATTCAAGGTTCCAAAGTTAAGACAACATAATCCACGATACAATAAACTAAGACATTGATCCTCTTCTAAATTTTCCACTAGATGTTATCAATATTTAAACAATATAAAAAGGATTCATGCAAAATAACTTCTCAACCGAGGTTGATGTAAAAATCTACAAGTCTTTCCCTCATCTACTCACAAAAAAATCCATCTGTAACAAATTTTCCACAAGAGTCGGTTCACGAGAACCGAGCAAGATAAGGCTACAACCATAACTATTATCTAACAATACCACAAAAGGAAGCACTTTATTACAAGAATTGGGTCAAACCTCTAAACACTATCAACACATCAAGTTATAATAAAGTCTCCATCATGCCAATCAAAGAAGGAGAAGACCTTGTACTTCAGTTAGGAGTAAAAGCAACGAAAGTATAGCAATTGTATGAGACTGGCCCTTGGCCCTATAAGGAGAAATAAACAATCTAGCAAAAACAAAATTCCCATCAAGTAAATAATTAAATAATAATTACAAGATTGAGATTTGATATATAGACCAACCATCTAGAAATTTATCAAAGGTACCAAACGCATAGGCTAAAATAATATATTTCTAAAAGAACAAGAGTTGATCGGCCCAAGAAAAGGGGAACCACGGGTTTCAAAAATTAACACAAAAAGCCATGTATAATTGAGTTTCAAACCAGAAATCAAATAGAGTAAACACACAACATAAGTTTCGAAGTGAAGGCAAAGTATACTAGTTTTGACCATTAACTCCAAGAGATTTTCCAATCATTCAAGAAGGGCCAATGTCTTACAAAGCAGTAGCAAACACGGGAGAGAAGGAGGGAGTTCCATCAAACAAGAGTATACAAAATGTTATCAACAAATTTTATAACACTAAATATTTGCAAACCTCCACAACAATTCTAATGTTTTGTTAATTTAAAATAAATTACGTATTTCCCAAAACAACAACATTTTAAGGCAACCCTTGGTAACACAAATAACCGTCACACATAGATACAAACATAATTTCTAAGTGACATTATCAAAACAAAAATTCCACTATGAATCCATAAGACTATCAACTAAAAGCTGAGTTTTTTTTTTTTTCCGAAGATTAATCACATTTAAGGAAATTTCCATCACAAAATATTAAGGTAATTACGTCCATAAAAACCGAGCAATATTAATTAATAGAGTTAACATTACAAAGAAGAAATAATGCAAGTTAGGAAAAATAGAAGAGCGCCATCAACAATGATTCTGAGAGGGGGATTAGACCAAAACTATTCTAGTGTCAATGAGGTACTGGATTCGCACAATGAAACCTCGAGCTTAGTTGATCCGAAAAGCTAGTTATGGTTCAAGTTGATAGGGATGGTCAAGGTACTTCTTGAGGATGGCCTTAAAAGCCTAGAAACAAGATGAAAGATAATATAAGAGTCTAAACACGTGAGACGGAAAATGCATTGCACACAAACCTTTTCATTCTAAAAGTTTTAATACCGAAACTCTAAGCTAGCTAGCCCATGCATTGATCACACTAATCCTACAACCTTTCTTTCTCGATGCCAAAAGGTTATCAAAGGGACTTGAGAAGGAGTTAACAAAAATGTCAAAAGAAAAACTTGGGTGCTAGGGAGGAGCTTCATAGTTATCGTAAACTTACTTCCATGATATCGAAAATACTAGTTTGATCAACATAATAACTTGCAACTCAATCGCAGAGAAGAATAAATACATAAACAAATAGACGAAGGTCTATCACTCGAGCAAGAGAAACATAACACCTAGAGGAGAGGGCACACACATCCTTTTGACCAACATACTGACAACGATAAAAGCTAAAACAAGAAGAAAACAAGCAGAAAGGGGAGATCTCCCATCATGGTATCCAACTGACAAATCAATGCAAGGAAAAGGTGGTTCAATTTCACAATAATTTTAAATATAGTAACAGTAGAAAAGTGTAGAAATATCTTGCCTTTTTCTCCAGATTCAAAAGGTTTCATGGACACCGCCCGGACCAGCAACAACAATCCTCAGGTCGAATCTCCCCTTTTTATAGGCTGGGCACTCAAGCTTCATTCTCATCTATGCTTAGCCTGGGCAGAGAGCTCCATTTTATAAGAAACGTCAAACGGAAAGAACGGTGGTCTCAGGTGTTGTCAAGACTACGGTATGCACAATATGGTTTTAATGAAAAAAGTCCAGCACATACTTGAAAGAAAGGGACAAGGCCAGATTGCACAACCCTCTAAACAACCTTCTCGCTTGTGTTAAAGATAGGGCACCAGAGAAGGACAGAGACATCGAAAAAGCACAAGGAACAAGGATAATGGAAATTTGAAGAAGAATATGCCTCCAAAATAATGTATACAAGGAGAGAGAGAATCCACGCAGCATGCAAAATGTGACAAAATGCCACAAATCGATCGGGGTATCAATTGAGAATCTTTGTAAATAAATTTCATCAGGTCTCCTGGTAACACTCTCACTCTCACATAGTCGATTTTGATAAAAATATCTTGAAGGAGAAACCTGAATTTGAGGATGCATTGATATCAACGATAACAACATAGTTGGACAACTTTGCTTGCTTGGAAGCGCTCGTAAAGGGTTCCTACTATATTGCAACATGCCTGCCGCCTGGCTACTTACCGTGCAGGTTGTTGCTATGGATACCGACAAGAACACACCTCGCAACGCACCCAATGAAAGTGGAGGTAACACGCCTACTTCACTAGCTTGAAGCTCCATCTAGCCATCATGTCAAACCATTCTGCGCCCATACACATTGAACAAAAGAATAAAAAAGAGATCAAGGTGAAGAAAAATAGGACTCCACCGACTCCCATCTCCCTCACGCAAGGTAGAAACATAATGGCCATTACGGTCTGCAGGGTAGGTGGTTGGGAGGAGACTAATGCCATCCACTTGCAACAAGACATGCGAATGGACCCAGTCGGCCAAGGTTGCATGGAGGGTAGGGTAGGTGCAGCAGCTTTAAAAGATTTTTAAAAAAGCTGGGCAGTCTCACCAGACCTATTAATTCAATGGTAGAGGTTAAAAATATTCTTGCGAGTTTTTTCCACTCGAATTCTTAGCATTTAGAAATTAGTTGGCCATTCAAAATTACCGAGAAAATCTCATTGTCCAATTATTTTTCCTTATCCACAAGCAAGAACTTCAATCTAAATTCATACAAAATCCTCCTTTGGCATGTACTTGTGGTAGAGTGTGTTAAAGGAATAAAAGAAAACCTTTCTGAAAACACCACTTAACTTAGAAGATCCATAATGGAAGCAAGTACAAACTTTTGGATGTCTCTTTTTTGGATAGTAAGCTTTATTAAACAATGAAAATTTGAGGGAGTTAAAATATTCTATCAGTGGCCTAAAGTTTGTGATTTCAAGACCATTATAAGATAGGACTTGAAAATCAATTGGAAACATGAAAATTAAAGAAGTTCGATGTTGTATCAATTCTAGAAAATTGTAATGTGTATGTTACTTCAATTCTGAATTCAAGAAGAATCAATTAGAATAAATCAATGAATGTATTTAGAGGAAGCTACTAAGTGTCTTACAGAATAGCATTTGAATTTTTATACATATTCTAATAATCAAGATTTTTAATGATTTCAAATAAATTTATAAATGATGGGAACTGACTAAGTGTCTTGCAAAATAGATATTGAAAATAAATCCATATTTATGATAATCTAGGTTTTTAATGAGATTCTTTAAATATATTTGAAATCACACTTCCCCCCATCGCTGAGCAGCACGCCCATGAGCCCCTCCTTCAGCAAAGATACGGGATAACAAAATCTCTACTAACTAAGGTAAGCTCACAAAGCATGCGAAAGAAGATATATTAATACAAATGCAAAAGGAGTTACAAGATTACCTGAACAGTTCCCATAAGCTAAAAAGGTATACGGATTTTTGTATGATTACTATTGAACCCGAGAAGATTAAATCACAAAAAGACAAGCAAGCTAGAGGAAGTAAGAATCGAATTGCCCATTACTCACAATTATTAAAACAACATGTGAACAGGCTTAAGAAACCAAGGGGATAAACTAGATGTTAACGTTTGAAGGTGAACACAAAGCAAAGACCGACCATGGAGCCAAGACATTAGAATTACATAGAGCCGTTTGACGCTCCACAAGAGGGTCATTGCGACAAGAACTAGGGTAAACACCGAACGGGGCATTACATTACTCATTATCTTCAAGTATGCGAATGATATGTATAGCTTAAAAGATAATGTGTCTATCTATACAAGGTAAAAACATGCATAAATATGATTTATTAGATAATGAGTTCTTGTGCATAGAAGTGCTAGGAAGGATTTATAGTAGGTTGAGCATTGAAGCAATAAGTTACATACTTGTAAGTGTGGGAATTGAATTGTGTAATGGTGTTCCACTCAAGAGTTTGAATAACTATAGGCTTAAAAGGATCTATTACATTAGGGAAGTTACCTTTGAACTTCACATATTGATTCATAAATTTTAAATGAGATTGTAAGTAAAGTATTTTTCTAGGGTAGTGTGAAGTGATCTCAAGTTTTTAGGAAAAATTTCACCATAATAGAGCTCAGAGCATGTTAGGATTCATAACAATGAGTCACATGTCATGGAGTGATTGGTCTTCCATTAAATAGTTTGGACTATCTAATGAAAGGAAATTGTATAAATGTGAGGCTCTAGGATGTTAAAATTAGGTTGAATGTATTGTTGGTTGATATAAGAAGAATAATATGTTACTCTTTGATAAGAAAATATGGGGTTGAATCATAGAAGGTCTTGAAGAATCAAAATAGGGATTACACAAAGTTGAAGATGCATGTAAAGGGTTATGATAACATGTTACATGTCTGTAAGAGCCTATTAGGGAAGGGGATTCCATGATTGACCTTGATCGGTGAGAAAAGTGCATTGTAAGTATATTATTTCTCACAAAGAAAATTGCAAGGATTGAGAATTTCATCCAAAGTGTGACATAGATCAGGTTTTCTCCTCTTAGTCTGAAAGTTTCCACGATTATTATCGATAATGATATGTCAAGATACATTGTTATGTCCTATGTATGATCACCTAAAGTAACATTATGATAACTTGAGTATAAAAATAGTCAAGGAAATATGTGATAACATTTTAGTGACAATCATGAAGAAGGAAGAACCTTAGGTTTGTGAAAGAGGTCAAAAAGTCCTAAGATCAACATAGAGTTGCCTTCAAGGATGTGAAGTGTTATTTACTAATATATATTTATTTCATGAAGTTTGTATGGTGTAAGTTGTGCATTATAAAAAAATTTAATTTTCAAGCTTATCAATTGTAAGGTATGTAAGATGAAAAAAGCTTGATAAGGGAAATATGATGGTAAAAAGACTTAGAAAATGTCTCGAATAGGGGTGTTGTTGTTGATCAATCTTCTTGAGCTGTATAAAAGGTAAATGTTTAGTTTTTGGATGTTTTTCAGATAAGTATGATGATACATTTCTAGGGATTCATAGGTTTATGATTATGAGGTGTGTGTGTTTATATTGTATGAAGAATTTGGTAAAATTTTGATTGAAAATGTGTTTTAGCGATATTGGCCCTTAAGATGACTATTCTAGTATTGAAGGAAACATAATGGATTCTTGCAATACTTAGATCTATATAGAGAATATTTAGCATGATTTAATGCCAAATTATAGAATATCAGTTCAAGGTGAGCTATGGGAAGTCTCTTTACCTGTCCATTAGATCATTTATTGTTGTTGATGAAGACAAAAAGAGAGAGTTCAGTCATAGGGAGAGCTATTTTGAGCATGTAAGTAATTTTTTTGCATTATTTCCATTGTGTCATGTTGTTGGTTATCATTTTCCATGTATATTCATCATTGTATCCATTTTCATAGATGTTGAAGGGGGAGATAATAATTTAAAACATGGAAAAATAGGTGTAGTAGGTGCATTTGGTCTTGTTGGTTATCATCAATGTTTCTGAAGGTGGTTGCCATGAATGACACAGGGGGAGATTTTTGAAAATTGTGTGTTAGTGTTGTCATTGATGTCAAGTCCATTAATGGAAAAGTGTGTCATGAAATCATATGTGTCTCTCGTGAGGTGTCTTTTAGTGTCAAACATGAAGGTTGATTAGTAGTGACTGAGTTTTGTGAAGTCCTATGAGGTCCTGGTGCATGTTTGAGTATGCATAGTCATGGTTTGAGTTCTCCCAAGTGATTTGAAGGTTTTCATGAGGTAAAAAAGGTTGGTATGATGTTTCTAAAAGCTGGTATGAGGTCAGCAAGGTCATTTCATGTGATGTCATGGTTGATTCAAGTAATTCTAGGTCCATTCATAGCTCTGGAGCATGTAGAATGGTATGTAGGCATGAGTTTTTGAACTAATCAGTAATTTAAAAGCATGGTAGAATCATGGTTGAAGTGAATATAAGGTTAAGGATGAATTTTAGGTCAGTTCTAATAGGTTTAGTGGTGTTTCATTGTCCTTGGGAAGCGTAAGGTGGAGAACATACAAGTTAACACATGTAAATGAGATTGGGGAGAAATTTTAGACCTATTTGGACTATATGGTTAGTATGGTCAGTTATAAGATGTTTTAATGATTCTTCATGACAATTTTAGGTCACTTTAAGGAAGGATTTGCAAGATATGTTAGTTTTGGAAAAACTGGGTGTTCTAGAGTGTGTTTTTTTAGCTTAAAGTTGACCTTATGAAGATTGATATGAATTGTGTGATTTACATGGGACCTTTTGGATTTCAAGGATGATTTTACATTGAGTTAAGAAGGTTTCAAAAAAATAATGAATTCAATTCATCGTGATAGGTTTATGAATGAATGTGAAGAAAGTAAACAACTTTTTATGTGTTTGAAACCCTAGCTCAAAAATGGTAGGAGATATTCGCTTGTTAAGTGACCAAAATTGATTAATTGTGATAGAATTATGATTGGATGTTATTGTTATCCCAATTTTTCCCCTAGTAAAATTGATCAAACCTAACCCCAAAAAGGAAGAAATTTAAGGGTTAGCTCCATTGTATGAGCTCACGTTTCAAATCCAACAAAGGTGAGGTTATAGGAAGACTTGAAAATGGAGGAGAAAGGTTGGCGAAGGAGAAAACAACATCAAATAAACCATAGTCTCATAAGAGGAAATCAAGGAATGGCTCTAAGTTTTCGAGACTTAGTTACATACGAGTAGACTTGGGGCCAAACAATAGACTCATAGAAGGTGCCGCACGTCGCTTAGCACAATTCCAAAAGGGAACTTCAAAATGGAGACCTCAAACATGCGCGAAGCTTCCACGTGTCCTAGGTCTAAAAGGGACAGAGTTGGCCATTAAAAAGTCCAAACAAGTGGAAGGAACCACGTGTCAGCTCGACACAATTTCAAAAGTGAGAGCCCAAGGTGGAGACTCAAAATAGCGCTAGCTCTCCACGTGGTCAGGGTCCAATAAAAGTCAAATGGCAGTGGGACCAAATTAGTTAAGTATAAGAGTGTCGGTGGAAGGTGCCAAGTGTCTCAAAAAAGCACCTTCAAGGGTCGAAGAAAAGGAAGAGACCCAAAAGTACCAATCCTCCATGTTTCCCGTGCTTAAAAAGGGACAGATTTCAACAGTAAAAAAGTCAAGATGGAGGGAGAGTCAACAGAGGAGCCACATGCCTTAACGACGAAAAATTCAAAAGGGGGGCCTAAGGGCCGATCTCAAGCAAGCACGAGAGATTCCACGTGTCAAAAGTCAAAAAGGGGACAGAGCTGACTACTTAAATCAACTAAGTATGGAAGGGATGGTGGATGCCTCCACATGTCATCCCCATGTAAATTCAAAAGGTAAAATCTGGAAGCAGGTCCCAAATGCATGCCAGCCCTCCACGTGTCTCGGGTCAGACATATGGCCCCACCAAACAAAAGGACTTAGCCAAAACAAATAAATAGAGCAAGGCCACAAAAGGAGCCATATGTCTCTTCAACACACCTTTAAAAGCCAAAATCCAAAGAAGTCCCCAAATGCACCAACTCTACACGTGGTCATGTTTCAAGTTAAAGTGGGAAGGTAGGTCTCCAGAGGCAATTTGAACCTTTTGGATTTTGTTTCGAAAAGGCTTAAAGTTTAAAAGTAAACCATACCTCCACCGATGCCCAGAGAAGCCACGTGTCAAGCCTAAATTACATGCGGGAAGGTGGGCCTTGGAGGGATTCTTTTCCAAAAGTGGGTCACGGGCCCTGGGGAGACTTTTCACCCAAATAGAAAATGCAGACCAGGGCCCGAAGATGGTTTTTTTGGAAAAAGTGAATTGCGGGCTTACGGGGATGCGGGGATTTTTTTGCATTTTTGTAATTTTTGTGCAAAAGGCGCAAAGTGAATTTTGAGCCCATGGACCCATTTTACAAAACTGGTTTTCTACCATTTTTGTACGGATCTGATTTAAATATTCAAATGAACATAACTTTCGATCCAGTGCTCAAAATTCAACAAATTTGGCACCGTTGGAAAGATCTCGACCTCCTCTACACATGGAGGCCTAAAACCCTAATTTTGAGAAGGTTAGGTGGGTAAAAATATCAAAACATCTTCATTCCATTAATATATGATCTAATTGCTTCAACAACTAGATCAGATTTGATTTGATCCATCGTTCTTCCTTCTTCAACATGCCAAACAGACATAGAGCAAAGTGGACTTGAAAGATTGTGGGTGGATTTGTAGGGGCATTGATGGCTGGTAGCTGAGCTCCAAACTAGGTTTCCCACCTCTTTTCTTCTCCTCTCTTCACTGCATCTATAAAGGTAAGAGCTTGGCTCATTGTAAAGGGTTGGACATTTTGGTTTTGCGCCCTCCCTTCTTCTCTATCTATAGATGAATTCATGGAGTTTGAACCTTCTATTAAGACTGTAATGCAAGTTTTTTTTCCTTTTGGCCATTATAATGTTTTGTATCAATTGTGAAGCAATAATACATGTCTGTGGATGATTTCAACCCTCTCTTGTGTTCATTGCCTTTATTTGATCTTTCATTACAATATTGGTTATCTGTGCGTAGTGGTTGTATTACATTTTAATGGTCTATGTTTGATAGAAAATATGTTCAACATTCCTTTGGTGCATCACCTCTATTAGTTTAGGTTTAATTTCTTGCATCTTCTTAACCATCTGTCTCCTTGGCAAGTTAGAATAGGTTTTAAATAGATCCTCTGCAAAATTTTATGTGTGCACTTGAATAGAGGAATAGGAACCGCCTTCATCCGAGAGAGCTCTCTCAATTTCAAAGTCCCACACTTTGAGAGATGCTCCATGTTATGCAATCACACTAAAAGTCTCAACCCACCAAGTTGCAGACATTTAGGGGTGTTGTGATTTTGCACTAATAGTTTTGGCACGCCCAGTGGGACAAAGAGGTCTCCATTTTTATTACAACAAGATTGATGTGCACTTGTTTGTAAGTTTTCAACTTTTAAGAAGCTTTAAAATTACACATCTAGAGACTCCAAAAGAGGTAGATCCACTTGGTTTATGTAGCCCAAGGCTTGGTAGATTCATGAGAAGGATTCAGACTAGATCAAGAACTAGAGAAGAAGGATTGTTTGTCTATCTAGCACTTATCCCCGATAGAGGGAGAAGGGGAAGAAGAGCTCAAAGGTCTCCATCTCCACCAAATAGAACCTTGTCAACACCTCCCCTAGTAGGCCTTTCATTCAATCAACAAGGGTTCTTAGGCCAATCATAATGGCACATCCACCACCCAATCCCTATGTCAACTTCACTTGGCAGTAGCCCACTCACTCTCAATGCACAAAATCTAGTTCCAGTTACAGCATTGAAGAGCATTCCATATTTCACTGGAGAGAACTAGACTACTCCTAGTGACCACATTCAAGACATTGCAAATGTTTGCATAATTCATGAAATCACTGAGATGGACATTGCAATCAAATTGTTAGCCTCTTCATTCAAGGGGAAAGCATTGTAATGGTTCAGAGTCTAACAATAGGCTCTATTCAGAACTAGGACCATCTGTGCAGAGCTCTTCACAACCAATTTGGAGAGAAGGGAGATAATCTATCCTTTTTGGAACATTTGACAACCATCAAGAGGGATCCTAATGAGTAGTTGATTGATTTCAACTTCAGATTCAAAGGATGTGGGATAGGATTCCAGTGGCCGTAAGACCAACAGACATGAAGGTGCTTTTCTATACTTCTTAGAGCTTTAAATTCTGATATTTCCTTAATGATTCAATCCATGGGAGGTGTAACCTTACCTACAGCCTATAACATTTCCATTAGAGCTGAAAATTGTTTAATCTAGGCTGGTAAACTCACACCTAGGCCACCTATGCCTCTATATCCAGAACTAGGAGTTCCAAGCACTAGTCAAACACCCACATTAGCTCCCATACCTACTCCAAGGAATCAAGTTCAGCTGAAGCTTCCACCTCATCTTCTAGCACTTTAAAAGAGCTACAAGAGGTTATGAAACAACTACAAAACCTAGGAAATGAGCTAGTGACTATCAAGAGGCAACAAGCTCAGAGTTCTAGGCCATATCAACCTCAAACTCAATATCAAGCTAGGCCCCCATATCAGCAAAATAGACCACCACTTAGCTCAGCTACAAATCAAAACCAAAACCAAGGAAAACCTCAAGTTGCTAGGCCTTTCCGACCATATGATCCAAATGCAACTTCAACATCAAGGGCCTTGGTTCCAACACAAAACAACATGGCACAAGAATATGATTGGTGTTTCCCATGCAGTCAGCCCCATAACCAGTCAATGTGTTTCAATGGTGCACTAAACTAGGCCTTGATGGTACAGACCATTGGTGTGTCCCAAGAGCCTAGTCAAGAGGAAAATCAGTAGCAAGAAACCTAGAAAGAGGCACCTCCAAGTGAGACCATGCTTGTCAATTGGTAGGTTAAAGATTTCTATGGTATGAATCAAGCACCTCCTCATAGTGTGGCAGCAAAAATACACGGTCCAAGAAGAGGAATATTGAGAGGGAAATCCTCTAATTCAAATGGTCCACAACCCTCTGTTACCCCACAAAGTGTAATTCCCAATGTGCAAAGCCAGCCCAAGCCACCTTCCAGACCCACTCAGGCACTAGTTGTAATGACCCATGTGCAAGAGAAGAATGTACAAGAAAGGGGTAGAAAAAAGATAGCTCATCCCCATTTAACATCATTGAATAGATGAAGAAGAACAAATGTAAACATCTCAATGTGGGATTCATTGGCTATCCTAGGACAAAGGGACTTGTTGCAGGCTACTTATGGCCAATTGGTCAACCTCAAATCAGCCCCCCAACCAATAAGAAAAAGTGCTTACTAATGCGGCTTAGCCCAAGGAAACCATGGAGGACAACAAGGTAAGAATCTAAAAGCCCCCTCCATTCTATGTTTCATTGATCATTGGGAAAAATTGGTACATAATTACATGATTGATTCGGGAGTGAGTAGCTCAGTCATGCCAAAGCAAATAGTGATCATTGGGTCTTCAATATGAAGTCATCTCCAAGGGTGTAGTGCAATTGATGGGACAATGGTAACAATGGTTGGAGTCATCAAGGATTTGACCTCACATTGCATGCATGCCCCAATGTGACCATATTGCAAAACTGTATCAGTCATAGACTTGCCACCACACTTTGCATTGTGTTTGTCAAGAGACTTCACTACTAAAATTGGAGGCTATTTGTCTATTGATTGGTCACACATGATTTTTAGAACAAGGTATGGAGCTAAGGCTACAATCATATCTGAGCCCATTACATATTTCCATATTGAGCCTCATGTACCCAGCCCAATCAATGTGAATTGTTTATCCTTTGATCAAGAAGACCTCCCAAGCACTTATGAGGTAGATACCAAGGTTGGGTGTATTCCAGACTTGACTCTTGATGAATGGGCAAAAAAGAGGCATGCTTTTGACCCTTACAAGGAAATGGAGGAATCTGAGCTAGGAGTTTATTGCTTGCATGAAGAGAATCATCCTCTTCCTAACATCACTAAGCCAGACCACAAGGATAATAATGAGGTATGGTAGTTATTCTTCGATGGCTCAAGAAGTAGACAAGGAGCCGGAGGAGGAGCTATGCTTGTTTCACCTCAAGGTATGAAATATTACTCAGCCTTCCATTTCCAATTTTCTTTCTCAAAACAACAAGTAGAGTATGAAGCCTTGATCCATGGATTGCATTGGGAAAGAAAGAGAGGGATCAAGAATCTACAAATATTTGGTGATAGTGAGTTGATTGTGAACCAAGTCAGAGGACAACATGCTACAAGGAATGACCTACTCAGAGCTATAAAAACCGGGTATGGGACCTCATCAAGACTTTGAAGCTTTTAACATTGTGTCCATACCTAGGAAAAAGAATGATGCAATGGATAGATTGGTAGCAATCGGGGTAGCATTTGATGTAGTAGAGAGTATCAAGAGTGAGAAATCTCAACCCCATATTAAAGTGGTTGTGAGACCAATTGTTCCAGATAACAACACAAGTTGGAAAGTCTTCGAGAATGATCAAAAAATTGTCAATTTTTACAAGAAGAAGTTGAGTTCTCCATGCTAAAACCAAGACAAGTTGGAACAATGGTATGGTGACCAAGTGGTGTAGCTGAGAACCAACAAATTACCAAAGGTCTTGTAACCTTAGAGTCAATCTTCAACCCAAATGATCAATTCTGAAGGAGAAAGAAAATATTTAGGTAAAGGGTGAAGATTCAGAGCCCATTTCCATAGATGAAGGAAAAACATTGCGAATCGGCAAGGTAAGTACCCAACAAGAAAAATATGAGTTCGTTTAACTTTGTCAAGAATTCCTAGATGTCTTTTCTTGGACTTACAAGGATTTAAGAGGTTTCAACCCAAGGTTGGCACAACACACTATCGAGCTGATCCGGATCTAAGCCTTTCAGATAAAAAGCAAAGGCCAATAAACCCTCACATTGAACCTCTCATGAGAAAAGAGTTGAACAAGCTAATTGAGGCCAACATCATCTTCCCCATCAAGCATTCAAGTTGGGTTGCAAACTTGGTGCCTATGAGGAAAATAAGTGGAGAAATCAGATTGTGTGTAGACTTTCATGATCTAAACAGAGCATCACTGAAAGATCACTACCCACTTCCATCGATGGAGCAAATCTTGTAGGTTGTAGCTAGCTCTGAGAGGTTTTCATTTGCTAGATGGATACTTGGGCTATAATCAGATAATGGTGAAAGAGGAAGATCAATACAAGACAACCTTCACCACCAAATGGGGTACATATGCTTATAAGAAGATGCCATTTGGACTATCAAATGCCGAGCAACATTTCAGCGAGCTATGGACATGGCATTCAAAGGCTTAATCAACAATATAGTTTTGGTATATCTAGATGATATCACCATCTTCTCAAAGAATGTTATGAGACCATCTCTTCCACCTCAGTAGTAGGTATTTTAGAGGTGTAGAAGGTTCGAGTGTCATTGAATCCAAAGAAGTGTGTATTCTTGGCACATGAGGGAAAATTGTTGGGCCACATTGTCTCAAGAGAAGGGTTAACAATTGATCCTGAAAGGGTTGAAGCCATCCAAACACTTCCATTTCCACAACACAAGAAGTCTCTCCAAAGCTTCTTGGGGAGAATAAACTTTGTTCACAAGTTTGTGCCTAATTTTTCCACTCTTGTGAAGCCTTTAACAATGATGTTAAAGAAGAGTCTTGCATTTAAATGGAAAACAAAAGGAAAAGAGAGTTTTGAGGCCATCAATCTCACAATATCACAGGCCCAACTCTTATTAACCCAAGAATTTTCAAAGGACTTCATGTTGTATGCTTTTGGAGGGTCAGACACAATCTCAACTATCTTGGTTCAGCCTAACAAGGAAGGTTCAGAACAGCCCATAGCCTTCTTCAGTCAGAGCTTGGAGGATTACGAGGTAAAGTATTCTTTCATTAAAAGCATGTCCTTGTTGTCATTAGGAGTTTGAAGAAGTTCAGACACTTGGTCTCGAACAATAAGATTCAACTACTAGTGTCTCATGTTGGTGTCAAGGATTTTCTCCTAAACAAGGACTTGAATGAGAAGAGAGCAGGTTGGATCACTCATGTAATGGAGTATGATATTGAAATCAAAGTGACCAAACTAGGTTCGTGGCAAGGGTCTATGTGAGCAGCTCACTTCCAAGAAACAAGTTGAGTTAACAAGATGAAGAAGAGGTTGTCCTGCTACTACAGAATGATCAAGAGCAGCCAACTAATGATGCACCTATTCCATGTTGACTCAAGCCTTGGTGCATTATCTCCAAACAATTTTTTTCCCTCCAGAATGGAACAAAGCAAAGAGGAGATACTTCAGACTACAAGCCATCCCATATGTGCTTATCGGTGGTGTCTTGTTCAAGAAGGATATCAATAGTGTTCTATTGAGGTGCATTGGGATAGGCCAAATTGAGAGGGTGTTGCATGAGTTCCATGATGGAGAAGCAGAGGCCACTTTTCTCCTCGAGTAACAACTCTCAAAATCATGAAAGTTGGTTATTATTGGCCTACGGTGTTTAGTGATTACTACTCATGGATCAAGAAATGCAAGAAGTGTGCATTCTTCACAGGAAGGAAAAGTTAGCCCTACCCCTTCATCCAATTTCAGTGGATCAACCATTCATGCAATGGGGACTAGACTTCATTGGAGTAATCAACCCAAATTCAAGCTAGGGCCACAAGTGGATACTTATAGCAAAACTGACTATTTCACCAAGTGGACTGAAGTAGTGGCACTTAAGGAGGTAAATGAATCCAACATCTTGATTTCTATGAAGGGATAGTCACTAGGTTTGGAGCCCTACCACTATCATATCAGATAATGCATTGGCATTCCTTAGTACAAGGATCACTAAATGGGCTGTTAAGAATGGTGTATACCTCAACACTTCATCAAACTATTACCCTCAAGGTAATGGCCAAGCAGAGTCCACAAACAAGAACCTACTAAGGATTATTAGAAGGACTCTTGATGAAAATTAGAGAACTTGGCACACAAAGCTCAAATCAGCTCTATGGGCTGATAGGATCACATCCAAAAGGTCTACAAGAAGCTCCCCATACAAGCTTGTATACAGAAAAGAGGCAAGTATTACCCATATCATTGGAGCTACCCACTTTGAGCTCATGAAATAGTTGGAACTAGCCGAGTTTGAACCTATGGAAATCAGGTATGCAGAGCTAATGGAAGTAGAAGAGGCAAGAGAACATGCAATGCAGATCATGGAGAAAGATCAAGCATTGATCAAGAAGAGATTTGATAAGAAAGCAAGAACAAGGACCTTTCAAGAGGGGGACTTAGTTCTAAAGTGGGATGCAGATCGGGAAAAACTAGGAAGGCATTCCAAGTTTGATGCCATTTGGAGTGGCCCCTACATGGTCACAAAATGTAAAAGTAGCAATGCCTTCTAGCTGGCTAAGTTGGATGGTGAAGAATTACAGATTCTAGTCAATGGGATCTACCTCAAACACTAGCTACTAAAAGGAAAATTTCTCACCCTTGTAAATATTAGCCTAGGTTTTCAATTTCTCCAAGTGCGTATGCACATTGTCTTGTTATAGTTTAGGTTTTAGTTTCCCTAAGTGTTAGTGCACATGTTCTATTGCTTCTAGTATGCTTGTTTACAGTTCATCTCACCCATGGAAAATACTTGTGGCCACAAGAAACTAAATTTGCAGAGTATCCATATTGAGTAGGTCTGGATGTTTTCATTGCACTCCAATAGATCAGGTTTACAAAATCAAATGAGGGAGAAGTTTCCAGGTTTCAGATGACTCTCTACTCTCACAAATATTGAATCTAAGATTTTCTCACAAAGAAAAGAGTGTGCACAGTGGAAGGGGTTCCAGACCAGTTTCAAAATCACTAGATAGAATCCATGCCCAATGGATACTTCTAAGGCTACTAGGTCTCTTCATCTAGCAGGAAGATGTCCCCATAAGTCACCAAATTGTTATCCCAATTTTTCCCCCTTGGAAAAATTGATCAAACAACCCCACGAGCAAGGAATAAATAAAGGGTCAACTCTGTCATATAAGCCCCATTTTAAATCCAATAGTCAGGTTGTAGGCGGACTCAAAAATGGAGGAATGGCAGGTCGAATGAAGGGAAAAAAATAGAGTCAAAAAGAAACCCAGGCTCATAGGAGGAAATCAAAAAAGGCTCAAAAGGCTTTGAAGTTTTTGACTTAGCCATATGAGTAGACTTGGGGCCAGAAATAGACTCATGGAAACACCATGTGTTAGCTTTGTGCATTCCAAAAGGGCACTTCAAAATGGATACCTCAAACATGCACGGAGCTTCCACGTGTCCCAGGTCTAAAAAGGGACAAGTGGGCCATTAAAAATCCAAATGAGTAGAAGGAACCACGTGTCAGCTCAGCATAATTTCAAAAGTGAGAGCCCAAGATAGAGACTCAAACTAGTGCCAAGCACATGGTCCATGTGTGGGCCCAAATAGGGTCCAATAAAGTCAAAAGGCAAAATGTCCCAAATCGGCTTAAGTATAAGAGTGACTCAAATGAGTGCGAGGAAGGTGCCACGTGTCTCAATCGGTGCACATCTTTAAGGTGCCAGGTCAAATCTTGAGGGTGGATACCCAAAACTAGCATGAATCCTTCCACATGTCCCAGGACTCGAAAAGGGACAAATTATATAGTTGAAAAGTCAAGATGGGGAGAGTCAGCGAAGGAGGGTGCCACATGCCTCAATGACACAAATTCAAAGGGGCAGCCCAAGGGCCAGTCTCAAACTAGCGCAAAGCTTCCACATGTCTAAAAGTCAAAAAAGGGGATAGATCTGAACCACTTAAATTGAATAAGTATGGAAGGGATGGTGGATTCCTCCATGTGTCATCTCCACAAATTCAAATGGTAAAATCTTGAAGCAGGTCCCAAATGCGTGCCATCCCTCCACATGTCCCGGGTCAGACATATGGCCCCGCCAAATAAAAGGACTTAGCCAAAACATAAAGAAATAATAGAAAAGCCACAAAGGCCACGTGTCTCTTTGGTGCAACTTCAAAAGAAAAAATCCAAAAGTGGTCCCCAAAAGCACCAACTCTACACGTGGCCATGTTTCAAGTCAAAGTGGAAGGCGGGTCTCCTGAAGGAAGTTTGAACCTTTTGGATTTTGTTTCAAAAGGCTTAAAGTTTAAAAGTAAGCCACACCTCCACCAATGCCCAAAGAAGCCACGTGTTAGGCCTAAATTACATGCGGGAAGGCGGGTCTTGGAGGGATTCTTTGCCAAAAGTGGGTTGGCGGGCCTCGGGGAGACTTTTTGCCCAAATAGAAAATGTGGACCTAGGTGGGCCGAAGATGGATTTTTTTTGGTAAAAGTGAATTATGGGCTTGTGGTGCTGTGGGGATTTTTTTTTTTTAAATTTTTGTGCAAAAGGTGCAAAGTGAATTTCAGGCCCACGGACCCATTTTGCAAAAACTTGGTTTTTGACCATTTTTGTACGGATCCGATTTAAATATTCAAATGAACATAACTTTCGATCCAAGTGCTCAAAATTCAACAAATTTGGCACCATTGGAAAGATCTCGACCTCCTCTACACCATGGAGGGTTAAAGCCATAATTTTGAGAAGGTTAGGTGGGTAAAAAAATAGCAAAATGTCTTCATGCCATTAATATACAATCCAATTTCTTCAACAACTGGATCATATTTGATTTGATCCATTGTTCTTCCTTCTTCAACACACCAAACAGACATAGAGTGGTAGACTTGATAGATTGTGGGTGGATTTACATGGGAATTGATGGCTGGTAGCTAAGCTCCAAACTAGGTTTCCCATCTCTTTTCTTCTCCTGTCTTCACCGCATCTATAAAGGTAAGAGCTTGGCTCATTGTAAAGGGTTGGACATTTTAGTTTTGCACCCTCCCTTCTTCTCTGGTCTGACAGACAAATTCATGGAGTCTGAATCTTCTATTAAGATTGTAATGCAAGTTTTTATCCTTTGGACATTGTAATGTTCTGTATCAGTTTGTGAAGCAATAATACATGTCCATGGATGATTTCAACCTCTCTCTATGTGTTCATTGCCTTTATTTGATCTTTCATTACAATATTGGTTATTTGTACGTAGTGGTTATATTACATTTTAATGGTCTATGTTTGATAGAAAAGTCAGTGTTCAACATTCCTTTGGTACTCACCTTTGTTAGTTTAGGTTTAATTTATTGCATCTTCTTAACCTTGTCTCCTTGGAAAGTTAGAATAGGTTTCAGTAGATGAGCATGCGGTAATGAGTGGACCTCTGCTAAAAAAGAAAGTTTTTGAAGAGGTCCATTTGGGGAAAAAAATTACATAGGATTTGTGAAAAATATTGATTTTTAAAAGTATGGTAGATTTAATTAATGTAAATGATGGTTTTAGATCATGTTTAAGACTATATAAAGTAAAGGGTGCCCTATTTGTGAAGACTAGTCTATAGGTAGTTGTGGGTTAGTTGTGAAGTAATTTTAGAGATGGACTTGGTTGAAGGCCTTCCAATTTGATTTTTAAGGAAATGTAACATATTATACAAATATTATTTTAGAGATATTTCCAATTTTATAATGGTTGTGTCTTGATTATTAGGTTTTATAGGTTTAGTAGCTCAATTTGTGAAGAAGAAGTTTGTTTGTTTCTCGGGACATAATTTCTCCGGCTTGAAGATTGGGGTAAATTATGAATGAAATGGATTATTTGATTCTTGATAATAATTGTAGAGTGAATAGGGATGAATTTTATTCACATTTAAAAGGGATATCAAGGTCTTGAAAGTGACAGAAAGGGTTAAAACTAGATGTGTTTCTAAAAATAATTTCGAAAGCTCGGTTTGGTGAAGAGGAAAGCTGGTGTATTTTACATGTATGGATGTTTCAAGAGATCTAGAAAGCATGAATGTGATCTAAAGGTCCATGAGATTCAAATGAGTTGTTAAATTCCATATCCGAGATGTTCTTGGGTGTTCTTAAGGTACAAAGGTGAAGACATGTTCTGGAAGCAAATATTTGGTGAATTTGATTTGTGAAAGGTAATTAAAGACCATGTATGGTGTTTTTATGCCACGTTGGACATGTATGAGAAATTTTGGAGCTTGATTACTCATGGTGAAGGGATTTTGAGTTGTTTTTGAGCTTGTTTGGTATATTTGAGTATAAATTACCTACATAGGTCCATTACAAGTTATTTTATGAATGTATTGTTATATTTTTGAGTTTTATTGGTCGATTTAATGAGAAGAGAATGGTATAAAGTGAGTTTTTAGTTCATTTTTGAACTAGTTGAGCTATTAGAGAAAATGCGACCTAGGTGAGGGTTTGAAGGTTGATGAAAGGCATGAAATTAGAGTTGAGGATTTTGGAAAAATTATAGGAATGTTAGAGATCATTTTAAAAATGGTTTGAAATCAAGATAAGTCCATGAAAGAAGAAGATAAAGTGAGTTGAACGAATGAGGGTTTGAAGGTGTGTGTGAGCTTAAATTGTGATCTCCATTAGTTGTGGCAAAAAAAAATCATATATCTTCATACTCGATTATTGAATTTTTGCTTGATCATATTAGGGTTTTATAGCATCCTTTTGGAGTGGGTGCTTCACTAATTTAGGGGTTAGCGCTCCTTTAGGGTTGGTTCTCCTTTAGGGTTGGTTCTTTACTAAAATAGGGATTGGTGTTCGTTGTGAAGTTGGTGCTTCACTAAATCTCTTTTCTTTGTGTAATATAAGAAACTTTTTAGTGGGATTTCTTCCTTGAGGGTTTCCCACTTATATGGTGTTAATGTGTCTTCTTATTTATTTTATGTAGTTATGAATGCTTAATACAAACCTAATGTGCTCATATAGTTATGGATGTTAATTAGATGAATGAAATGTTGAATGTAAGTAATGGTAAATAAAATGAATTTTTTTTTGTAGGACTGATTTAACCCACACTAGTCCATTGTGCTTCTAATAATTTCATGTTGGGGTTTGTGATATGTCTATAATCATACAAAACTTAAAACATGGAGTTATTGGTCCCAAATCCTAACTCTCTTATTAAAAAGGGACAAAAGAAAAAGGAGAAATCCATCAGCAAAATAAAAAAGAAGAAGAAAGCAAGTAAAACCAAAAACAACACCCAACATTTTAGGAAAAACAATAAGGAATAAAATAACCTAAAAGTAAATAAAAATATAATGAAACTAACAAGAAGGATAGATCTCCCCCCAAAAATGAGGGGGCTTGAATAAAAATTAAAGAAAATTTCCTAAAACACCAAGAAAATTAAAATCGAGGTTTCAAGGTTTGGAAGTAGGAGCACAAATTTAAAATTTGAATTCGTACGAGTTATAAATGACATGGAAAATGCAACTATATATAACCCTAATAACATTTATTACATGTTAGATGACACGTGTGGGGACATAAATCCAACCTGGAATTAAATACATTTACCCGAGGTGGAAAATTGACCACATAAAAATGTCATGCTTCCTTGCAATTGGGTCCCAAAAACAAAATGAAAAGAACCTAAGAATTTATCGACTTGAGGATCGGAACACATGACACATTAAACATGTGTTTTTACTCACATGTCCCAATAGGAAAAACACTCGAAAACCCAACACAAAGAGTCAATCGGGTTTCGTAAATGGAAAATATCGAGAATATGTCATACAAAGTTCCTAGGATGTTTCGATGTAAGATAAGTTTGAAAACATGATACACTAGAATGTTTCATATTTCAAGTTTGAATAACATCAAACATCAAACATAAGCATATATTTATCTCCTTAAATGTTTTGATGCTTTCAAAATTTGAAACTAGAAATACTCTAGTGTGTTAGGTTTCGGTGTTCATGAAGCATATGATATGTGACATGTTGATCTCAAAACCTGAAAATAACCTAGAAAATATGTTTCAAGGACAAAAATTAATATTTTCTAAGAGCACACGTAAAGTTCAAAATCCTTGAAGATGATTTTTTTAATTTGTATCTTAATTTTATTGTAGAACTCAAAAATTCGGTCAACAAATTGGTGTCATGAAAATAAATAATTTCACATTATGGGGGAATAATAAACAATATGAAAATCATGAAGAATCATGATCAGATTACCCTGATTTAGCAACACCATAGTAGAGGATGGAAACATGAGAAGTTGGATATCAAATAACAACCTCTCACTAGCTGCAAGTGAAGATACTTTTTGCACACCGAGATTATGACATGTTTTTCAGTTCAATATTTGATTTCCAATGTGTAGTTTATTTTAGTTGTGTGCCATGTGCTTAATTCTAGTGTTCCTATTTTGTGTGCATTGCTGAATAAATTGAAATTTCACATTGTGGGGAAAATATAATACTGGTATTCCATTTCCATTATGAACTATATCAAATACAATCAATGAGATGTAACGTGAAATTCTTCATGTTCAAGATTATAATAAGTGAGAATATTCTTATGTAATCTTGTGA
This sequence comes from Taxus wallichiana var. yunnanensis, assembly GCA_018340775.1. Taxonomy (NCBI): domain Eukaryota; kingdom Viridiplantae; phylum Streptophyta; class Pinopsida; order Cupressales; family Taxaceae; genus Taxus; species Taxus wallichiana. Next base: position 232,350,669 of record CM031239.1, on the reverse strand, counting down.
AGGAAAAATATAGTGGATTGATGAAAGCATAAGGAAAAGAAATATCATGATATTTAGGTTATTATTTTTCCTATAAAACCAACCTTTGTTGTGGTTGTTGGTAAGCCACTAAAAAAACATCCTTGTTGAGGTTGTCATTTGTCTGAAAAAGCATCTTTATTGGTCCTCTAGATCATGAGAACGTAGACCTGGTAAGATCTAGAGGAAGTGGGATTATTTTTCTACTATGTTCACACTAAGGGGGAATGTTATGAAATCATTGGTTAGTGTTCACATTACCATAGATAATTATATTATCTTGGATAATATAATATATTATAAGTTGTAATATGAATAATTACATGAGTAATTATTCACTAATATTTTTGTTTGGATGTAAATGAGTTGTTATTAATAACTCGTGTTATTTAGAGTGTGTATTATTATGTGAGTAATAATCACTCTTGATATGGAGTTTTGGGTGGTTAAGTAGTTGAGCCAAACTCCTAAAATATAGGAGATACTTGGCCTATATAATTTGGAAAGGATCCTGTGTGAATTGAATTATAGTTCTTATTGAGTGTATTATTTTGCGTCTAATAATTTTTTTACAAAAGTTACTGATATAAAATAAGAATGAAGATTTGAAAGAGAAAGATATTTCACAACAAGAAGAAATATAGTTCAATCAATAAGAGGATGCCAATGAAGCCTCATGGAACAAGGGGATATTAAATTGTGCATGAGGAATAAATATAAAGGAAACATGATGAGTAGGAAAATGATTCAAATAGAAAGGCTAAGGAAGATAAAAAACTAAAAAGGAGGAAGAAGACTAGGCATACTAAGAAAAAGAGGATGAATTCTATAAATAAATAATTACACAAGACAAGGCATGAAGAAGATAAGAAGAGATAAAATATGGAGGAAGAGAAGAAGAGAAAATAATAAATAGTGAAGGATAAATATGAAAATAATTTCAAAGATGAAAAGTCACAAGGAGAAGAGAACAATTGTATTATGTAGGAACAATAGTTTGTAATGGAAGAGGCAGAGAATAAATAAAAGGAAGTTGATGCATCCACACTTGAGCACATTTTTATTGTAATAGAAGCCTTCAAGTCCAAGATTAAGTGTGCATACAAAGGAAAATCTAAAAGACATAGTAATAAAGGTAGGAATATCTAACTCTAAACCAATAATGGTATTAACAACATAGGAAGGAAATAAAGGGGATACTCAATGATTTGTGTGGAGTGTTCCAACTACATCATAGAATTAAAATTTGTAGTTTGTCCTCCCATCCTCATATGTGTACACCATAGTACCACATATTATATAGATACTAGTACAGGTGACCACCAAACAAGTTATTGTTAGTACTATATAGGTACATATAGAGTATCCACAATTATAAACTTATTTGGAGGAAAAACACCCTAGAAGAAAAAATTGGTGTGGTTGATCTACAATTTATGCAACAAAGGCTAATTTAGAGAAAACATTGCACATTAGAAAAATTGTATTGTGGACAATTGTCCAAAGTTTTTCACTAAAAAAATAGGTGAAAAATTAACGAGTTGGAAATTTTATCTAAAGAATTTGGTTAGCAAAATAATTGATAGTTATAAGAACTAAAATATTGTGCATAGAGTCAAGAATCAAGTTCCTTAGGTGAAGGGGTGTAGAAACATAAAAATACACCTTGTGCATAAGGTATATAATTCAAAAATACCAAAGACATCATAAAACACAAACAAGACAAGAAATATATTAAATCCCACAAAATGGAGATAAATGACGCATCACCCACTTACATTTAATTCACTTCCATCACACCCACCCATGTGCATACCCAATGCACATTGCACCCATGTGTGTCCCACTCTCCTATGCACTCCAAATCTATAAAACCACCCTCACCCACATCATTTGGTTGTTCTTAACAACTCTTGGGCCCCGACTCTTTGTTCACTAAGGTTATACTTGATTTTTCTTTCTTTATTATTCATATATCTTAGTTTTACAGGTCTTAAAGATATGAAAGTGAAGCAAAAAGGAATGGTACAACTTACTGTAACACTATGTTAGGGAAATTTCAACATAGGTGGGAAACACAATTGTGATTGGCTTGTAATTGCATTGTCATTTTTTGTGAATCACAACCGTGATTGTCTTGTGATCCGAGTTAAGTGTACCTGTGATTTTTATTTACTATGTTTTCATTTTAATCAATAAAATGTATTTGATCTCTATACAAGGGTTAGGGATATTACTAAGGAAGGTCCCCTAACCACAAATAACAACTAACATTTCCCAAGTGTGCTTGTGTACTGTTTAAATTCAGATCTAGAAGAGTTTTACACACTTTATATAATGAATGAAAACACAATTCTTCCTCTTCACAATGGCAACATAAGCCCATTTTTAGTGACAGTGGTTCGTAGTTTTCATATTAACTAATCTTTCTTGCATGTGATCCAAATATAGGCATACTAGGGAGGTGAAGGGAAAATTTCCATTTTATAGGAGTATATTATGCTTTTACAAAAATCCACCACCCAATCCAAGAAAATTGTTTTAAACTTGCTTTGGATATAGATTGTATTATTGTAGAGAACCATGAGAATGCATGAATAGATGTCTAACACAAATTATGATCAAGGAGTCAAAGTAACATCATAAATGTCCCTTAAAATGAGAGTGTTGGTGAGAATATTTGTCGGTGGATAAATTAGTGGGTATCCTCCAATGATCTAAGACTATAGGTACCTCTACTTGAATGGTGCAACTCCATTTATTATGCATGCGTGAAATTAAAATATGTGGTGACATAAAGGTGGGATCCAATAGGAACACTCCACCGAACGTGTGGTAAAATTTTATGATTTCTTTCAAGGGAGGACTTTAATAAAGAGGTAGGAAAGGGAGTGGGAAAAAATAGAGGGGGATTAATATTGCAGGTAGAAAATAAAATGCATACAATCATTAATCGGGGTAGTTCAACATATATGGATATAGAAATAAAAAAATGATTATAGAAAAAGACAAGATAAGATTAGGAACACATAGTTTCACTAATATTCTCATCAAAATAGGCAAGAAATTCCTTTCTTCTTCATTGATGTGTTGGAACAATTGTACATAGTGAGAAATAGTAGAACATAAAGGAGGAGAATAGATGAAATTTTTCTCTCTTTAGCTTTTCTTCAACTAGTAATCTCCCCTTGAGCATTAAAAATTGAAAACCCCTAATAATGAGGGTGCCATCACAATTCATAGAATTGAGAATGAATCTTCACCTACCCCCACATGACTTTCAGTTTCCCCCTTACAACATGTGAATTTTCATATTCCTAAGTGTAGGATTAAGTCCCCCTTTATTAATTAAGGGTGATTTATTACAATATTAACAATAGTAACGTTTAAATGAATAAAAAAAAGTCATCATTACTCACAATGAATAATAGGAAGGGAATATAAAAGAGGAGAAAGAATGAGAGAGGAGAAGAATGAATAAGTGCTTCTAAAGCATGAATGAAGATGTCTCTACCTTCAATGAAGATCCGCACTAAAGAAGTTCAAAATAGAAACTAGCCTATGATGACCCTCTGATATTTCTATGTTCCTTTGATGAAGTTTTTCTCTTTGGAATCCTTAGAACACTTTACATTATCTGATGATGATCAAAATCTACTCCTTTTCTAATACAAAGACACCTTGAACTGCCAAATGAGTGTTTAAAAACATTGTTTTAAGATCTCTCAAAGTGAGCTTGAGATGAACACTATCTTCTCTCATGATGTTGCATTCCTTATGTCGTAGTGAGAATGATGATCACTCTAATGTTCCTTAGGCTTCCACAATTTTCATTCATAATATAACACCCGCATCCTTGTCCTACACACTGTGTTGGAATATTGTAAACTCTTCTTTTACTATTTTAAGAGATGTGAGCTCTCCCCTAGCTCACTCCTAGCTCACTTGTATTGGATAACTCAATCAACTCAAACATTTCAAATCAACTCATCAATCTCAAATCACTCAAATCACTTTGAAAGATGATGATGAATCCATCCACTACATACAACTTGCATGTGCAAACCTTCTCCTCAACTAGCTCTCTTGGTTCTCTAAACATTCAATCTTGCAGGTCTTTGAGGTTCATATGGGTGAAATTACTATCCCCCATAGCTGAGTACTCAAAAGAGATAGTTGAGACTAGTTTGAGGCCTACGAGTTTGAACTTCATGGTTAACACTGGCACTTCTCTGTGTCTAGAAGGAGGGATTTACTATTTTTAGTAAATTTAATTGTTCACCCTTGTTACCTTTGAATACCTTCAATAACCTTTATTGTTCCTCTGAATGCTCATTGAAAACTCCTCGCCTTTACAAAATCTTTCCTCTATGAAGATTTGCTATTTATAGTAAGCTCTTATGTAGAGACTTACTATTTTTGGAAAGTGGTTCTCCCGACCTCATATTTTTATGAAATCAATTTTTTGATATGGGTTTTTCTTCTTCATCTCACATATGAATTTTTAGCTCAACCCAATCTCAGAACAACAGAAATAAAATTCTAAAATTTATGGGCATGAAACTGGGGTTTTCTCACCGTAAAAATATAGGCCATGCATGTAATTTATTTCACTTGGGTCTTCAAGGCACCTAGAAATTTGGATGAATGCAAAAAATCCTGCATCAATCCATGCACCAGTCTTCAAGTTACAAAGATTTTCACTTCAGGTTATGAAGTCATTCTGGTGAAAAATGTGCCTAGAGCCTTTAAAATTTGTGATTTTTATGAAATTTATATTTCCACAATCATGGGAAAATGTGGTAAATGAATGTAAATTAATAATTATGGTGGATGAATTATGGAGAAATTTCGCTAGAGTTCCGAGTGAAAATGGAGAAATGTGGGGGAATGAGGAAAATGACTAAGTGTTGATATTTATAGGCATGAGAGGGAGAGAGGAAGGGGGTGAATTTTTATTCCCTAATTTTCCCCTTTATAATGGAATATGTGTCACAATTTTTTTCCTTATCTCTAGGGTGACACATGGCACACATGCACGTGTGAGGAAAATTGATCCACCTTTAAAGGCATTGTCTTGAAAGACTTTTTTGAACTTTTTTTCTTATTTCACACACATGGGAGAGGGTGAGACCACAAACATAGACATTATATGGATGGGGGATAATCTTAGCATAGGGGATGGACTGATCTAGAGGGGTGTTGCGGAAGGGTTACAATGGAAATTTTTGACACTAGGGTAAATTTTTCCTATTTTCAAGTCAATTTTTCCCTTTTAAAACATAGGAAAGAAGAGAGACAACTTGAATAATAGATTACATGACTATGAGAGAAATACACAATGCAACACTTTTGCTAGGGTGTAAATGCAAAGATTACACTATCATATAGATTTAGTGATCCAAATGTTATATCTTGTAAGGGCCGATTTCAGATGGAGCAAAATAATATGCCTTGTTGGAGGTCATGCAAGATTGATCACAACTCTTAGTATATTTCAATAGAGTTGATGAAGCCATTTGAGATTTACATGTTTATAAGGCTTATTTGGAACTCTTTCTCCTAATTTTGAAATATGTAAACTATACCCATAAGTATATACCTCCCTATACAAGCTCTATAACCTCCAATAAAATTAAGAATTAAAAACTCACTAGTTCCCCTAGTAACACAAGTTCTACATAGTCAATAGAGAAGAATTAGGTTGTGCAATACCACAATTTTGAGAAAAGGTATAAAATAGGAATGTAGTTAGCATTTTTATTGACAAAAAATTTAAATATCCTTAAAAAATCATAGATATTACTTGGAAAACATGTGAAAATGACTTTCAAAATCATGGAAAATAAGAAAGAAACGGTTTTTCACGAATTGAATATTATTTTACAATGTTTTCGGCTAGTAACAACTATCGGTCTTGGTAGCATATGTTGTTGACTAATAACATATGATATCAGCTAGTAGCATGATGTGTTATAAGTTGATAACATATATTGTCGACCCGATAACATATGTTGTGATCAATGTAATAATTAAAATAATTGGATGTTTTCATATGGTATTGATATGCTATATGTTAGTTGCAATATGTTGTTACAGGGATGCAATATGCGATCGATCATCAACACCCATGGGTATAGGAATTGTGATTGGAATTTTATGTTTAATATGAGAATCATTATTAATATATAATATATATGAATGCAATGTGGAAAAAATATCTTTCACGGTAAAGGTGGTTTGAATATAAAAATTCAGCTATTAGTGTAAATCCTAGGAGAACCAACCCCAAAAAGTGACATTTACCCATAAAATTTATGTGAAATAACAAGTGAGACGACTCCTTAAAATTAGAAAACTCCATATTTCAAAACCTAAATATTCATGAATTAATGAAGATTCACCACTAAAATTTTCATGGGTTTTATTGGATACATGCACATAGACTCACTTAGGTTAAGCATTTAAAAGGGATATGTATGTGGGTTTTTTTCATAATGAAAACCCAAACGAGCAGTCTATTGGAAAGACTATTTAATTAAAAACCCACAAAATTAGTCAAGTAGTGCATGCAAAATGAAAATAAGTAATTGGTATTCCTTGTGTCGATTATGAATAGAGAATCCAATTTTTTTAATATGCCAACTAATTTCATGAGGGTGAATAATAAAGGAAAATCATCTACTAGAATTTACAAGTGTCTTTTATCTCGGGAGAAGACAACTATTGAATTTTGGTAAAGTGTTAGAAGGTTATTAATGAAAAATACTAACTTGATGTATTTTTAATAGTTTTGTATATTATGTAATACCTAATATATATGTATATTATAGATACAACAAACTAGAAGATATGAAAAGATCCTCTAGCCTAGGTAAATAATATGAAATGCTCCTATGGATAAAAAAGGGAATATGATGGGATTGGAAGGCCAACAATCACCTTTGATTGTATAAAACAATGTAATAACCTTACACAAAAGATTAATATTTTTTTAAACTTTTTGGTTGTTCATTAAATGTTGTAGGTCTCTTGTGGCTCTTTGTAATAATATAATTATATTTTTATGTAGCATTAATCTCTCTAGATTATATGTTTTGATTATCCAATTTCCTATAATGAAGGTTATTACATGATCCATATATTGTGATAATTTAACTTTACTATGTATTGTTTAAAGGTTTGTAATTGGAATAAATATCTAAATTCCCTATACCGCAATTAGAGCATGTTCTAATGATTGGTTCCAGGACCCTTGTTAACAACACAAAAAATAAAAGAGATAATATTTCAAAAGATAGATAGAGGAGATGACTTGTGGAGAATAGATATAGGATATGACTTATGGAGAAGTTACTAAAAGTGAAAAGATGAAGGTAAGATAAGAGAAAAAATAATTTTAGGATTTGATGATGTTCTAGGAAGAGTTATATTGATGTAGAACTAAGGAGAGATAAAGGGAGGAATATATTTCACCATAAACTAGTAAGAATAGAGAAGGATAAAATAAATAAAAAGTAGTGGTAAGCCATGTACAACAAGTAACATTAAAATCATACCAATAAAATTAGAGGATATGACATAAAAGACAATATTACCTCTATTTAGTAAGACAATAATGATACATATAAAGATTTGATTACTTTGGAATTCTATTATTTGAGAAATAATATTACAGAGTCATAAGGGAAGTTATTTGGTTTTCTTGGAACATTGATATATGACACCTTGAAGTGGTAAATTAAAATTAGTCATAAACACAATAAAATGTGGGATGAGATAAGATAGAATTCCATTCATATTTCCACTATAATATTGTACCAACAAAATAATAAGAAAAATGAGAGATTTAATTCAAAGAGAGGGAGACACAATTAAGGAATTTCATTAAATATTTGGGGAATTAAAAAAAGTTAGATGAACCCTTGACATAAAAGAAAATGATCAAATGGTTTATTTTAGGACTACTACCATACATAATATTGCTAACACATGGACACAATTTTACTAAAATTTTAGATGCATCGAAAATGGAAACTATAATAGAATTAAAACCATGGAGAAGAGAAGGAGAAACGATAGTAAGATAAAATTTGGGAACATGCAAAACAAATTGGCCCATTTAAGGATATGAAAAAATATCCAATTGAAAATAGAGATACAAACTAATTCATTTCCTATAACTACAAATAGACCTAGGATATGTATGGTACATGGTGTGTTATTATGAAGGACGTAAAAATTACATATATAGAAAGAAAAAAAAAAAGATTTTTCATGATAATAATGCAAATAAGTGAGATGATGATGCCAAAATAACTCTTAATTATCAAAGATTGCATATGTTATGACATTCGTAGACTATGTGATCAACATAGCCAGATATTTATGTCCACTAATAAAGGCCCCTAACGATATAATTATTTTATTTTATCACATATAAATCATATAACCATGATGTATTACAATACATATAGATCATATAACCATTATCGTGAAATTCCTTGAGAATTTATGCAATGGATTATGTATAAGAAAATAGCTCGACTTAGTTGAGGTGATAAAATGCATTCTCTAACCACCATTTAAAGCACAAGTCACCCCACAATTCACTATAATGTCACTCATCCAATATCCATAAAGTAATCCACCTTTGCAATAACCACTATTCATACCAAAAAAATTCATCCCCGCACAACAAACCAAACAATTTTACAATTATAATGAAGGCTATGAATAGAACATGGAAGAATACCATAAAAAAGTAGGGTATAATAATAATAATAATAATATATTTCGATATCAAATATATATTATGGTAGATACAATAGGTTCTACAAGGCTCAAAACTATAATTTGAGGAGTATATAGAGATGATTATGGAGGATGTTACCATGAAGGTATGGGTTATCTAGGATATCAAGGTGGAGGATATGAAAACAATCAAAGTGGGGGATATTAGAAAAATCAAGGGAAAGATAAAAATAATAATTAAGGTAAAGGATTTAAAAATAACTTGAGTGGAAATAATGGATATAAGGGTAACTAGGGCAATGGGCCCATAATATGTTATATATGTGGGAAGGAACATCTTGTAGCTAGGAAATGCATGCATAGATCTTAAACCAAGTATATGTTGGTTTTAGAAAAATAGAGGCACACATAGTTCATTTAGTTTCCTAAATAAAACACAATTTTATAAAAACAAAGGGACAAAATGACAAGAAAATATTAGCTTTCGAATACTTACGAAACACCAAACCTTATTAAATGTCCTAGGAGGAACTTCCACATTTCCCGTATAATTGAAATAGTCATTTTTGAGTGTAGGGGTTGTAGAGGAATAATTACATGAATATATTAGTATAAAATTAGCTTACGTTTAAATTTTATTAGCATTAATATGTATATTTGATAATTCATATTTCATTGATAACAATGATCTAGTCTAAAACTAAATGCATTTAACCATACTAAAGTTTAGTATTATTTTAGTAAAGGAAATATAAAAATTATTAATTAGTATTATATCAATCGTTTTAATTATTTGGAAAAATTATAAAGTTACCTAAAATTTTAGGTAATAATAAAACTTTAAATACTTTAGGACCTTGTTACAATTACTTCCTCTTGAATATTATTTTTCACCTATAATCTTTGAAATATGAATTTCCTAAAACATATATAATGACATCAAATGGTTACACTTCCACATTTTTTTATATCTTCATTATTTCTAATTATTATTTCTATATAATTTTCATTGGATTGACACATTTTTCATTTATTGTAGGTGTTTAATTTCATTATGAGGAGAAGGTAAATACCTAAGAGAGTAAGGATAGATAGAAACAAAATCATGGGAGACATAATTCCAAAAGAGAGGCATCTAAAGAAAAGGTTAGTAATACATTGGTTCAAGATGCCAACAAGACACCACCTGTAGAAGTAAACATATAAGAGACAATAGGGATATCTTCAAAGAAAAAAATTACAATACCAAGAAATGATTGGAACAAATTATTAGAAGCACAATGGATTGATAGGGGGTGAATTAGTCCTTCAAAACCTTTAACTGATTCAATTTAAATTTCATAAACTTTTACCATTCAACCATGTATTAATGTGATCTGAAAAACATATAACAATCATTCACATGAGCATAACCATGAGAGAGTACACAATAACACAAGATGTAAGTGGAAACCCTCAAGGGGAAGAAAACCTATTGAAAATTTTGATTATATTACTCAAACCAAAAGACTTGCATGGAAATGAAACATCACACAAGATTTGTTTAATGAGACACTAAGACCACAAGGAGAACCAAACCATATTTAGTAAGGCACCAAACCTACAAGGAGGCTACAACCCCATAAGGTAATAAAACACCAACTCAACCATGTAAATATGAATGCCACTGAAGATATGTTTATGCTACAATGGATAGTGATCATAATTTAAGTTCACACACTAAAAATCCCTCTTCAAACAAACTCTCTCTACTTCACACAAGTTTGCTTATTCATAGAATAAATTGATCAATAACCATTTATTTATTATATCACAAATATTTGAAACAAATCACACACTATCTCAACTCTTTCTTGATGCCCTTATACCAATTTTACTCTCTATTTTAGCTCACACGTTTTCCCTGTCCACTCAAGTGGTTCAAAATGAACAAATACATACCCTTAAAGACATGAATCTTCATCTAAACATAAAAATGTGGGAAAAATCCTTAAGGTTTGTCATACCAAAACAAATAACATCAAATCACTCATATAAATCAACATGAAAAACCCATATGGGTCGGTAATGCACCAAGACACTAGAAAACCACAAACTAGACCAATAAGAGCAAATCCTTCTCAATCAAGCACTCCATGAAATCAAAGCACATCAAGAAGATACATATTACCTCCAAAGGCTCTAAAATTTCAAACACATCCTATAAACATCCTTCACAAGCTCAGGGAATTTTATATTATTCAATTTCTTCAACTCACAAGCAAATAGGATTGTTTTCTACTCAAACTAGGCACATCTTGGAACCCGTCTACAATAATGAAGACCAAAGCCACATCAAAACAACTCAAATATTTAATGTAACCAATTTATGTAAATAAAAATACCTAAAGAACACAATAAAGTACTTTATAACCCATGCATCAACTCTACGAACCATCTAAACCACTTTCTCCTTTCTGCAATTTAAACTACCCAAAAACCAGTTTGGGAAGTAGGACTATATTGCACCCTTTCCAAACTTTAAATCTATCTAAATTCATATAATAGGTTAAAATTTTTTCCTTATTGAATATCCAATAGAAATTAATCATCAACCAATCCACAATATTGGTCTTCTAGATCAATCTTAAGACCAAAGCAGAGTGTTGTCCCTGAACCACCAAACTAGGTCAACTTGTGACATTCTTCATGCCACCTCATCTCACTTACAGAGATCAACCAACACCTTAAAAAATCACATTAGATTTCAAAAAAACATCCATGTCCATTAGTAACATCAACATAATCCAAACATTCCTAAGAACACTCATTCACCATGACCTCGTGTAAAACTTCCTTCTAGCCCCAAAACTAGTCTTCATGTATTGACCTATGCAAACCATCAAACCAATTCACCAAGATCTGAAATAACTCAAAAAATATATAATTTCTCAAAAACAATTCATAACACCAATTTATCCATAAGGTCTCATGGAAAACCTCATAGTAAAACCTTCTTTCCTAAAAAAACATGCAAATATGGGTGGGCTCTGTTTCTTGTCATGACATGAAACCACTACAATCTAAAAGATGGAAGAGTCCTCTCCATCCTCCAATCATAAAATTTTATGATTTAATCCATTCTAGGATAAAGTTGAGAATATTTATCCTATCACTCAAGAACTAGGGTTTCAAACTCATAAAAATCAACTTACCTTCTTAACATTCGTTCATAAAATATAGACCCTTATTTAACCTCATTCCAAATCTGAGATCTTCTAAAATCCATAACTCAACATGATTGAAAGGCTTATGGTTTCATGAAATAATCACATGTTCCAACCAAGAATATTTCTCTCACTTCGAGCTATAGAATGCACTCTCTTGAGCTTGTTATGTCAAAAACCCCTTAACTTGCAAAATATTCTTCATATCAACCTGAAATTTTTCCAAAACACTAAGAAAATATCCAAAAAATACGTAATTCTCACATTTTCATAAATAGAAATTCATGTTCTTAACCACCATCACTTCCATAGCTAGGTCCTAGGAAATAAACATTTTTGAACAAAAACATAGAAGGAAAATCTAATACATCAACATAAAAACTATTCAAAAGGCCTTGTGAACCGTGATACATCATGTATCACCATATGAATTCCATCATGCGCTTATATATCTCTCGTAACATAGGATCATACCTCATTAGGCCTCCAAGCACCTAGACTAGGTCTAGATGAGCACCTACAAACCATTTTTTCACCTTACAACCAATCATTGAACTCAGTATGAGTGCCTCAAAACACTCTAATAATTATCTCCATGCCCCTTCCATGATCCTCAATCCATCATGCATCTCAAACCATCATGATTTATCACCCATACAGACTAGGATACCTGATTAGGTCATTTTGACGAAGAAAATCCTAGTGTTTCCACTCTTACAACCTTGCACAACCTTATTAACCATGTTATCATCATAAAAACTCCCTCTATCTCTATTAGACCTCATACACATTTTTAATTAATTTTCATTCACATTTTACCTCATTTATAACACTAACTCCCTCATACCAATACAAATATGCTATTGATATATTGATGCCCCAAAATGTTTCAAATAAAATGGATATTGTACATATGCTATTGTAATTAAAATTGGGTATGTTATTGAAAAATATTACTTCTGAATTGATTGGCCTCATTACAATGAAAAAAGGTCCACCAACACTTCTTATTGTTGAATAAGAGCTTGAGTTAGTTATTTGGTGTCATGAAATGAATGATAGATATCAAAAGGGAAGAATTAATAGTGTTTAGATGTAAGGGATTTAAAATGTATCTTATAGATGAAAATAATAAATTAGGTTTGAAAATGACATGTGTATGGCCTCTTATTCCAAATGCATTGGATGAAAAATGGACTAAGTATAAAATTTGACACATCTTTTCAAGATGTGTCAATTGCAGCACCAAATATGTTATAACTAGTTAAATTGATTAGGATATTGGTGAATATTTTCATATGGTGCATAACACACAACTAGGTGAAGAATTATAATCAAAACAAAATGAGGTAATTTAAATTACTTCTTTGATTAGCAATCAATAATTCCACTTGGAAGCAATCAATTTCAGGAATCAATAACTAGGCCCATAAAAGATATCAATTTTGATTGGATGAAAGAAAAAACTTTCTAGCATGGTGTAAAATTGAAATTCAACAATGAAGAAGTCAATATCTCTCTACCATCCTAACCAACACTACTTCATGATTCAGATTTGGTACAATATTATGTCAACACTCGATGCTTAAGAAAATGTCAGTAGAAACACATTTAGGGGTGGTATATGTTTTTGAGGTATATTATAACTAAATCATGAGGGTAACCAAGGATAAAGAAATATTATCATATTCTTAAAACTCATAAAGTAAAAGGTTAAGGGATAATCAAGGTCAAATTGTGATGCTAGAATATAGAATACAAATTTATCATTACTAATAAGTATTTGACACTTCTCATGGAGAGAGAAAAAGAGGAAATAAATTGATAAAAAAAAGAAAGTAAAAAGGGAACACATTCAATAGAAGGAAGAATGAATTGTTGAAAGAGTAAGAAGGGAGAAAGAAATTATTGAAAGAGAAAAGGAGCACCAAAACATGGTGCTATTGTAGAAAAGGGATCAAATAAAGGAAAAAGAAAGGATTCAAATGGATCAAGAAAGACAATACAAGTTTGATAAGGAAAAAGAGAGTTGGAAAGGAAATATATTGAGTAATATAATTAATCTTGTATTTAAAATACACCCATTGTTAAAGGAGTTTATGGCCATACATTACAACTAATTGGTTTTTGCACATAAATTTTCACTTGGAGTAAATTATTATTCAAGTTTTGATCCATTCCTAACTACCGTAGACACAAAATTACACACTTTGGTACATTTCTATGTACAAAACATAATACTAATATATATATATGATTCCTAAGTAAGAAAACTAGTGGTTGACAATTATCTTTGGCCTCTTTTCTTTGTTTCTTGATTTCTCTTTTGTATTACATATGGCTATCCCTAATACGACTTGATTGATTTATCCTTTGTGGCCTAAAACACTGAGACCATTTCGGACACTAGCGCCCAGTGCTTCTATCCATACTTGGGTCTTCATGACCCTCTCTTACCTTGACTCACTCTTTTTGGGGCTCTTTTATATTTTCGGCATATTTTTTACTTATAGTTTGGCCTTCGAGTTGCTAATTATGAAATTCAAACAGGTGTAGACACCTAAAAAGTGTCACAACCCACAAAGTCCCCTTCACCTAGCCTCACACCTAATTACCAACCCCTTATACATATTAGTATTAATTTACTTAGCCCCTAATTAAATTAATCCTAACCCTATGACCCCTCCCCACATCATCAATTAATTTAATTACCTTTATTAAATTAATTCCACCTCACATTTACAACTCACCTTGCCATCTCATCAGGCCACATCAGCCCTCCACCTCACCCTAAGACCTATTCAAGCCTATTAATGACCCTAGACCTATTCCACACTTATCCTAACTATCTAAGACCCTTTCCAACCCTAACTAATCAAGACCTATCATTCCTCTAACTAATTCCATGCTCTAATTTATGTCATTCAACACTCCAGACCCGGACTAAGCCAAAGAACATGCCAAATCTAGGAAGATCTACCTATTTTTGGTAAAAATGACTATTTCACCCTAATCGACATTGGTTTATCCTTGGCGGCGTTGGTTACTTAACCGCTACCAGTTACTTTACATACACTTTCAAAACTCAAGCACCCAGGTTGGTAATTTAGTTGTTGAAGCCTGATTACATTCAAGCATGATTCTTAAAGAATTCTTGCACCTAGACAACAAACACACACAACCACTATGCAAGATAAGTAACCTATTCTCCTTCTAGAGCATTGGAATACTCACTAGAGCACACAAGTTGCACTAGTGCAACACTGGACCCAACACCTCTTCTCCGATCAAACATCAACCATCTCCACTCATAGGATCTATAAAATACCAAGTAAATATTGTGATTTTAATCATTTGTGCTTATTCCATTGTAAATATCCTTCTTCTTTCAGTATTTCATTTCTCATGTTACTTGTATATTAGCTTCTTCCCACCAACTCACTAATCAACCACCTCAAGAATTTTCACCCTTCGTAACCTCCTTCTTAGTATTCTTGAGTCTTCTCAGCCATATTACTGTAGGCACCCCAAAATTACATGATTGTTTCCACCTATTCCCAGTGTTATCCTAATACACCATGTTATTAACCTATTTGTGATTAATTGATTAATTCATACACATTATACCCTTTGGATTAATTAAATTAATCACATGCATCCTTTGTATCCCTTTAGCTAAGTTAATTATTATTTATTAATTAAATAATCAATTAACAAAGTGTGTGCACATCCTAGTCAACTAGAACTTGATCAACATCCACCTAGACTCCTTATCCTTATCCTAGTTAACTGCACTTCTAGAATCCTAGAAAGGTGGGGACAATTGAATTGCACTTACAACCACATTTCTAGATGTAACTTTTGAAACTTATTCATTTATTGCCCTAAATGCCCCAACACTAGTGTAACCTCCTCCAATGTTATTTTAGCATATAATTTCACCCGCATGTAACTAATTTCCCACTACTTCTGCCTCTATAAATTGTAGGATTACTCGCTTACAAATCCTCTTGGATTTAAGTACAATCACTCCGCTAAAATTTACTAAGTCGAAACATTTGTTTTTATAGCATTTGCAATCATATTTGGAGAGCATTCAAGAGCACCTAAATTCATTTGCAAGGTTCCATAGATAAGGTCTCCACAACCTTACTGAGGTTTGCATTAAAGGAATTATAGGAGGGTTTTCACATTTAGTTGTTTATTTTCCATTAACTATAGTTTTTCATAGGTTACATTTTGGCACGTCCGGTGGAATTCGCACCCCATTTTATTTCATTTTTTGATTCATTTCTTATTCTTTATTTTATTTGTTTCACAAAAACCTTCTTGCTTGATGTCACTTTCATAGGTGAACCGAGAAGTCACCATTTTTTACTAGTTTACATTTGCAAGGAGTTGTGACTTTTAACTAAAATATGCTTCTCTTTTAGTTTATCAATTTGAAGATCTACCTATTTTTGGTAAAAATGACTATTTCACCCTAATCGACATTGGTTTATCCTTGGCCGGCGTTGGTTACTTAACCGCTTGACCGCTTACTTTACATACACTTTCAAAACTCAAAACCCAAAGTTGGTAATTTAGTTGTTAAAGCCTGATTACATTCAAGCATGATTCTTAAAGAATTCTTGCACCTAGACAACAAACACACACAACCACTATGCAAGATAAGTAACCTATTCTCCTTCTAGAGCATTGGAATACTCACTAGAGCACACAAGTTGCACTAGTGCAACACTGACCCAACACCTCTTCTCCGATCAAACATCAACCATCTCCACTCATAGGATCTATAAAATACCAAGTAAATATTGTGATTTTAATAATTTGTGCTTATTCCATCAGTAAATATCCTTCTTCTTTCAATGATTTCATTTCTCATGTTACTTGTATATTAGCTTCTTCCCACCAACTCACTAATCAACCACCTCAAGAATTTTCACCCTTCGTAACCTCCTTCTTAGTATTCTTGAGTCTTCTTTAGACATTACTGTAGTGCACCCCAAAATTACATGATTGTTTCCACCTATTCCCGGTGTTATCCTAATACACCATGTTATTAACCTATTTGTGATTAATTGATTAATTCATACACATTATACCCTTTGGATTAATTAAATTAATCACATGCATCCTTTGTATCCCTTTAGCTAAGTTAATTATTATTTATTAATTAAATAATTAATTAATTAAGTGTGTGCACATCCTAGTCAATCACTAGAACTTGATCAACATCCACCTAGACTCCTTATCCTTATCCTAGTTAATTCACTTCTAGAATCCTAGAAAGGTGGGGACATTTGAATTACATGTACAACCACCTTTCTAGATGTAACTTTTTGACAATTTTGAGAAACTTATTCATTTATTTAAATGCCCCAACACTAGTGTAACCTCCTCCAATGCTATTTTTAGCATATAATTTCACCCCATGTAACTAATTTCCCACTACTTCTTCCTCTATAAATTGTAGATTACTTACTCGCTTACAAATCCTCTTGATTTAAGTACAATCACTCCGCTAAAATTTCACTAAGTCGAAAAGTATTTGTTTTTATAGCATTTGCAATCATATTTGGAGAGCATTCAAGAGCAGCCACATTCATTTGCAAGGTTCCATAGACAAGGTCTCCACAACCTTACTAAGGTTTGCATTGAAGGAATTATAGGAGGGTTTTCACATTTAGTTGTTTATTTTCCATTAACTATAGTTTTTCATAGGTTACATTTTGGCACGCCCTGGGAATCACACCACCCCATTTTATTTTTTTTTTTTTCATTTCTTATTCTCTTATTTTATTTTTTCACAAAAAACTTCTTGCTTTCATTGTACTTTCATAGGTGAACCGGAAGTTACGAGAATCACCATTTTTTACTAGTTTATTTATTTGCAAGGAGTTGTGACTTTGCTAAAATATGCTTCTCTTTTAGTTTATCAATTTTTTTTCATTGTTGTTTTCTTCTTCTAGTTTATACATTTCTTTTTGATTTATTTTTTTTTCACGCACAAATGAAAACTCAAAGAATCATATTTTATTATAAAAAAAAATTTTTAAAAAAAAGGCTTTCTAACAATTCATAAAAAAACCTTTTTTTATTACATATAAAAATAAATAAATAATTTTATTTTTTAACTTCTCCTAAAAAAATACCTCTCACACCCCTAACCTCTCCCCTCCTCTAGCTTGGCCAAATCATCCGAGATTCCCCTCACATTATCCCCACCCTATCCCTACCCCATGCTCCACCTAACTACCTCACCTCCCCTATCATACCTCTTCATTGCACCTCATTCCTCTCCCATCTCCCCTTAACCATGTTTCCCCCTAACGACCTAAATCACCCTACCCACCCCAACCCACCACCGCTACCCACCCACCCACATACAACCAAGCCCTACCCACTACCCCCATTCTAAGCCCGAACCCTTGGCTCATCCACCACCCAATCCTAACCTACCCCCCCCCTACTCAATCTCCATTACATGCCCCCTCCCGCCTCGCCTCACTTGAGCCATCCCTGACCCGACTCATCGTCCCTCCCTTACCTCCCCAAGCCCTCCCTCTTAGCTTTGTTCAAATTACCCCACATTGTCCTTTCTCCCGCTCCCTACGACCCCTCCTCCCCTACACTCCATCCCCGAGGTTGCTTTGGTGCACAACCCACACACACACACCAACCAAAACAATATTATGTTTTTAGTTTTATTTTATATCCTTTCCTTGTTTTAGGTTTAGGTTTTTGGGTTGTCAAAATTTTGTTTCCCTTATTATTAGTTTTCATTTAAAAAAATTAATTTAGATATATATTTTTTTCTAAACTATGATCTATGCTTAGGTTTCATTACTTAGGATTTTATTTATATTTCATTTCTTTTTTTTTTTTTTTAGTTTTACGCTTTAGTTTTGTTTAACTTAGTTAATTTCATTCCTTAATTCATTTCATGTTCCTTCAGTTATGACTTTTATTACTTATTATTATTATTATTTTAACTTTTGTTCATAATAGACTAATCTTCTAATTTCCTTTTAAAGGTTTATTGGGTCGTTTTGGTTGCTTTTATCTTTTTTCACTCCTTCATGCCATTTTATCACCATTTAATCGATTATGACACTTTTTCATTGTTATCAATTTTATCCTTTTCACACCAGAATAACTCGATCAAAAGTTGTAAAATTAGCATTATTGACGCATTTCGGTTCAATTTTTGTCACATTTTTAGTCACTTTTGCACACATTTCATCATTTTTTATCACTAACCCTTTCTAATGTGTTTTTAGCATGCTTCTCGCTTTTTTTCTTTTTTTTTTTGAAACTAATCATGACACGACCACATGTATGCTCTTCCCTCACACTTTCTAAGTGATCTTGGGAATCGAAATGTGGTTGTTTATTTTTTTTTTTTTTTTGGGATTAACGTTTCACTTAATCAAAGCCAACCCACACGTATGCTCTTTCCTCACGCTTTTAAGTGATCTTGGAAATCAAAATGGGGTTCACTTTTGTTGTCTTGTTTGTTTGTTATTTTTTTCCTCATTTCAAAAAAAATTTCTAATCTTTTTTTACAGGACCCACTCTCACAAAGGTGGATAAAACATTCAAAAAACTACTAATTGTAGGTTTCCAAAAGGAGTACAATCAAACCACATTAAAATCAAAAGATAAAAAAACACCACATTCAAAACACTATATTTGTAGGTTCGGTTAAGAGCTACATGGCTCACCACTTAACTAGAACATAACCCCCTTGGCATAATCCTTAAGCTACAACAAAGGGGGTGGTTCTAGGAACCCCAAAGTAGTCCACACCTTGAGGGAACTGGTGGACGAAATGGGAACCTTTTTATCCTACCTGACTAGTAAAGCCTTGTGAGTTAGAGTCACAGGATATCCTTAGTGGTGACCCCAGTGATTCATTTTGAGAAATATATTTTCTTAGGGTTTCAAAGGGGGTAAAGTAAATTCATGTAGCTAGTAATAGTCGATCTGCTCACTCAGATATACTGCTACACCTAGTTGAGAGAGCCACCTAGGAAGCCAAACATTGTCCAAGCCAATTAAGGTAGAGGCCACAAACAAACATTTAAACAAAAACTTCTTTTTCTATTTTTATTCTTTTTTGTTTTCTTTCTTTTTTTTGTAGTAGTGTTCCACACTCACTTTTTTCCCAAACACTCCTTGTTTGGGATCCATCTTTCACTTTTCTTATCTTTTTTTCATTTTCCAAACAATCCTTGTTTGGATTCTACTTTCATTCTCATTTCATCTTTTCTCGTCATCTTTTCTCTTCATCATCATTCATTCACTAACTTTCATTTTACTCTCAAATTTCCCCTTTTTGGAACTTTCATCTCTTTTTCATTATTTCAATCTTTTCATCCTCATTTCCTTCTCCATTTGATCTTCTTTCATTCATTTGGAGTTTTCATTCACTTATTTGATTCTTCCTTTCTTTTCATGGTCATCAAATTCTTCTATCTTTCATATTCACCTCATTTTGAGTTTATCTCCCATTTCATTCGACACTTAAACATTTGGATTACATTCCCCAAAGTTTAAGTTTTCATCTTCTTTTCAACATCAAGTCTTGAGTTGTGGATATCCATGTCCTCACTTCAAGCACTTTCATCTTATGACTCACATCTTAACGTGTTGTGTTCCACTTTGTCACAACTCAATTTCATCACATATTATCTTCATTCTCTTCTTGCATCCTTTAGTTTGACATCATCATCGTTAAACTATATACGTTTTCTTTCTTCACATCTCTAACTTGAAAAAATTTTTTGTGTTTTAGACACTTCATCATATCTTCTTTTCCAAATGTTTACGTTATCAATATTTGAGTCTTATCCTTTCATTAGCCTCTTCCTTCTTAACTAATTCTTGTTAAGGGTTGAGCACATCACATATGATTTGACTCCTTTTTCATACCCTCTTCCCATCTAGCATTCACTTTTTCTAAGTGGTAGAGTGCATTTGCAATCAATCTATCCTCGCTCCTCCACTCTAGCATTCACATTGTTAGAGGTTGAGCACATTTGAATTTTTCACTATAACTCTCCTCCATTCTAGCATTCACTTTGTTAGAGGATGAGAACCTTCACCACATCAAACCACTCTTCCATCTTGGCATTCACTTTGTCAAGGGTTGAGTTTATCAAACACTTTCACACACTTCCATCTTGACATTCACTTTGTTAAGGGTTGTGTCATTCATATCTTCCAAACTCTTTCCCATCTTAGCATTCACTTTGTTAAGGGACAAGTTATTACCAAACTTAATCACACACCTCTCTTCCATCATCACATTCACTTTGCTACATGGGTTGAGTTATCTTTCATCTCTCTTTTTCCTCCCTCCTTTTAAAAATGGTGGGAACATGACACAAAGATTATAGTCCTTTTGGAAGGGGTAAATGACATCAAAATCCTTTTGGAAATTTTGATAGTGATAATGACCAAAACTCTGAGGATGATCAAAATGACATCTCACTCAAGAACAATCCCATGTTGAAAATATTTTACGTATGAATAAAGACCAATTTTTGCTTCATCTCCTTGAGATGGGAGAAAATTACCCTCTAATTTCAATGAGGATAGTCTACAAACATTACTTGGAAAACCACCACCTAACAAGGGTGAACCTTTCATTTCAAAAAACAATGATGATGAGGTAGCCCTAGTCACATGAACAATGATGATCAAAACAAGTCCACCTCAAACAACACCAAAGGTGATGAATCAAACAAAGACAAATATGATGAAGGAACAAAGGAAAATCAACTTGATTCGCCACCGATCCCACTCAATCCCTCATGAATCAAATTAATGACATGGCTAAGAAACTGCTATCTTAAATTCCAAAGTCACCAATGAATCCCATAACAATGAGGCACCAAAGAAAACTAGTGATGCTTCATTTAAGAGTCATACCACACACACCAAAGATAACAAAAACTCTACGAGTGATGGTTCCTTATCTTTCTTACAGAAAAACTCACCATTTTCCCAAGAATGGAAAATGATGAAGGACACCATCTCAGGTATGCAACATCAACGCAAACAATTCAACTTTGAAGAATTGTGTCCTTACCCCTTCGATAAGGACATTTTGTGTCCCTTTTCCAAATATTTTGAGATGCCCAAATTTGACAAATACAAGGGAAAGAATGATCCTAGAGAGCATATCAAGGAGTTTTATATGGCTTGCCAAGAGGTGGCCTATAGTGATGTCTTCTTAATGCATCTCTTTCCATGAAGTCTAGGAGGACAAGCCTTGGACTGGTTTCTACACCTCCCCAAGGGCTCTATACAAAATTTTACGGACCTCTCAGAGAATTTCATTAAACATTTCTCATTCAACCTAGACTCTAAATTACAATGATGGATTTGTGTAATGCCAAACAACAAACAAATGAAACCTTTGCACAATTCCTACAAAGATGGTGTGGGATTGCTAGTTGCTTCCCATGCTCCATGCCTAAGAAACAACTTGTGAGCATATTTGTACCTAACCTCAATAGTGAGCTATCCTTTCACATGTAAATGCATTTCCTTAATAATTTTGAAGAAGTTATTGAGAAAGGATCACAGATTGAAAAATCCCTTGTCACAAAAGGTTTGATTAAACCTCATTCAAAAGATAATGGGAAACATAGTAACCATCCTAATAGCTCTCACCAAGACAAATCTAAACATGTTAACCACAATCATAATATGGTCAATGATGGTGTTACAAGAAAACCAATGTCCACAACATCCAAAACACTCAGACTAGACCAAACAAAGGTAAACAACCTCTTGTTGTTTCTAGCAAAGAGGTTTCCTCCTCTCCTGATTCTAAGCGATGTCATTTCACTCCTTTGGGAGAACCTCTATCAAGTGTCCTCAACAACTCATTAATGCAAACATGGTTACCTATCCCATCACTAGACCTTGGGTTGAGGGAGAACCCAAGCCTACTTGGTATAAAGATGATACTTATTGTGATTTTCATCGCATTGATGGTCACCCAACTGATCGATGCTTTCACTTATGTCACTTTTCCAAGACCTCATTGATAGTGGAGATATCACTTGTTGAAGAACCATCACCAAATAAAACACCCAATGAAAATCTTAAGGTGTTCTCAAACCCATTTCCCAAACATGGTGGTGATGATAAAAATGTTGATAAAGGTCCTCTACAAAATAACGTTGATTTTAGTTCAATTATCTCATTTATTGAGGAAGTACCATCTACAATGGTGACCATTAAATTCAAACCTTCGAGTAATGTTGTGACCACATGCCAAAGGAAGATATGGGTTCCCATGGAAAACCAACCTTCTACGTCTTCTACAAACCTCAAACATCCAAACCAACAACTCCTTCAAATCAAAATTCAAACTCTAATGCCAAATCTCCCACTCCTGGGTCAATATGACTTCATCAAACAATTAACAACCACGCCAACACATATCTCTCTAATGGAACTATTAAAAGAGTCACCTAGCTTTCAGATATTCTCACTCATGCTCTAAATGAATCACATGTTCCTCATACTCTCAATGTTCAACAGTTTTCAGGCTATGATCACAAACCTTACACCTAAACTCCTATCCTATCTTTTGGCCCTCAAGATATGTTGAACCCAAATCTGATTAACAATAACTCCTTGTACATCAAATCCTACGTTATAGACCATAAAGTCAAGAGAGTTCTTATCGAAAATGGAGCGGCTCTTAACATTTGTTCTATAAAAATGCTTCACTACCTTGGTCATACAATAGATGACTTAGATGTTAATATCATTACCATTCATGGTTATGATAATACCGAGCACTACATCTTGTGGTACCATCACTCTTCCCATACAAGTAGGCCTCGCAGCTCCTCGACACTATATGTCATGTAGTTGATGCAGAAACATCATATAACCTTCTTTTGGGTAGACCTTGGATACATGTGATGCAAGTACCTTCCACCTTCCATCAATGCATAAAGTTTCCACATAATGCAGAGAGTTCACCTTGCATGGTGATATTGAACCCTTTGAATATTGTAATTTTTTTCAAAGCAAGGTACAAAAAGAAAATTATTGTCCATCTACTGATAACACAACTGGATCTAGCACAACTCCTATTGTTACCAACTATATTGACCTAATGTAATATTGCGCCCTCATGCTTCCACATCTTCTTCTAAAGAATCTACATCTAAAGTGTCACCTGAGGATATTCCTCATGCCTCTGCACCTTCCTCTAAAGCATCTACATCTAAGGTGTCACCTGAAGTTACATTCTCCCATAAAGGCTTAGGTGAGTACACACTTGACAATACATTTCTTGTTGGAAAACTCCCATTATCACCTCACAGCTATGGGCATCCTAACACTCCTCATCTACGAGAACCTCTAGCTTACTATCTCTAAACACTCTTTGGAGATGATATGGATATCTAGAAGATGAACATATTCCAATCTCTCGATGACTCTTGGCTATACAAAGACAAGATGGCAGAATGCTACAAATCCACTTATTACACCAAGGGCCATAGAATGATGAAAAACATGAACTGGAAAGGAAGAGGCCTTGGCCCACAAGGACATGGTGTTCTTGAACCTATGAATATCAAGTCTAATCTTTACACATATGGTCTAGGATATGAGACATATGAGAAGAGGCCTATAGTCTTTGATGTATTACCTAGTGATGAGGACTCAGATTCCAAAGTTGAGACCGGTTCCACACATAGCCTCTTCAAAGACCTAGCTCAAAACTACACTTTTCCTCAATACTTATCCATTCAAACCCTTGATGTTGTTTATCCTTCCCTCATTGATCAAGACCAACAATGTCATATTTCCATGGACCTCTTTCAAAATGATGAGGCCATCCAGAGTTCCTCAGGGGCTCGAGACCCTTTTCCCTTGTCAGATCACAAGAAGGGTTTTGATATAAACCTTGATGCTACCACCTACTTTGGTGAAGAACTTACAATCTCCAATCCTAAAGAAAAATAAATTAAACACAAAAAAAAACAAATTATATCTCGCATAGTGAAAACCTTTCTGAGGCATTATACGAGAAAGCAAAAAAAATGAAAAAGAAAAAGAAAGAAAAGGATGCATCTCCTAGTGAAAACCTTTTAGAGGCACTAGAGAGAGGAGATTCGATCCAGAAATATCTAAAAATCTACACAAGCCTACAACATCATTTCAAGATAATGACACTTCTAAGTTGTTGGTAGAAGAGATGACAACCATTAACATTGGAACTGAAGACCAACCAAAATTGTTACAACTAGGTGCCAGTTTATCAAAAACTAAAATCAAATCCTTCACAACACTTCTAATCAGTTTTAGGATGTATTCACTTGGTCTTACAAAGATATGCCTAGCCTTGATCCTTCTCTTGTGGTTCATCACCTTGTGGTGCACCCAGATGCTAAACCTATAAAGCAAAAAACTACGTAAAATGCATCCCAAGGTCACATTGCTTGTTAAGGCCAAACTACAAAAATTATTGGATGCAAGATTCATATGGTGCATTGACTACTCAGAGTGGATATCTAATATGGTACCAATTGTGAAGAAGACCCCTAGAATCCATATTTTTATATATTTTTCATGACATTAACAAGGCATGTCCTAAGGATGATTTCCTTTTCCTAATATTGACATGATTGTCGATTCTACTATGGGCCATGAGATGTTATCCCTTATGGATGGATTTTCTGGGTATAACCAAATTCAAATTTCTGAAGAAGACCAACATAAAACAAATTTTACAACCCCATGGGGACATTTTGTTACAAGGTCATGCCTTTTGGCCTTAAAAATGCTTGGTGCAACTTATCAACGTGCCATGACTATTATTTTCCACAACCTTCTTCACGACATAATGGAGGATTATGTCGATGATATTATTGCTAAATCAAAGACTAGAGTGGATCATCCAATAGTTCTTAGGTGTATATTTGAGTGGTTAAGGGAGTATACAAGGTTCACCTTAATCCAAAAAAATGTGTCTTTGGTGTCACTTCAGAAAAACTTTTGGGATTCATTGTCTCACGAAGAGGAATTGAAGTGGACCCTACCAAGGTCAAAGCTATAATAGATATGCCACCTCCTCATAACCTTCAAAACTAAGGGGCCTACAAGGAAAAATATATTCTATTCATCACTTCATCATCTCTCAATTGGCAGATAAGTGCCATCACTTCAACCAATTTCTTAAGAAGGATGTCCAATTCAAATGGACACAAGACTATCAAGATGCCTTTAAAAATTGAAAGAATACCTAACATCTCCATCGGTACTATCATGCCACCTATACAAGATAAACCTATGTTGTTGTATACATCTGCAAAAACATGCCATTGGGGCAATTATTGGCACAACACAATGATAAGGGTCAGAACAAGTTGTGTATTACTTGAGCATAACTCTTCTTGAACATGAGACCAAGTATTCACAGGTTGAAAAGGCTTGTTTAGCAGTTGCTTATACTTTTGGCAAGTTGCGACACTATCTCCTAAATCATACCACCAAGCTAATTTCAAGGGTTGATCCTCTTAAGTACCTACTTTTGAGACCAGTCATAACAAGGATGAATGTCTAGCTGATTGCACTACTCAATGAATTTGACATTGAAATTATCAATCAAAAAGCTATCAAAGGTCAAGCACTAGTAGATCAAATCTAGCCAACACCACTTTCTAGGTTCACAACATTAAATTTTGAATTTCCAGATGAAGACCTTTTGTACATAGAAGCAAACCCTTATGGACATTATTCTTTGATGGATCTTACAACATCCATGGTTCTGGAGTAGGAATTGTCTTGTGTACACTAGATGGAGACCTCATACCTAAATCTTATCATATCATCTTCCCTTACACAAATAACATAAAAGTATGAAGCATTGATAACAGGCTTAGGGTTTTCTATCTCATGGCACCTACAAGAATTGACAGTTCTTGGTGATTCTCTTCTCATCATTAATCAAGTTAATGGAGAGTATCAAGTAAAATGAAAATATCTTACCCTATAAAAGAATGGTTGATATCCTTAGAGGGTATTTCTGATTATCAATTTTGAACAAGTTCCTCACATACAAAAAAAGCAATAGATGCCATGTCATGGAAACTATCACCTCCCTTCTTTCATTTGACACTAATCAAACTCACAACGAGTTCCTCATTGAACATATTTTGGTGCCCGCATATGAATTTCCGAGTCCACCATGGTTTGTGAGATTTTTGGTCCTGATCATCCCTAGTACCACAATATATATACCTTCATTCAAACCAAATCCTATCCTCCTAATTTTAATTCAGCTAATAAAAGAGCCTTAGCACAACGTGCTTTGTGCTACACCCTTCTTGTTGACACCTTGTATCAAAGAGGCTATGATGGGACTCTCTTAAGATGTCTCAATCAAGATGAAGCTAATCAAACACTAGCTAAAGTACATTTAGGTATTTTTGGTGCCCATACCAAGTGAAATAGTCCTTATAAAGAAGATTTTACGCATTGATACTATTAGCCCACAATGGAGGAAGATGCATGCAACTTTGTGAAGAAATGTCAAGCTTTCCAAAAACATGGTAATCTCATTCATGCACCATCCCAAGCCTTACAACCCATTACTTCACCTTGGCCTTTTTCAAAATGGGGACTCATTTAATTGGAAAAATAAAGCCCACATCTTCTGATGGCCACACATTTATTATAACTACCACTGAGTATTTCACCAAGTGGGTTGAGGCTATGCCTCTTACCAATGTTACTGGTGCAATATTTCTAAATTCATTTTCAACCATATTATCTATTTTGGCATCCCCACTACTATTATCACTGACAATGGTGGTTCTTTCAAAACAAGGATCTCAAGGCCCTAGCTAAAAATATAATATCCACCTAAAATGGGCTACACCCTACTATCCACAATGTAATGGCCAATCTAAAGCATCAAACAAGACTATCAAATCCATTCTAGAAAAAAAATTCAATAAACATGGACGTAATTGGCATACACAGTTGTATCCCACCCTTTGGGCCTACCACTTCCTTCCATACACCTACAGGAGCTACTCCATTTCTCCCTAGTATATGGATCTGAAGCCATATTACCTATCAAAGTTGAACTTCCTTCACTTCGTGTCTCCCTTCAACACCTCATTCATGAAGAGGATTACCATGTTACACACCTTACAGAGCTAGAATTACTAGACGAGAGATGACTTTGCACCTTAGACCATATGCATGTATATCAAAATAGACTACATTGTATAATTATAATCGCAAGATCAAACCTCGATAGTTTGAAATCGGTGATTTGGTCCTAAAGGAAAATCAGAAGAACACAACTAAACCACGAGAAAAATAGGGAAAATTTGAGCCTAATTGGTTGGGTCCTTATGTTATAACTTGCTAAATTTGGATCTAGCACATACAAACTATCTACCGAGGATGGAAAAGAGTTGAAGGAGCCTATGAATGCCATTCATCTTGAAGAATTTCTACTCCCGAGTCTCCGAAGAGTAACCCTTGTGCTTGGGGGCATATCAGTGCATCCACCTGTTTCATCATTTCACTTTGTTTCCCACTTGTAATTTTTCACCTCATCGTGTGTCGCATGTTTTCCTTATTAGGTTGTCATGCCCATTGTCTACCACTATTGTTCACCTTCCATTATGCATTTTTCACTTCCTTCATATGTATGTTGGTTTTGACTTGGGAATTTCCTTTCCCTCTTCTTTGGCATGTGGTTCAAAATTCCAAAAAGACCAAAAACTTCAAAAATGTTTCACAAAAATTCAAAAACAATATAAAATTGTTCAAAATCCCAAAAAAATAATATAAAATTGTTCAAAAACAAAAAAAACATACAAAATGTTTTGAAAATGCTTTCAAAAAAAAACACTCACTGACTATGTAATTTTGTTCACCATTTTCTTCATCTGATTGTTCCCAATCATCTTTTCCAATCAATCAAGCCACTCTTTCATAATGTAAATTTTCTTAGGGACATCACTTGGCTTTTGTTTTCTCTTGGGGGCAACTTGGCATCAAATATTTTTTTTATTAGTATGCTTTGTTCATTAGCTTGTTTTTTCACTTGTTCATTAGCTTTTTTGCTTGTTTAACATTTTTACATATGGATTTTTGTCTTGTATATTCTTAGCTTAGTCTCTTATGTTTGTTAGTTAGAATAACCAGTACTCTAGTGTATCTGAATGCTTATGGACCAATTGCAGGAAATTTATTTACATCTTAGTTCACATATAACTTTGGTGTGGATCCTTCTTGTTCATATTGGGTTTGTTTTTATTGCTTGTTTTGTATCTTTTTTTCATTTGCATGTGTTTTGTTTTTCTCTTGGTTTATTTAAGCCATGGAGCATTTTCCTTTTTGTTATTTTCATGTTTACTTGTATTTATTTGCATTTGTATTTCAAATTTCAAAAATCCAAAAATAAAAAAATCAAAAAAAATCAAAAAATCAAATATTTCAAAAATCCAAAAAAATCAAATCAAAAAAATTTTACAAAAATTTTTTTGAACAAACATTCACTTATCATAGAAATCCTACAATTGAAAACCCTTAAAGTGAATCATTCAACATCTCAATACAATCTTGATAAACATCATACTTTTATCTATTACCCTAGTGATCATGTGCCAATCTTACAACTATCACTTTCTTCCCTTTGCATGATATGCTAACTCTTTGGGGCAAGTCACAAAATTATTTTTCCTTCATGATATAACTTCACCGGGGCAATTTCAACTTTGATCATTTGCACAATGGATTCAACAAGAGTTTCATAAGGATTCACTTTAACTCCGCTCTTCTAGTCTGATCCTATTCCCACTTGGGAGCATTTGTATCTACTTAATCATCATTGTGGCATGCATTAGGGGCATGGTTGATTGTCTTCTTTTTCAATTTGTGTTGCATTGTTGATGTTTACTCTTTTTGGACCACTTACAAGTAGTGTGATCACATCTTGGTTCCTTTATAACCTTGGTGTTGACACCTACTTTGTATATTGGGTTTGTTTCCTTTTTATCTTTTCTTTGTTGTGTGTGTTTGTTTACATGCATTTAGGTTAACCATCTTGATTCTTTCATAATCATGGTGAAAACTCTATTATGCAACAAAAAAAATTAGGTTGCTCTAAAAATTACTCTCCAAATGACGCTCATGCTACGAGCACATTCCTTTCCCATCCTTGTTCTAATCCCTTGTTTTCCTTCCTATCAAGCATTGTTCCACCACCTTGCTATGTCATCATCCACCCACTTGAGGGGGCATTCCTTATACCATTATAATCACTGGGGCATCCTAATGCTTCATTGTTTTCGGGGCATCCCAATGCTTCACAATTTTTCCTCACCGATCTGCATGCATCTACTATCTTTAAAACACTATTACTTTGCAATAGCACTTTAAAGAGGGGAAAATGTAGACACCCCAAAATTACACACTGTTTCCACATGTTCCCAGTGTTATCCTAATACACCCTATTATTCACCCATTTGTGATTAATTGATTAAATTAATTAATTCATACACATTATACCCTTTGGATTAATTAAATTAATCCCATGTATCCTTAGTACCCCTTTAGCTAAGTTAATTATTATTTATTAATTAAATAATTAATTAATTAAGTGTGTGCACATCCTAGTCAACTGCCACTTGATCAACATCCACCTAGACTCCACTTAGACTCCACTTGGACTCCTATCCTTATCCTAGTTAACTGCACTTCTAGAATCCTAGAAAGGTGGGGGCAATTGAATTACACGTACAACCACCTTTCTAGATGCAACTTTTGCAATTAATTCATTTACGCCCCTAAATTCCTCGACACTACTGTAACCTCCTCCAATGCTATTTTTAGCATATGCATTCACCCATATGTAACTAATTTCCAACTACTTCTACCTCTATAAATTACATGCTTACTCTCTTACAAATCCTCTTAGATTTAAGTACAATCACTCTGCTAAAATTTCCTAAGTCAAAACATTTATGTTTGTAGCATTTACACTCATATTTAGATAGCATTCAAGAGTACCCACATTCATTTGCAAGGTTCCACAGGCAAGGCCCGCATAACCTTACTGAGGTTTACATTGAAGGAATTACAGGGAGGATTACACATTTAGTTGATTATTTTCAATTTATTGTAGTTTTTCATAGCTTACAATTGCGACCCAAACCACACTACCCTCACTCTCTGTGTAATCATAGAGAGCCTAAAATGCCTTTTTAATAAGTTTACTACCTATTTCCCCTACCGACATTGGTTTCCTAACCAACATCATTTTCATTTATATATTGGAATAGGTCACCTGACCGATAGTGGTCTTTGTGTTAATTTATATTCTTAGATCAGCAAGCCTTCCATTCATCCAAAACCAACACAAACCTTGACCAATTATCCCTAGACCGTTATCGGACCTTTGAAAAACCTGCCTTACTTGAAGAAACCCCGATTCTAAATAGATTTAGTGTTACATTCGATATATATCTTACAATCTAATTTTATTATGTGTATGAGAAACCGAAATAACTACATTATAATAGGACCTATTTATTTAAGTTTCATATTTACATTAAATTGTTATTAAATAGTGGATTAAAAACCTCTCTAGGAAGCACCACGCTTCTTGGATCTAGCATACACTAGGAAATCCATTGTCATATGTTATTTAATACTCTTCTTGTGGTCTTTCTTTGCATTTACATTTAGTCCTTCACAAAAAAAGGAGTTCTCTATGATCAACTTGGATAATGTCAACAATGCACGCATTCTACCTTCCACCTTCACTTCACAGGTCTTCCTCCTTAATCATTTACCCTCTTTCTGTTTCATCCTATAAAGCATAAAATTATTTGTGAAACATTTTTGCATGCCTAGTGGGACCCTCTCTTGGGTTCATTTCATTTTCTTCCTAAAGGGAAATATTGTGTGTGTCTCTTTCTTTCTAAAAATACACATTTAATCTTCTCCCTGGTAACATTCTCTTCTTCTAATTGATCTAAAGGACATTTGTAATTTGGTGCTTAAAACGAATCATTTATTTCTTCTTGTATTTTCATAGTAGTGAAAGAGCACGTTCTTGAACTATTCATCATTTGCTTCATTGAATCTAATTGTCTATTTGGGTTCTAAAATTTTTTGTATTTCATTCTTATATGCTTTGCATTTTAGCTAATTTAAATTGTTGGTAACCTATATGCTGAAATTCATGACCAGTTGATGGTTGAACTATTGAATCATAGTTCACTTTGTGCACACACACCCCAAACCAAATTAGTGAAAAAAACAACTCAATGCTTAAACATATTCTTTCCCGGTATTTACTGTTAACGACTAATAATCAGATTAGTGGTGGAACTACTCCGTGTTCTAGTGAGTCATCATATCAGAGTAGGGCCTCGCATACATATCGGGGACGCCAACACAAAATTTACCTGAAACCAACCATACTTTTCATTTTTTGTAAGGCACCTTCGTTAACCAAATATTCTATTCTATTCACAAGTCATTCCTAAATGGTATAAGCCACAACATAAAATCTATAGTATAGGATTTCATGTTTGTTAGCTTTTTCTTTATTTTTGTTTTGAGGTGTGAGTTTGTATTTCTCAATTTTTCTCTCCCTACATACTCCACAATCATAGTTGGTGTATTCTGACTATTTATGAGTGTGTTAGGATCTATCATTGTTATACTTAGAATTTTGGGTTAGCCTTTTATTTGATCTAAATCACTAAAATTCACTTTTTCCATCTCTTCACATATTTCACAGTAATCGGTTTCGGGACCACTATCACCATCGCAACATCATTATACCATCATCGGTTGATTGACCGCCATCGGTTGTATGCTTCTTTTGGTTATTTTTGAAAAAATAGCATTCAATCTACATTTTTTTCTTTCTGTAACTTGTTCTATCACCTTATCGTATTTTTTTATTCTATTATCACCTACAAAGTTAAGATCCATCTCATTCATACCTTTTCTTCTCTAGATTTTAATCTGCTATTCACTCACAAGTAGTCGGTATTGGTCCAGCAACCATCATCCGTTAATTAATCATACCGCCATTGGTTTATCCATTGACCATTGTTGGCTTGTGTTCTATTTTGGTCACTTAACTAACAAAGTGTTCAAATAACTTCCATCACTTGTTATGACTTATTCTATCACTCCACTACATTTATGGGTCTTGTATATCACCTTCGAAACCTAGTTTCACCGGTTATTCACCATTTATAGCCAAGTTTTCAAATCTTTAAATTTTACATATACTACCAACATCGGTTCATCGACCGACATGGGTTATGCACTATCTATACTGGCATCGACTACCTAACCGGAATTAGTCTCTATGTTCAGTTGTTCAATCAAAACAATGACCAAATTTTATCTTTCAAATCCATTTTGTTTCATCTTTCTCGTGTTTCGTATCATCAACAAAGCTCGATTACCAATTCTACTATTAGTCACATGGTTATGACTTGTAGATAAGCTAACACTCTTGTGTTTCACACTATCTAGCAGCTCACTCTCACCTATCCCTTCACCACCTTCCATATTATCACCTATGGACCCCAACCAGCCCATTACCATACATACCAAAGGTGACGAGAAGTTTGCAAGACTCCTTGATCAAAACCCTATTGCAGACCGTAACATTACCTCCCTCACTCATCAACCCATGACTCATTATGACAAATTATATATGGCATGGCTATATCTCTTCCTCCCCACATTTCCCCCACTTCCGCATCAGCCACTACTAACACATCATTCCCCTCTTTGCCTTATTGCATGTGGTTTCCAGCTTAACTCCACATTACCGATATTTGTCCCACCTACAACAAATTTTGTGCCCTCGATGTCCATCGCCCTATAATTTATACCTTATCATCATCCATTTCCCTTAATACAAACATACCTACATCATCCACTTCCCATGTACCTTTTTCATCCCAGCCACCTCTAGTGTCGGCAGCCCACACTCCCTTCCAAAATCTTGTCCTCTCCATCCCATGCAGTCTCTTCCACCAATCACTATGAGAGTCGTTACGGCCATCCCACCTACCTACACCTATAATTAACAATCACCTATCTCATATATCGCTTATCCTAGGTATTTCCCCATGACATCCATCTCGTCCTATATTCCCTCATCATATTTTTCATACTCAACACCACCACATACTAGAGTGTCATCCACATCATACCCATCTTATCTCCCCCTTATACTGCAGGGGGTGCTCCGTCATCATAGCCCACAAATGATCTTATCAAAATGATGATGGAAAATATGTAGACATTAGAAGCATCTGTCTTCGGCTCACATAACTCTCTGACATACGATGAGATTTGCAACGAGCCTATTCACTTTTCCGTTCCGATTCGTCCATACCCTACGCATTGGGAAATGCCAAAATTCAATTGATTCAATAGCAAAGAAGACCCACAACAACATTTTTGGTCTTTTAAACATGTGTGTTATCTCATCACTCACGATGATGCTTTGTTACTATGAACATTTCCAATGTCCTTGAGGAGACCTGATTTATATTTGTATAGTGCTCTACCTAGGCACTCCCTCTTTTCATTTAATCAGGTAGCTTAAGATTTTCTAGACCAATTTTATATGAACATTGTCAAGAAGGTCACAATGATAGACTTGTATGCGATACGTCGGTGAGAGGATGGGTCTATTGTAGAATTTATTGCTCATTGGCGAGTTCGATTAATCAACTCACATTCCAACTGTCTCAAACCGAGTTAATAGAGTTGTTTACCTGAGCTTGTGCTAGACACATCTCACCAACTCTCTAAGTCCAAACTTTCCATAAATTCGACGAGGTATTCACAATCGCTCAGAAACTTGAAATCCGCACTATTGAGGAGAAAAGTTGCAATTACGTAATAAAAATGCTCCCTTCAAAACTAATGATTCTTCTTCTTTGTCCAAACCAAAAAATAATTATTCTAAAGAAAAAGGATCTACCAATGTATTGGTTTTAAAATCCTGACCTTCTCATCCATCCAACTGATAAAAACCTTCTTCCAATCTTTCCCCTATTAAAACTCTCCATTTTAAGTGGGAAAAATGAAAATATACTCCCATTAGAGAACCTTATTCTTCTATTTTGGAAAAACTTCTAAAATATGGAGCAACCACCCTTCCACCCGTAAAAACACATACTGGGTTTTGACCCTTCCCGTATTACTACACGCATGATATAAGGAGAATGATTATTGCAACTATCACCATGTAAGAGGTCATAGTGATGGTAATAGTATAACTTTCAAAAACATCATCCAAGAATTGTTAGATAATATAGACCTAGTCTTGGATAACCCCAATGCACCAACCAACCAAAATCTCCACATCTTCAAGAATCTATTTCCAAATCACACCCCATCATCTAGCCAAGCTGTTTTGAAACCTCAACTAATGATACCAATGTTCGAGAGGTCCATTCCATTTTTGATATCATAGAGGCTCCTTCACTCAGTTTCCTCCCCATCTCATCTATTGAGGAAATTCTTACACGAGATCCTCCAACTAGGGATGCATCTGTTTCATCTGCTTCTCTACCCATGGAGGAGTCTGATTCGTAAAATTCTAGTTTTGAACTCTACGAAATCACACTATTATGTTGTTCTAATTTCAACTTTGGAATATGAAAGACTGATTAAATATTAGAGATTTAGTAACTAATGATCTAATGCTATAGAAAGGAAATTGCATAGAATAGGAAAGAATTCAAACTCCAAACACCAATAATTTTATCCTAGAAACCCTAATGGAGGAAAACTAGTCAAGAAGGGAAAAATGCTCTTTCTTGCCACTTTTATTTGTTAATTATTGAAAATTACAGATTACAAGAAGTAGAAAAAGGAGACAATAATGTAAACCTCTCCCTTCCTATGCTTGCTTTATCTGTTTTTACACCTTGATCCTACAATTCCACTATATCACTATAGATCTTGTTCACTTACTCTCATATAATTAATACTTTACTTCTTGATCTCTATGGATCTTCAAATAATCAATTCTCTTGCTCCTCCTTATATTTATAGCCTTTTCCCATGTCTTCCCTTGCACTAGAGAATGTGAAATGTTAGGGAGGGAAGATACATAATTGAGCACTTAAAATTTGCATCCATTCATGCTCCATTTCTCTTTTTGTTTAGAAGTGTCAGGACCACCACCCTGAGTAGAATGGTGGTTTTAGGACTTCGCCTAGTGGGTGCGGTTATAGGACCTCCTCCCTATAAGGTGGTGGTTCTATGACCGCCACTCCACAGACAAAGTGGTGGTTCTATCCGGAACCTCTGCTTTGCCTTATTTCTCTTCATTTTCTTTAGTTCTCCTTCTTGGTGCTTTGATGGAAATGATGAAGAGGTGTTTTTTTTCTAGATCCTTATGGATACCTCCTCTTCTTAGGAGGATTTTTGTCACATAAAATCTTAGTGGGGGAGTGGTAGAGGAATCAACTCCATCTCTTTCTCCTTCAAGTACCACTGGGTCTGCCTTGGTGTCTTCTCTCATCCAACCTGCCAAGACTCCTATGGATCTCTGGTTTTCTACTCTAGTGCTACATCTTCCTCTGAGTTTCCTTGAGTACAATCCTCTTTGGAAGGAATATTTTATATGTTTCCTTATTTTTCATGCATAGATGGCTTTAGTAGGTGCAAGCTCTTGCAACTTTCTATCACATGCATCCAGTAGGAAGTGTGGCTTAAGGTTTTTTTCCAACCTTCTCAAGTATGGAAAAGGTCCCATACTATAGTGGTTTAGTCCTTCTTTCTTATATTTGTCTCTTGAGATGGATTGCATGAATCCTCTCCATGTATGTTACTTGTTATAGTCACCATTTTCCTTGTATCTCCTCTTCTCCTTACTACCCCATGGTCATCCTCAGTGAATCCATATGTAGATACAGTGACTGCATAGAGAAAGTTTTGTTTTCTCCTTGAATGAGTAGTTCCTATGGTGGATTCTTCTGTAAAAATGTACAAGTGATATCAAAATTATCCATCCTTGGGTTAGAAATATCCATGTTGTCACGTCCATTTTTTATTTTCTTCCATTGAAAGTAAAAAAACTGATGATTTTCTTGAATAAGTCTCGGTTCTTGGTTGACACTTATCAGAGCCTTCTTTTATTTTCTTTGGTGTGCCTGGATGTTGAAACTGACTCCATCCTTGACCAATCTGTACCCATTCTCCCTCCTTGTGAACATATCATCCCTAGCATACAAGTAAGGAATTATGAAGAAAACATTAATTACATGTTGTGGAATGATATCAGCATCTAATACATTAATATATTGGGTATTTATCCCAAAATGAAAATTACATTTCTTGTATCTTGTATTTCTACACCACTCTTCACCCATTCCAATGGGTATGGATGTGAATGTGCATAAGTCTCTCTGCATCAAAAATTAGATTTGACCGAGAACTAGAATCTAGTAAAGTGTTTACCTTAGTCTTCTTTATTTGGATTCTAATTTGAAATAGCTTACTCATCTCTTCTTCTTCTTATACCCCATACATGTTGGTGACCATGCATCCTAGCTGCTCGTTTACATCCGAATCATCCTCAATCTCCACCTCTCCTGTCTGTCTTCACAAAGTGGCCACGATTTCTTAGAATCCTTGGTTTGGTGCTTTAGAGTGCAGTCTGGATGTAACTTCCAACATGTGGCTTCAATATGTCCATTTATATCACAGTTTTTATAGAAATTCTTAGGATCTTTACAATTATGAAATGTAGTAGTAGAATTTTTACCTTTCTATTTACCTCTACTACTTGTCTTTCCTTGTTCTTTTTCCCGTTGATCTGTTGATTGGTCTCCTTTTTGGATCTCTTTCTCCTTGCTTCTTCTCACCATCAATGTAGTATGCTTGTATACAAGCTTCATTGAGATTCTTGGGCTTCATGGAGATTACCTTCCTTAAAAGGTGATTGTGAAGTCCTCTTAAATACTTAGTCGAATTTCTTCATCCTCCAAGTCCATATTAAGCAATATGGCTTGTCTCCAAAATTTTGTAGTGTAGTCTTGCATACTTTGAATGCTTCCCTACCTAAAGTAATGCCACTTAAACATCATGTTAGTCTTGTGGCCAATAGGATAGAAGTTAGCTCTAATCAATTCTTTAAAACCCTTCCAAGTACTGATAATAGGATGTTTCTAATTTTCACAAGTGGCTAGATGGGTTTCCCACCAAACCAAATCATGAAATTCCATTTTGAGATGTGCAAAGGTGATCCTTTGTGCCTTAGTGACATTATGCACACTAAAATAGACTTCCTACTGTTTTATCCACTTATCAAGAAATTATTCATCTAATTTTCCTTCAAAGTTCTATATTTCCACTTTCGTTTCAACTTTAAAAGGTGTATGAGTAGATTTTACCTTTTCACTTACAATTGGTGTCTCTTCTTCATGCTCTTCCCATTCTTCCTATTCATGGATCTTATATATACTTTGAATTTTTCGTCAAGTTCTCGAACCACCGAGTCCATGGAATCTTGCTTAACCAAAGCCATCTTTTACATATCTGAAAGCTCTTCTTGTTTTCTATGTAACCTATCCATCATGGTCTCTAACATCTCGACTCTAGAGAACAAGTTCTCTTCCTCCATTTAAGTTTGAATTCCCTGTTTCCACTTCTTTGTAGAAATATCTTGCTCACAAGGTAAAACTTATTTTCCTTTAAACCTTGTCACTATCATACAAATCATAAGAAATAATTGAATACCACATTCCTAGATATATAATCAGCTCTAATACCAAAATGATCCGTAAACTTCTACTTTGGAACTCTATGAAATCACACTATTATGTTGTTCTACTTTCAACTTTCGAAAATGATATACTAATTGAAGATTATAGCTTTAGTGACTGATTATATAGTGCTATAGAAAGGAAATTGTAGAGAATAGGAAGGAATTCAAACTCCAAACACTAACAATGTTATCTTGGAAACCTATAATGGAGGAAAACAAGTCGAGAAGGGAAAAACACTCTTTATTTCCACTTTTATTGGTTAATTATAGACAATTACATATTACAAGAAGTAGAAAATGGAGAAAAAAATGTAAACCTCTCCCTTCCTATGCTTGCTTGCTCTATTTCTACACCTTGCTCCTACAATTCCACTCCAACACTGAAGATCTTGCTTACTTTCTCTCATATAATTAATACTTTGCTTCTTGATCTCTCTAGATCTTTGAATAATCAATTCTCTTGATCCTCCTTGTATTTATAGCCTTCTCCCATGCCATCCAATGCATTGGAGAATGAGAAAGGTCATTGAGGGAAGAGACACAGTTGAGACCTTCAAATTCACATCCATTTATGCTCCATTTCTCTTTTCTATTCAAAAGTGTCAAGACCCTCGCCCTCGCTAAATAGAGGTTTTAGGACCACTACCCTAGTTAGACGTTGGTTACAGGACCACTTCCCTATAGGGAGGTAGTTATGTAACCGCTGCTTTACACATAGTGATGGTTCTATTGAGAACCTCTATTTACCTCATTTCTCTTCTTTTTCTTCAATTCTCCATCTTGGTGCTGATTAAAATGATGAAGTAGTGTGTTTTTTTCCTAGATCCCTATAGATCAGATTCTACCTTACCTTCTCCTTTATCTACAAAGATAAGTATTTTTATCTTCGGATGCATCTATCCCACTCATGTCGCCACTTGTCGAGAAGCCCACATTGCCCATTCTTCTACCTATGGAAGAGCCCATTGTACTCTCTTCTTTACCAAGGAATATCCTTTACAATCAACCTTGCCTCCTCCTCTATCTATAAAGGACTTGTTAGTGGAATCTCTTCCTGTTAGAGAAAATTCCCACTAGATTTTAAAAACCATGTCAACTTAATATCACCTCTTCTATCCATAAAGTATGTAACTAACCATTTCCATGTCTTACAGACATTATTTACAGGTATTACTACCAAATAAACATAATCCCCCTCCACTTTTGTGTCATTCTCATGTTTGGCTGACCACTTGGATTATGTTGAAAATTCCATGCTTTGGGATGCCTTCAACTTCCTATCTCAACTCAAATGCAGATGTTGTTTCCTGACACTTCCATGATCTATCCAAAGGTGTTTAAGACAATCAAACCCACCATGCCCATAGTAGTTTCCACTTCTTCATCACCCTCACCCACATATAAACCATTAGCATCAAGAAAAATTTCCCATGTGCCTAAAACCCTACTCGCACCCATACCTTCTCTCGCGCTTCAAACTCATTACCACATTAGGAGTCATGCTGACATCAAGCCTAATCCATCCTCCTATCAAACCGGATTTATCCACATCCTTGCAAATTGTCACAAAGACTATTCCCCCACCTAAGAGGAAGACCCAACCTCTTAGGCTGCATACACCGGATTTTTCCACTACCCCTCTATCACCTTCACCACTTCCATCTATCCTAGGTCTATACCATAAACCTTGGTCAAGCACCTCCTATCCAAAGTATACTAAAAACATAAGTAGCCCACTTATTTATCATGATCCTCTGTTCTACCCAAATTACCTAAACAACCTACACATTCACTGTTACCTACATCCTTTTTACCTCCCATACCTACACCACTTCCTGTATCCTCATCATTACCCATGCCATTCCCTCCTCCTCTACCAATAATTTCCACATGATATCCTACCATTGTATTCACCACACCTCCATTATCTTCTTGGATAACCCATCCCCTTTCGCCATCAACCTTCCCTTATACATCACATACTCCTTCTACACCTTTACCCAAGAAGGTGAAACCCAAGCCTAAAGTTCTACTACCTTCCAAAGAGGTAGTTAAACCTACATCACCTCTAATAACCAGCTCACTAGCTACACCTTTACCCAAGAAGGTGCAACCCAAACCCAAAACCGTACTATCTACCAAACAAGTCGTCAAACTTACTCAACCTCAAATTCCACCTCTAGTGATGCCTCTCCCACTGAAGTCACCCAAACTTCCATCTAGACCCACACTCACTTCACATTGTGATCCATTGGTAGGGTCTTATGCCAACATCTTAGCTAACCTTTTGGAAACCTATTTCATCACCTTACCACTACTTTGACCTTATTACCCACTCAAACCTAAACCGAAGGGTTTGATGATACCAAAATTTGTGATTACCATCGTGTGTCGGGCATGATGTAGACAACTATAAGGCTCTTAAGACTATTCTTCTCCAACTATGTCCTCTCGAAGAGAACTTTGATGAAGATGACCTTGTTAGTGCAAAATCACAAAGACCCCCGACGCAGATCGTGGCTTCTAGGTTGATCACTCAGCATCCAAAGTGATTGCACAACATGGAAACCTCTCTCCAAGCATGGGACTTGTAAAACCGAGAGAGGAATCTCCAGAGAAGGCCGGTTCCTGCTCCTAAACTACTCGCCACAAGCTATTCCAGGTGTAGGTAAGCTAATCTAATCCTAATCTAACCATGCCAAGGAGACAGAGAGGGAGAGAGAAGGGAAAAAAGCAAAAGCCTACACTAAAATGGTGATACACCAGAGAAGGAGAATGTTGAACCTCTATCAAAACTGCCATGGGACAAAGAGAGGTGAGCAATGGGAAGGATGGATAGATGCATCATAGGCCCAAGGATAGATTTCACACAGAAAATGTCCCAAAACTCCATGAACACAGCTCCAAACCTGCAATGAACATTCAAACATGCACAAATACCTGCAATGAAGAGAGGCAAGAAGAGAACAAGAAAAAACGAGAAAGGATGGACAAATGCATCACAAAACACGTTTTGTTGCTCCGTGGTTTGCAGCATTTAACATCATTCCATTAGTAAAAGGCAAAAACGCCATTACAGAGCAGGGAGGAGGTTCGAACTCCATTTTCAACCCTAGAGAAGAAAAGAAGGGAGGGTAGAGTAGAAAGAAT
Source organism: Taxus wallichiana var. yunnanensis (assembly GCA_018340775.1). NCBI lineage: Eukaryota > Viridiplantae > Streptophyta > Pinopsida > Cupressales > Taxaceae > Taxus > Taxus wallichiana. The sequence goes on along the minus strand of CM031239.1, from coordinate 232,308,705 downwards.
GAACCACCTCTTATTTTTGAGCCAAATCTGGCTTTTTACATTGCATGGGTCGAGCCCAGGGGACAGAAATGTGGGAAAACGTGCAAGCCCATTCCTCATTGATTGCATATGCATTAAAACGGCATGGGATACCTTACCAACCCATACCCTGCCATCTTTTCACCGATTTGGAGGAGAATGCGACCCATTTGCATTAATTTGGCCACTGAAATGTCACTTCTGGCCGTGCTGAAGAAGAATGCGACCCATTAGCATTAAAACAGGTTGTTGAAACGTCACCTCTGGCCATTATCACGCGTCAGAGCCGTTTCTTGATTTTCTCTCTCTAGACTACACCAAAACTCAAGATTGATCCCAGAATCATGCAGATAATTTCAACAGCTTTCCGTTGATATAAAGAACGTGCAAATTTGAGCTCTGGATCAAAAGATATGGTGATCTGAAGATTTAGGGCACTAATGCACTCAAAACGGATTTTGAAATATTTTCCCGCGCTTCGCCACCTGGATGACACGTGGCACGCATTGATTGGTCACATGATTCTCTCTCCTCTACCTTTCGGGGCTTTCTTTTGAAATTTCCTTGTGGGCCCCTGCTGGGACACGTGGCGCTATTTCATTGGTTCGGATCAGTGCTCGAAAACTCACCCCTTTGACTTTTCTGGACCTTTCCCCTTGTGACACGTGTCATGCGTTGATTGGTCCTCGGCCCTGCCGGCTCTTTCATGCCCTTCGCGTCTTTTTGTCCTGGATGTCCCAAACCGTTTGGGACATAAACCTCCGATCCGCCCGAAATGGGCTTCCTTGTCCCGATTCGGCCGATGACACGTGGCGCTGCTTGATTGGCTTTCGGCTCCTTCGGCGATCCGCGTCCCGCGCGTCCCTTTGTCCCATTTGGCACAGTGCTGAAATTTCCCATTTCGGCCGAACCGGCCGGTTCACGTCTTTTTGTCCCATATGTCCCACTTTGTTTCGGACTGCCTTGACCTTTTTCGCCTGGTTCGGCCGGTTCGCATACTCGGGGCCCAAATGTCCCATTTGCTTTCTGGACCATTTGTTCCCATTTCAAATTGAACCGCCGGTTCGGGTCCTTTATGTACTCTTGTCCCGAACTCGTCCCGCCAAAGAGTTAGTCGATTTTCTTTCTTTTTCGGCCGGATCGGCTTCTCGCGCCCGCCACGTACTTCTGGCCCGATTGTCCCAAATGCTTAGCGGGCCGCCTGGAGGCTTTTCGGCCGATCCGCGCCTTCCGCGTACATTCGTTCCAATTGTCCCAAAGGTGACCTTGAGCAGGACTTAGCCAATTTTCATGATTTTTTCTGGATCAACCTACTTGCCTGGAACTGCAAAACTCTGATGCATGTTATCAAAATTTACCCTGGGGGGGTGAAATTTTGACAACAGTTTTGACGACTCAGCGGGGTCACCTGCCTGCTAGGTGAAAAGACCAGTTGCCTGAAGCAATCCATTGGGCATGGAGTCATGAGTAGTATCCTGAAAACTGATCTGAACTTTGAAAACCTCCCCTCTGAGCCACTTGAAATCCACCGGACATGGAGTCATTCTCACCAAAAACCACTGAAAAGAACTGTGCAAGAGCAAAACCAGCAACACCAAAAACTATGTACAAAACTGAAAATCATACATGCCCCAAATGGAACATGCAGAGTGTGCACAAGCACTTCTTCTGCTGAAAGCAAACCTAGCTACTCTACTTAATCGAAGCAAAGGCAAGCTAAACAAACCTCGCAATCGTTGTGAGAAATAGCTTCCTTTCTTCAAAATTGGCAGCCATGCAATTGATTTGCACTCGATCATGGCTGTTTGATGGATGGAAAATCAACAAGAAGCTGGTCTTCCACCCAAATCATCAAGGTATCAATCAAAACAAATCCAATACCTCTTTTAGTTGCTCTGCATTTGATCAAGAGGTATGGCAGCTGATCCTTGGTACTTTGTAGCTCATCCTCATGCCCAGAAGTGAGCATGACCGGTTGTGGCTTCTCCTTTGGCTCCAATGAAGCCAAATACCTGATTGGGCAAGGTCTGATCCGTTTGATATGCCCATTGCTGTGATTTTCAACTCCAAAAATGGAGTCTTCTTGTAGACCCTCTTGAATGGATGATGTGGAAGAAATGGTGGAATCCTTCTGTCCTTTCTCTTCCTCCAATGAAGAACATGGAAGATTTAAATCTTCCAATTTTGATTCCAAAGGGCTGCTATAAGATGCAGGCTGTTGCAAATGAAAGCTCTCCTCCATGACAGCAGACTCTGGTGTTTGGAATGTGGATGATGAAAGAGAGAATGGTGAAAACTCAACCGGCTCTTCTCCATCAAAACAGTCCTCCAAATCTGACAGGTAAACTACCTCATTGCTGTCCCACTGTTCATGTTCAACTTCCTCCATGGTGTCCTCTTGATCTGCAACTTGACCACCATGGTTTCCTTCACTCTCCAATATTGAGTTTGAGAGATCAAACTCCTCTTCAGTACTAGAATTTGAGAGAGATGAAGTGGAAAGAAGAACTGAAGGTTCTCCTGTAGCCTGCTTTGTGCTCAAAGCCCGTGGATCTGCACTTTTCTCCTTCACAGCTAGATTGTGCTCCTCTTCTTTTGGATTTGGAGCAGCTTCTCCTTCCTCCAATGTTTGAAGGAAATCTTGCTCTTGATTGAACTCTTCCTCCAGCATGAAGTTTGTCAAGTCAAACTCTTCAATCTGCTGCTCTAGAGGACAAGTTGGGGCTGCAAGATCTTCTTCTTCTGCTGCAACAAAATCAGTCCTGACCACCATTTGTTCTCCAACCCTAGCCTCTTCTGTAGGCTTAACCATCAAGGGGATCTTTGTTATCCCAAATTTGAGAGCCCAACTCTTCAGACTTTGAATTTCTTCATCTTTGTTTGGCCTCTCTTTTTGCTGTTGTTTTCCTTGACTGGCATTCTGATTTTCATCCTCCCAACATGGATTTGGGAATGCAAGAGGAGGGATGGGTTGAAACTCAACTGATTTGACAATTTTTTGTGGTGGTGGAGGAGATGAAACCTCTTGTTTCTTTGGAGGAGGGGGTGTTTCTGTTAGCTCTTGTGGAGGGGATGACTGTCTAGAAGGAAAAAGGAAAGAAGAATTGAGATGAGGTGGAAGACTAGGAGATGGAGAGATGGATTCAACACTTGGGACAGCAGATGGAGGGTTTGAAACTTGACACTGCTGAAATGAAACAGATTGGGAAAGAGGAAAAGAAAAGGCATGAGAAGGTGTGCTTACCCGTTGACAAGGTTGTTGAATACTCCTCTCATACACCTCTATTTCTTCAATCCACTTTGCAAGCAAAGGCAGCGTTGCAATCATGAAGTCAAGCTTCTCCTGAGGGCTGTAATGCCTTGGAAAAGGTCCCACCCATGGACAGGGTGCTCCACAACCGATTCCAAAAGCTTTCATTTGTGCTTGAGCCCTGGACTGCACCATCCCCACCTCCATTTTTTGGATTTTCTCCAATGTACCAAAGATCTTGATCTCGATGGTCTTCATTGTATGCATACTCTTGCTCTTGGAAAGCTCCATAGCCAAACTAACTTTGGCACTGCTACTCATATGGGTATGCATACTGATCTTGAATCTGCTCAAAATGCTGATTTGGAGGATTTGTAAAACATGTTGGAGGTGGAATATACTGCTGTTGTTGATGTGAATTCCATGATGGAAACGAAGTCATGATTGCACAACTTCATGGAATGGAAAAGAATGAAAGGGATGGAAAGAAAGATGGATGAAAATGGATGGAAACGGGTCTGCAAGCTTAGAGAAATGGGTTGCTGATCATATGGAGTCACCAGATGTGTTTGTAAGTGCCTCCAAAGGCTGAAATCTTCACAGGAACACACCAACCTGTAAAAGATGAAGTGGAAGACCTCTAAGGTCCCACCGGGCGTGCCAAAACTGTTGAGGTTGCACGGTGGCTTAAGATTTTCTATTTGATAATGAGACACCTCTGAAAGATGAAACTCTAACTTCTGTGATGTCCCACCCGGCGTGCCAAAATCGTTAGTGCAAAATCACAAGCACTCGGACACAGATTAGGCTTCTAGGATGATCACTCGTGCATCCAAGGTGATTGCACAACATGGAAACCTCTCTCCAAGCGTGGGACTTGTAAAACCGAGAGAGGAATCTCCAGAGAAGGCTGGTTCCTGCTCCTAAACTACCCGCCACAAGCTATTCCAAAGGTAGGCAAGCTAATCTAATCCTAATCTAACCATGCCAAGGAGACAGAGAGGGAGAGAGAAGGGAAAAAAAGTAAAAGCCTACACTAAAACGGTGATACACCGAGAAGGAGAATGTTGAACCTCTATCAAAACTGCCATGGGACAAAGAGAGGTGAGCAATGGGAAGGATGGATAGATGCATCACAGGCCCAAGGATAGATTTCACATGAAAATGTCCCAAAACTCCATGAACACAAATCTCAGACACTACAATGAACATTCAAACATGCACAAATACTGCAATGAAGAGAGGCAAGAAGAGAACAAGCAAAAATGAGCAAGGATGGACAGATGCATCACAAAACACGTTTTGTTGCTCCAGAAGTTTGCACAGAACATCATTCCATTAGTAAAAGGCAAAAATGCCATTACAGAGCAGGGAGGAGGTTCGAACTCCATTTTCAACCCCTAGAGAAGAAAAGAAGGGAGGGCAGAGCAGAAAGAATGAACCAACTTCTATTTTTGAGCCAAATCTGGCTTTTTACATTGCATGGGTCGAGCCCAGGGGACAGAAATGTGGGAAAACGTGCCAACCCATTCCTCATTGATTGCATATGCATTAAAACGGCATGGGATACCTTACCAACCCATACCCTACCATCTTTTCACCGATTTGGAGGAGAATGCGACCCATTTGCATTAATTTGGCCACTGAAATGTCACTTCTGGCCGTGCTGAAGAAGAATGCGACCCATTAGCATTAAAACAAGTTGTTGAAACGTCGCCTCTGGCCATTATCACGCGTCAGATCCGTTTCTCAATTTTCTCTCTCTAGACTGCACACAAAACTCGAGATTGATCCTTAATCATGCATATAATTTCAACAAAGATTTCCGTTGATATAAAGAACGCAAATCCGAGCTCTGATCAAAAGATATGGCGATCTGAAGATTTAGGGCACGGATGCACCAAAACGGATTTTGAAATATTTCCCGCGCTTCGCCACCTGATGACACATGGCACATTGATTGATCGTCGCATGATTCTCTCTCTCTCTACCTTTCGACGGGCTTTCTTTTGAAATTTCCTTGTGGGCCCCTCGCTCGACACGTGGCGCTATTTCATTGGTTCGATCGCTCAAAACTCGCCCTTTGACTTTTCTCGGACCTTTCCCCTCGTGACACGTGTCATGCGTTGATTGGTCTTCGCCCTGCCGGCTCTTTCGCGCCCTTCACATCTTTTTGTCCCGGATGTCCCAAACCATTTGGGACATAAACCTCCGATCCACCCGAAATGGGCTTCCTTGTCCCATTCGGCCGATGACACGTGGCGCCGCTTGATTGGCTTTCGCTCCTTCGGTGATCTCGCGTCCTGCAAGCGTCCCTTTGTCCCATTTGGCACAAAGCTGAAATTTCCCATTTCGCCGAACCGCCGGTTTGCCTTTTTGTCCCATATGTCCCACACTTTTTTTGGACTGCCTTGACCTTTTTCACCCGGTTCGCTGTTCACAGATCGCGCCCAAATGTCCCATTTGCTTTCGACCATTTGTTCTGTTTCGGCCTTGAACCAACCAAGGTTCGGGTCCTTCGCGTACTCTTGTCCCGAATCGTCCCGCCAGCAGCTTAGTCAATTTTCTTTCTTTTTTTCGCCTAGATCGGCTTCTCGCGCCGCCGCATACTTCTGCCCGATTGTCCCAAATACTTAGCGAGCCGCCCGAGGCTTTTCGGCCGATCCACACCTTCCGTGTACATTCGCTCCAATTGTCCCAAAGGCGACCTTGAGCGTGACTTAGCCAATTTTCACGATTTTTTCTCGGATCAACCTACTTGCCTCGAACTACAAAACTCGATGCATGTTATCAAAATTTACCCCTCGGGGTGAAATTTTGACAACATGACGCTTTAGATGAAGATCCCATTCCACCTTCACCTATCATCACACAAAATTTTTATCTCATATTTATTCAACAACATTTTCCTCTACCTTCACAACACCCTTTTCCTCCTCTGATTTTTGAAATAAACATGGCACATATAGCCATCCAATCACAATATCTAAAAGATAAAGGAAAAGAGAAAATCGGTAGCTTATCCAGTTCAACTTTACCCACTATCCAACCTCCACCTTCCCCCATGGTAATATTCCATGCATCGGCCTATCTTGTTTTTGATGGAGTTGTACACCGCTCCATGTTTCAACAGCTTCATCAATCTCCCCAATGATGTCATTTTCCTGACCAAGGCTTCTGCCCCATCTACCTAAACCTTTCCTAAACTTTTCCCAATCTTACACAACATTACCTATCATCACCTTATTCTACTTTACCCTATGGGAGACTCAACATTCCTTCTTCTATTTGTACCTCTCATCCAAACCAAACCTTCATCATCTACCTTACCTAATCTACCCACCACCTACCTCAACCTTGCCTAACCTTTCCCACTTTTTTCCAATCTGTCTCAACTAATCTACCTTACCTAATCTACCCACCACCTACCTTATCACACTCAACCTTGCCTAATCTTGCACAATGATATATATCATCACCTTATTCTTCCTTATCCTATGGGGGACTCGACACTCCCTTTTATTCTATTACACCTCCCTTAAAAACTAGACCTTCTTTATTTACCTTACCCTACCTTGCCCTTTAAAACCCAACCTTGCCTCATCTACCTTACCCAAATTTACTCACCCTTTCCCAATCTTACCCAACCACCATCTCATTCTTCCCTATACCCATGGGGGACTTGTCACTTCCCCTTCTTTTATTGAATGTTTCACTAAAACCATACCTTTTACATCCTACCTTTCCTTCTACCAAAACATTCCAGATCAGTGAACTTGTCTTAAAGGAAAATCAACATGTAACAAAAGTGGAGAAAAGTAAACAAGGAAATTTTTATCCTAATTGGATTGGACCCTACATTGTCACACATACCTATGGATTTTGTGCTCATCATTTAGCTTCTATCGAAGGTAAACCTGAGCCTGAGCCCCTCAATGCCTTGCATCTTTGACCATTCTATTGTTTAATCAAGTTTTATATCACCTTCTGTCTATTAAATACTCATCCCTTGAGCAACCTTCACCTTCCACTTACCTTTTTTAATGATCAATAACTAAACAAGAATCATGTGATTATATGTCACCTTTCAGCCTTATCTTCAATATGAGTACCATGGCTCTACTCATGGAATGATTGTCATGGATAATTTTTGTCCTTTTTAGGATGGAACCCCATGGTCATTCATCACTTAAAACCTTTATTTCATAGATAAACTCAGGCACTATGGTTTTGACTTCATAAAAGAGGCCTATACTCCTATATAGTCTTTTCTATGACTTAAAAGTCCAACAAGTTCAAAATTAATATATGGAATTTTCAAATTCAACTCCTTGAGTCAAACTTCATATAAATATAGTGACTTCGTAAAAAGGACATCTATCTATTTATCTCGATACTATAAATAGACTCCTCGCTTGAAGGAAAACTATAAAAATCTAGCCATGTTGTACATAGTTCATCCAAAAAGAAGACTTTCTACAAAATAAAAATAAAATACTCTAAAACTTCCCACATCGATCAACTTCATGAAGACATCAAGGAGTCATTCTATTAATCCCACATGGACTTCCCACATCGATCAGTTTATAAACAAAAGAAAAAAATCAAGAAAAGTACAATTTTTTCATCATGGACTTGCCTATTATGGTTTTGGGTATCTTACAGAAGGGGCATGTTGTCTCACAACAAGATTATGCTAAACATCCTTCTCCACCTCACCATACTTTCTTTCTTATCTTCTACCTACTCAAGGGAGGTGGAGCACATGCAAAAGTTTGTGATCATATAAATTATTTCACCTTTAGAATACTCAATCATGAACTACCTTTAGGGGATTAAGTTCATAAACCCATCCTCGGTATGCTCATTATAGTCCTTGTAACTTATGGAGAATTTTTCCTCTCATTATTGTTTGCCTCTTCTCTTACTTATTGATTCTCCTCTATAGGACTAGACCTTTGACACTTACTTTCTAGGATTTCTTCTCCTTTCACCCACTTCAACATTCCTCATCTATTTTCATCAACCCACTTTAAACATTCCACCTATCCTAAATAACCTAGACTTAACCATGCCTAAACAACCTATACTTAACAATACCTAATGACCTAAACTCAATCATGCCTAAAACCTATTGACCCATTCATCTACCTCATCATATTCTTCCCTATCTTATGGGATATCTACATTGGCCCGAGGCCCTTTCTGCGAGGGCTATGTCGTAGCACTTTGAACCCTTCGGAGGTTAGCTCATCCACCCCATCTAGTTTCCATAAAACTAGTAACTTGGAAATTAAACCCAATTCAACCCACCCATGCCTACACTTATGACTCAACCATTCCTAACATCACCTACATTTCATAAATAAACCATACTTAGAAATTTCATACCCCATCATACCTAATCAACCAAGACTCAACCATGGCTCATTGATCTAGACTTCACCATGCCTAAATAACCTAGACTCTATCATGCCCAAACAACCTACACTCCATAATGCCTAAATGACCTGACTCAACCATGCCTCAATCATGTGGTTTCCATAAATATAACAATACAATGGAAATGAAACAAAATACATCATCAATCCAAATCATCATCAACTATGTAATGGGAGTGTCTTTGTATCACTACATATATAAACAGATATAAATAAGTATATCACAAAACTCTCATTTACAATCTCACATATTCGGCACCGGTTAGCTTTTTTAAGCCTAATATATCCTTTATCATCACATTTGATTTCCTGAAACCCTTTTTGTCTTACCTAAGTCTACACCTAGCCTTATCACTTAACCTAATTGCCTAAATTACCTATCACCCAATTGTCTAGTCATTTGGGGCATGTTGTTTCCTTTACTAGGGCCTTACCTACAACCTTACCTATTACCAAAACTACCTAAACCTATTTGACACTCAAATTCACTTACTCATTATACCTTGTGATGATGCTACTCATGTTGACTAGCCTAATGACCTTGCCTTGCCTAATGTCATGTCATTTATCCTAACCAAACCTTTTGGTGTTTTGGAACACACCTAATGCCCATTCCTGCACCTAGCCTAGTTGTGTTTCAGGATCGTATCCTATACCTTGGATACTTGGGTCACATCAACCTTGTTTGGATAAACCAACCGACCTTTGACGAAGTAAAGTTTGCAAGCTCTTTAACCTAGTACCTTATCACATTTTATAACAATTGTGTATGTTTGAATGCCCCTTCCAATTACCCACACCGATATTACCATTACCTATACCCCACCTATACCTCATTTTTCATCACTTACACATTTATCAAACCACTCAGACTCCATCTATCACCTCATCAGTTCCTAGTTTGAGGGGGATTACCTCCACCCATACTTGGGGTAACCTAATCTTCACTCATACCCGACATAAAAAATTCTTGTTTTTGTCAATGGCCATTTATCAATACAAGATTTGTGACAAAAAGGGGAAAATATAAACACCTAAAAAGTTTCACAACCCACAAAGTCCCCTTCACCTATCCTCACACCTAATTACCAACAACTTATATATATTGCTATTAATTTACTTAGCCCCTAATTAAATTAATCCTAACCCTATGACCCCTCCCCACATCATCAATTAATTCAATTACCTATATTAAATTAATTCCACCTCACATTTACAACTCACCTTACCATCTCATCAGGCCACATCAGCCCTCTACCTCACCCTAAGACCTATTCAAACATATTAATGACCCTAGACATATTCCACACTTATCCTAACTATATAAGACCCTTTCTAACCCTAACTAATTAAGATCTATCATTCCTCTAACTAATTCCATGCTCTAATTTATGCCATTCAACACTCCAAACCAGGATTAAGCCAAAGAACACACCAAATCTGGGAAGATCTTCTTATTTTTGGTAAAAAGGACTATTTCACCATAACCGATGTCGATTTATCCTTAGCTGGTGCTAGTTACCTAACTTTCATCGGTTACTTTATATACACTTTCCCAAGTCTTCACTTGGGTTGGTCATTCATTTATTGGAGCCTTATTACATTCAATCACGAGTCTTCAAGCCTTCCTCTACCCAGATGATGAACACACACAACCACAATGCAAGAAAAGTAGTTGGTTCTTCTTCTAGAGCATCGAATACTCACTAAAGCACACAAGTTGCACTCCGTGGCACTAGAGCCGAACCTCTTCTCTGATCAATCATCAACCATCTCCACTCATAGGATCTGTAAAATACCAAGTAAGTACTATGATTTTAATCATTTTTTCTTATTCCATCAGTATATCTCCTACTTCTTTCAAAGATTTCATTTTTCCCTGCTACCCGTACATCACCTTCTTTCCACTAACTCACTATTAAACCACCTCAATACTTTTCACCCTTCTTAACCTCCTTCTTAGTAGTCTTGGGTCTTTTTAGCCATTTTACGACCCAACCCACACTACCCTCACTCTTTATGCAATCACAAAGAGCCTAAAAACCCATTTTTAATAAGTTTACTGCCTATTGCCCCTAATGATGTTAGTTTCATCCCCATACTGGCATCGGTCACCCGAATGATACTAGTCTCTGTGTTATTTTATATTTTGAGACAAGAAATCCTTCCATTCAACAAAAACCAACCCAAACCTCAACCAACTAGTCCTGCACTTTATCGCACTTCTCCGAAAGACTTGCCTTACCTGAAAAAACCCTGGTTCTAATGAGATTTATTATTATATTTGATATCTATCCTAGAATATAATTTTATTGCGTTTATGAGAAACCCAAATCACTACATTACAATAGGACCTATTTATTTAAGTTTCATATTTACATTAAATTTTTATTAAATAGTGGATTGACAACCTCTCTAGGAAGCACCACACTTCTTGGATCTAGCATACACTAGGAATTACACTGTCATATGTTATTTAATACTCTTCTTGTGGTCTTACTTTGAATTTAGAGGAAGTCCTTCCCAGACAAAAATAAATTCTCTACGATCAGCTT